>SJYQ01000648.1:1889630-2054885 GCA_006410935.1 Redunca redunca | reverse complement strand
GTTTGAAGCACTAAAGGAATGTTATATATTAGGTTTATGCTTTTGTTGAGGTAGAGAATTTGACTAAGGTTTGCAATCAACCTTTCAGGTAAGATGATTTATAGTTTACATTTTGATTTACGAATAGAGTAAGTCTGTTTAAATATTTAGAGAAAATTTACCTGGTATACTTCCAAGTACAGTTACATCAAACATTAAAGAAATAGCAAGTAGTAAATTTGACTGTTTGTACACACAAAAACTCTGCTTCAAAGTCAACTCCCAAGAAGGTTTCCAAAGTTGATTGGCGTTGGGAACAGGTGTGATGTGTGGCATAAACTGATGGCACTTAGATTCAGCCCTCCACTCCTACATCCCAGACTCTTGACTATCAGTTCCAGTATAAATGAGGCTGACTTTCACTCAAAATTTTTTTTGAGTGATATTATATCACTAACTCTATATCACTAATATTTGTATTTATATTACTAACTTTACTTATTTATTTATCTCACTAACTTTAAATATTTATAATATTTATATCACTAAGTTTAAAGTTAATGATATAGTGATTGGTAAAATTATATCACTAACTTTATCCTTTTGCCAGATTACGATCCCTGGTGGCAAATAACGATGATTTTGCCTCATTGGAAAATGCTATGGCTGTTGTATTTCTTAAAGAGATGGGAATTGTGGAAGATATCTGTCATCAAAGAGATTTGCATCAAAAGAGTTCCTATAAACACTCACTGACCTTCACTTTCTCTACTTGTGTTCCAGATTTCCCCACCACCTTATCTTTGCCTGTTGATACCCTCTCTTCCAATTTCTCAGAGATGAGCAAAGAATGGGTCTAATCTCCATGAAGAACTTTATAGTCAGGACATGTCACTGGCCAGAGTCTGCTGTTAATAAAAAAATTGATTTGATAAATTGAATTCATTAAACATGTGTGTGATTCAAGATATTACTAAAGTATCACATTATAATTTACATTTAAAAATAGGGTTATAGGGGAGGCCAGTGCTTAATTTGAAGAAATTATCTGAGTACTAGGCATGAATTTAAATCTGCTTTATTAAATAACTCCATGTCCCCATGACTGCTACATACCAGGTCCCTGATTTTAGTCACAGCATCACTATTCATGGGAAACTTACTCCATAGAAGTTAATACCTGTAGTTATCAGTTTTTGGGTACCTCTTTCAGTACAAGTTTTTATTTTGCATTCATCAAGTATGAAATATTCCCTCTACCCTGTGGTCTGTGTGTTATTTGCCACAAGGTGATAATCAGAGACTAAAAAATGTTAAGCTATTTCTGGTAGTAATATCTGCGTAGAGCTGAAATTAAAAATTTAGCCTTCTGGGTATACATCTAGCGGCTTCCCTAGTAGCTTAGTTGGTAAAGAATCCACCTTCAATGTGGGAGACCTGGGTTCAATCCCTGGGTTGGAAAGATCCTCTGGAGAAGGGAAAGGCTACTCACTCCAATATTCTGGCCTGGAGAATTCCATGGACTATATATAGTTCATGGGGTCGAAAAGAGTCAGACACGGCTGAGCGACTTTCACTTACAGGGTGTACATCTAGTTCACTTCTGACTAAGATTCATTGTTGCTTTACTCCTTGACTTTTAGTTTCCCATTTGCGAAATACACATAATTATGCTTGTCTGTGAGAGCTTTGTGAGGTCCAATAATACTGATATAAAATTGATATAAAGAGAAGGCCTCCTTCCTTGGTGAGGTCCAGGGTGGTTGGGTACTTTCAACCTTCCAGTGCACTCTTCCCCAAAAACTTCAGTTTTGAAGATACTTCTGTTTAAAGTTATATTTGTATTGTATTAATATTTATACATTCATGAATACTAGAGGTGAGGTCTTTCCTCTCTCTCAGTCTAGATGAGGCACAGTGTGGATGGATGATTATATGGGTACCCTCTTCCCCTTCAACTTGGTTTTGGATCAGAATCTAGGTTTGCCATTGTTCAGAGTAGGGTTACCAGATTAAGGATATGGACTGTCCTGTTACATTTGAATTTCAGGTAGACAATAATTCATTTTGTTATAAGTATGTCCTATAATTTATATGTAACATTTGGGATTTTATACTTTTACAAGAACTAATTTGTTATTTATTTGAAATTCAAATGTGACTGGGCATCCTGTATTTTATCTACCAGCCTTAATCATAAATTCAGCTTTTACCAAAGTCAGGCCCTTCCCAGGCAGAGAACTGACACATCAGCAATTAACAGGCTGATAGACAGAATTTGGGGCAGGCACTGAGGGTGAGTCTCAAAGGTAAAGAGAAAGAAAAGGCAGGCACAAAGGATGAGGTCAGACATCCCCACGCCCCATGCAGGACTTGGCCCTCCTACAGGAGGACACTCTCTTCCCCCACTTGGTATTGACCTGTTTTCCTTCTTTCATTTCTCTAAAACAAACAGTTTTGCTTTTGTGCTCACCTTACATTTGGGGAACTTCTAGATTGATCTCAACTTTTTTCTCTTATGTTGTCACACATATTCATAATACACTGAAAGGCCTTCCCTGGTGGCTCAGTGGTAAAGAATCTGCCTGCAATGCAGGAGATGGGGGTTTGGTCCCTGGGTTGGGAAGATCCCTTGAAGAAGGGAATGGCTACCCACTCCGGTGTTCTTGTCTGGAAAATCCCATGGACAGAGGAGCCTGGCGGGTTACAATCCATGGGGTCACAAAAGAGTCAGAGACAACTTAGAGACTAAACCACCACCCCCAAAGAGTGCAAAGAAATTTTTCTATTTCTTATTTAGTCTTTATATTCTACGGGTTATGGAAGATAATCTAAATTTAGATTACCCGGAAAATTAAATCTTATCCAATAATTTAGATTATTTGGAATCCTCCCTTTTGGGGATAATGGATTTCCATGGAGTTAAATGTGCATTCTTTTGTATGATTTCCCTTTTTCCCTTGTGCGCTTAGAACATAGTGGGTATTCATTAGTATCTGTTGAAAAAATGGAAAGTACCTCATTTATCTATACCCTCATCCATAAATGATACATCAACTGTAATAATAAATGTATTTGTAGCTGCTGTGAATGGTGCATTGTTATATTATTTCTAACTTGAAGTGTCCTGTTACAATTCATAAATAGAGAAACCAGGGTTCAGATGAGTTAATTTTGCCTGAGGTCATAGAGATTAAATGTTAATAATAGCAGAGCTGAGAATAGACCCAGATATGTCAAACTTTAAAGTTTTCTATTCTATTCTACTGCCTTTCAAACAACAAAAATAGTGTGTGAGCTTTACAAGGTGCTTTGATGTACTTTGGGAAATGTAACGCGCATTGAAAAGAACTCTTGATTTGGTATCAAAATACATGGATCTAAGCCAGGGTTTCTTAACCTTGGCACTGCTAACATTTTAGTCTGGACAGTTCTTTTCTGTAGGGGGTTGTATTTGTGTATGGCAGGATGTTTAATAGCATCCCTGGCCTCTGCCCACTAGATTCCAATAGCATAATCCCTCTAATGTGACAATTCCCAGTCTCTGAATATCACTAAATGTCCCCTGGAGGCAAAATTACCCTTGGTTGAGAACTAGTGGTTTAAAGTGAGAGTTAACCACTTGTGAGATGCTGGTCAGTTCATTTTATTTCTCTGAGCTCAGTTGCCTCCATGCGGGACACAAATTATATTTTTCACCTGCACCATCAACCTCGTCAGGTCAGTGCATAGCTCCAGTGAAATTAGAGGAAACCGAGTTGATGAAGGATCTGTTTATGTGAGACATCCCACTAGGCTTCTTCTTTTCTTGCTCAGTCTAGCCACAACCTGTGATTACTGGTCTTGTCTCCGTTTTACACATACAGAAAGAGACTTGCAGAGAAGTATGGTAACATGTTCAACTTTACAGATTCAGCAAACGTGAGAGAGTAGAATTAAATGTAGGTTAGTCTTAAAAAAAAAAGTGTATTGAAAAACTGTGAAGCCGTTTGGTCAACTCTAACCTATGGAACATGTGGAAAATTTGACAGGTCATTTCACTTGTTTATTGGTCAGTATTAGTGCTTTGTAATACAGCAAACAACCACAAAATGATTTTTCTTTTGCTTAGCCAGGCAGTAAGAGTGGAAAGGAAACTGGTAATATTAGTGCATGCCCCAATCTGTAAAAGTTGAATAGACATTCCTTAATTTCCTCTGTGACTATGGAAATGAAAGTTCTTTCTTCACAGAGAGGAAACAACGCAGACATCATAAAAGAAATACTGATATAGCCACTTCTTTTAAGATGAAAAGATAACATTTTATTCACATGACAGAAGTAGGCAATGTTCAACCCTTGAATCTATCAAATCAGTATAATTTCATGGAGGATCAGCACTTTCAAGCTTTTAGGATTTAACTGCTTTTAATGGTTTTCATTAATTATACTGTTATCATCATTTTAAAATAAGTGTAATTGGTACACTCTTCAGGGATTGAACAGGAGAACGTGGTACTGTTTTTACCAGAGAGAGAGAGAGATTGATTACTGGAGGAAGGAAGAAAGGAATGAAGGAAAAAAGGAAGAAAGAGACAGTATAAAAACCACTGCAAGAAATTACAGGTAAGGAAGCTATAAACCAACATCTTTTTCTTTGCAGAAGGAAAAAGTGTGCTGAAAGTGATGAAAATTTGTAAATAACTGTCCTTTGGCCCCCTTGGAGATACGAATTCAGCTGCAGCCACTGCTTTGGTCTCCCCTTCTTTCCCAGAGCCTCTGGGGGACAAAGTGTGGCCGTGTTCCCAAGGATCATCTCCAGGGCTGCCATTCACTCACAGGAAGAGGCTAAAATAGATCTGAGTTTGCCTTCTCAAAGGGACTTCATGCAGCTTGGGGACCTTCTCCCTTCTGCGGTTTTTGAAAGCTGTGGTGGAGGCTTGATTCCCTTGATGTTTAGTCGCTGAGTTGTGTCTCTTTTGAGGCCCTGTGGACTGTAGCCTCTGTCCATGGTATTTCCTAGGCAAGAATACTGGAGTCAGCTGCCATTTCTTCTTCTAGGGGACCTTCCTGACCCAGGGATGGAACCCTTATCTCCTGCATTGGCAGGTGGATTCTTTTCTGCTGAGCCACCAGTGAAGTCCTTGATTTCGTTGAGTGAGTGCGTGTGTGAAGTTGCTCAGTCATGTCTGACTCTTTGCCATCCCATGGACTGTAGCCTACCAGGCTCCTCCGTCCATGGAATTTTCCAGGAAGATTACTGGAGTGGGTTGCCATTTCCTTCTCCAGGGGATCTTCCCAACCCAGGATCGAACCCAGGTCTCCCTCACTGCAGGCAGATGCTTTACCATCTGAGCCACTAGGGAAGCCCTGGTGATTCCATTACCTAAAGCTGATTGCCTTTCTCTGCTGCTGCAAGGCAGCTTGAACATGATAAAGTGCTATTGTTTTACATTAGAAAGAAAGTGTCCCCTTCCATTATTTCATTCAAGCCTCTAATCCAGTCTTTTACTTAGGATGGGGGTGAGTTATTTCCTGCCTGGAAGAACATTCTGGAGCCAGAAGAGATGGTGGCGAGTTTCTGGAGGGAATGTATGGCTCCTGGTGGGAGAGGTGGCTTCACCCGGCCTTCTGGAACCTCTCAAGAGTCAGAGAATCAGACCTACCAGGGACACAGAAACTTCAGTTTTCAAGATTTTTTTTTAAAAAGTTATTATGTTTCTTTCCCTTCTTGGTCCAGATCACTTGTGGTTTCATTCACTGTGATTGGTTTAGCCAGATGCAGCAGTCACCTGTTCTGCAGTAGAAATCAGAATGATACCGAGGATGAGGACTCAGTTTCTAGCTGCTCCCTCACTAATTAACTTTGTGATTTTAGGCGAACAGTTTCCCTTTCTGGGCCTATATTTCTTTACAAACACTATGAAGAGGATATTGTAACTTTGCCACTGATTACTAGTCTCCAACTGATATTTGTTTTCTTCCCCTGCTATGAGACCTATGTATCAAATGAAAGGTATGTTTCCTGGAACTGGTGGTGGTGGTTTAGTCACTAAGTCGTGTCCGACTCTTGCAACTCCATGCACTGTAGCCCACCAGGCTCCCCCGTCCGTGGGATTCTCCAGGCAAGAGTACTGGAGTGGGTTGCCATTGTGGACTTCAATATATGGAACATGTATAGATCTTCCCTGCAGCTCAGGTGGCAAAGAATCTGCCTAAAATGCAGGAGACCTTGGTTGGATCCCTAGGTCAGGAAGATCCTCTGGAGGAGAGAATGGCAACCCATTCCAGTATTCTTGCCTGGAGAATCCCATGGACAGAGGAGCCTGGTGAGCTACAGTTCACGGATCGCAAAGAGTCAGACACGACTGAGGGACTAATGCTGCTGCTGCTGCTGCAGGAGCAAGCTGCTGAGTTGGCTGGTGCGGTTGGCTGAGCAAAGCGCAGAGAAATAAGTGAGCTTCCCCTTCCCACCAAGAGCAGGCCCCCGAGGCTTCCAAACAGGTTTTTACAGCACAACCAAAAGGAATGTGGAAATCCCTAAGCAGTATATCCACACATGTTGTACACATTCTTTAAAAGTACTCTGTACACGAACAAAGATACAGAAAAGCCCCTAGCAAAACTAGAAGGATGTAGTTGTGTTACTGTGATGGTTATGGTCTTTGGATGGAGCGAAAGGACACTTGTTTCTGACCTACAAAGGCCTGTGGGCTGCTGGCTTTTCCCAACATTGACTAAGACAAAACCAGAGGTAGAGCTTCAGAAAGGGGGCTTGATTTTCTTTGGTGAAAATGAGTTTGAAAAAGTATTGAGTGACTCAAGGAAAGAGGGGAGAAGGCAATGACAATCCACTCCAGTACTCTTGCCTGGAAAATCCAATGGACGGAAGAGCCTGATGGGCTACAGTCCATGGGGTCACGAAGAGTTGGACAGGACTGAGAGACTTCACTTTCACTTTCCTGCATTGGAGAAGGAAATAGCAACCCACTCCAGTATTCTTGCCTGGAGAATCCCAGGGACAGAGGAGCCTGGTGGGCTGCTGTCTATGGGGTCGCACAGAATCGGACACGATTGATGCGACTTAGCAGCACCAGAAACAAGGAAAGAGACTGTGACAGAAAGAGATCTGAATGGCTTTTCTTAATAAAGCATTTCGTCCAATTGAAAGGAAAACACAGAAGCCAGGGTAACCAGGAACCACCCTGACGGGATAATCATCAGCTGCCTCCGCCAAAATTCCTCTAAATGCTAGACCAGTGCGGGAAAGACTTGCTGATGCTAGTGGCATGGAAGGATGACAGAGAAGCTTGCCTGATGGCAGAGCTCGTCTCACTGTGCTCCTTGCAGGTGAGGATTTATTCACTTGCTCATGCATTCACTCATTCATTCAATTAGGAATACTGCAGTCTGTACACAAGATGTATGTGTGTATGTGTGTGTTAGTTGCTTAGTCGTGTCCAACACTTTGCAACCCCATAGACTGTAGACCACCAGGCCCCTCTGTCCATGGGCCTCTCCAGGCAAGAACACTGGAGTGGGTTGCCATTTCCTTCTCCAAAAGGAACTATAGAAAGAAAGGAACAGAAATCACTCAGTCATGTCCAACTCTTTGCGACTCCATGGACTGTAGCTTACCAGGCTCTTCCATCCATGGAATTTTCCAGGCAAGAGTACTGGAGTGGGTTGCCATTGCCTTCTCCAAGTACACAAGATATAACACCACTGTTTTCAAGTTCACCAGTTAGTGAGTTCCCTACATGCTAGGCTTGAGATCGTAGAGGTGAGCCAGACTTTACAGGTTCATCCATCTCTAGGAATCTGAAGGCAGCAGGCATGTCCTCTCTGAGAAGCCCCCAGTCTGGATGAGATGCCCGTCCATCATAGGTGCTCCTGAGGTACTTTGCCCTCTGCAATGGGAGCTCTGGGCTTTGCTTCCCACAGCTCTGGTCCCAGAGAGCTTAGCATAGCACCCGGCACCTCGTAGGTGCTCAGTGAATAATGGTTGGAAGACTATAACAGTACTTCTCACAGCACTTCTGACAGCTATGCCATCCATTTACTTTTCTTCCTTTTTTCTAGTTTGATTTTTTAATTCTTTATTTATGTGTTTTTTAAAATTGAAGCATAGTCGATTTCAAATGTGTTAGATTCAGGTGTACAGCAAAATGATTCAATTATACACATACATGTATCTGTTCTTTTTCAGATTCTTTTCCTCTGTAGGTTATTATAAAATACTGAGTATAGCTCCTGTGCTGTGCAGCAGACACTTAGAGTTTATGTATTTTATATACAGGATTGCTTGCATATGCTCTGTTGCTCACTCAGGTTGGACTCTACGAATAGCTGAGCAGAATCCTCTGTCCATGGAAGTCTCCAGGCAAGAATACTGGGATGGGTTGCCATTTCCTCCTCTAGGGGATCTTCCTGACCCAGGGATCAAACTCCTATCTGCCGAGGCTCCTGCGCTGGTAGGCTCATTCTTTACCGCAGAGTGACCTGGGCAGCCCCAATCCGCAGTGTGTATATGGTGATCCTGCTTCCTAATTCATCCCTCTCCCCCAACCATGAGCTTGTTTACTATGTCTGTAGGGCCATTTCTGTTTTGTAAATAAGGTATTTTGTATTTTTAAATAGATTTCACATATAAGGTTTCTCATATGGTATTTGTCTTTTCTATCTATATTCCTTCTCTAGCCTCGCAAGGCCTGTGAGCTCTGGAAGGGCAAAGGCCCGCCTGTTTATTCCTGACCACAAATGAATGATCCCTTCTAGTGATACACAACGACCCCAGCCTGAGCTCAGATCCAGGACCCTGCCACATCTGGCAGTGAGTGTATCCTATTTCAATTTCCTCATATGAAAATATGAAAATGATTTCCACGTTCAGAGCTACTGAAAACAAATTAGAAAGAGTGCTTGTGACCTGCCTAGGACACACCATAGCAAATGATGGGCACACAGTAATTACTCACTATTAATAGAAACTTCAGTTTGTTTAAACTTCTAAAGCTCATTGAATTGGCAGAAAAACAGTCTCTCTCTCTCTAGAGAACTTGTAGTTACACTTCTGCCAGATTCACCAGTCTGTAACATTTTGCCACATTTGGTTTGTGGTCCTCCACACATACATACAGCTATATATCCATACACAAATGTATCTGCATGTACATGGACCTATGCATGTGTAAATTATAAAGTCTAAAATATTGTTTTCCTGAGCCATTTGAAAGTAGGTTACATATATTCTACCCTCTTACTTATTAATATTTTGGTGTGTAATTCCTAAGAATAAGAATATTCTCTTAAGTAGCCACACTACTGTTCCACTGGGGCTTCCCTGATAGCTCAGTTGGTAAAGAATCTGCCTGCAATGCAGGAGACCCTGGTTCGATTCCTGGGTCAGGGAGATCCACTGGAGGAGGGGTACACTACCTACTCCAGTATTCTTGGGCTTCCCTTGTGGCTCAGCTGGTAAAGAATCCACCTGCAACTCAGGACACCTGGGTTCAGTTCCTGGGTTGGGAAGATCCCCTGGAGAAGGGAAAGGCTGCCCACTCATTCTCTTCTGGCCTGGAGAATTCTATGGACTGTATGGCCCATGGGATCAAAAAGAGTTGGACATGACTGAGTGACTTTCACTCCACTTTCACTGTTCCATTTAGGAAACAACATTATTACAATACTTTCACTAAATCTGCCTTCCAATATCGCATACTTGTGAATTGTCCCATGATGTCCTTTAAGCCCTTTCTCTTTCGGTACGGAGTCTGGTGGCCATTCGGTGGTCACGTCTACTTAGTTTCCTATAATCTGGAAGGTTTCTCAGTCCTTAAAGAATCCAGACCAGTTATAGACTGTTCACTGTGGGTTCGCCTGATTTTTCCCTTTTGATTAGATTCAGGTGACTTGTAAGGGATGGTGTTTCCTCCTCAACATATTACATCCAGAGGCTATGGTCTCTGCCTGCTCCTCACTGCCAAGGGTAATTCTGAGCACAAAGCCTAAGCGTCATCCGCTCTCACCAGCGTATGGTGGTGACTGGTCTTCCTTTTTCAGCTAAGAAGCAATCTGTGGGGAGACCCTTTGACATCACGCCAGTGTTCTGCTCCTCACCACATCTTCCCCTAGATTTGGATCAGATCCTCCCGAGGATGGATCAGCATTGTAATTCCAGTACTCTAGCTCTCTCCACTTTTCTTTAAAAAAAAAAGAAAAAGTGATTTCTTTTTAGCTGCACCGGCTCTTCATTGCTGTGCGTGGGCTTTCTCTAACTGTGGTCCATGGGCTTCTCATTGCGGTGGCTTCTCTTGTTGCGGAAATTGGGCTCAGTAGTTGTAGCCCATGGGCTTAGTTGCCCCACAACCTGTGGAATCTTCCCAGGGATCAGACTCATGTCTCCTGCTTTGGCAGATGGATTCTTAACCCCTGGGCCACCAGGGAAGGTCCCTCTCCCCACTTTTATCACAGGCATTCTACGATAAGAAAGAACTCTTTTTGAGTCGGCAAGGTGATGTATCTAAGGATATTTATCCTATTGTCAGAAGAGAATGGGACAAGTGTGTTGGTAAGAGAGCAAGCTGGAGATGGAGATTTATATGTTAGCCCCTGAGAAGCCCCGAGAATGTCTCGGAACAAAGAGAAATAAAGCCAAGGGATCATGGGAAATTCAGCACGGGAATCAGAAAGAAGCGGCAGTTGCCGGAGATTCAGTGGTTCAGGGAGAACCTGGGTAGGAGCTGCAGGCAAAGGGGTGGGTCAGATCCCACTGGGGCCACATTCTCAATGGTTGAGGAAACTCTCTCTACCTTTAAGCCTGTTTGTTCTTCCATAAAACTGTGATCATCATACTGACGTCATAGCATTCCCCCACGTTTAGACAGAAATTGGATCTAAAGCACACTACATAACATCATGTAGGTGCTCATTAAATGAGCACCCCTTTTCCTTCTTCTCTTCCTGTGTATTGTTCAGATGTTGCCATGGAAACACACCTCTCTGCTTACTCCAAGGTCCCTTTAAAATTGTTGAGATTACTTCAAAAGTTTGATGTTTAAAAATATCTGAAATGAGAAATTCTGAAGGTAATAATATGCTATATTTCCTGCTAATAGTAAGTTAAATGCTCAAAAGCCACTTCTGAGCTTAACTAGGAAGTCTCAGAGATGCTTACATTTCAAAATTGTCTTAATTATTTTTGCTCAATTAAATATGATTTTGGATAATAATGATATCACCATTTTATTAGTATCGACAAAATACAATCATAATAATGACTGCTTTTCAAAATGACTATGTAGTATTTTTGCTACTTTCTTTTCCATCCTCACAACTGTTTTCTCAGTATTCTTTCCATTTTACAGATGAAGACACTGAGACTCAGGGTGTCTATGAGACCTGCCCAAAGTCTTATTGCTGGAAAGGGGCAATAAGTATACTTTTTTCTCCAGAATGCATTCCAGGTTACTTCTGGACAGTGNTTTACAGATGAAGACACTGAGACTCAGAGTGTCTATGAGACCTGCCCAAAGTCTTATTGCTGGAAAGGGGCAATAAGTATACTTTTTTCTCCAGAATGCATTCCAGGTTACTTCTGGACAGTGATTTCATTTCAATGTGTTGAAAAGAATATGTTTTCCATTTGTTTCTTCTGAGCTTGATTTAGGATAACCAAGTGCAATCAATCATCTGACTGAGGCAGAGATGGTTATTTCTCAACAGATATTCTGGGCATCTCCCTTCATTTCTCACTTGCACTTGCCATTAGGTTGAGGCCAGTGATTCCTTCTGTCCAAAGAATCTGCAACAGAATGATACATTACTTCCAGGTGGAGACAGTTAACAAGCCAGTGTGCTTCTCCCCCATTTATCTTCCCCATGCTAAAGTGACCTTAGAAGGAACATGCTAAAGAGGCTAAATTATAAGCTGAAGAAACCCTGGATCTCTGAATCACAGGATGGAGGAGCATCCCAGGCAAGCCACATCAGACTTTGTGTGTGGAAGAAATCAACTTCCATTTTTCTAAGCCCCCATGATCGTAAGTCATATTTTTTACTGCAGCACAATCTAGCCTACCCTGAGTGACACACTAGGGGACTGTTTTTTGGTGGCCAGTTATCATGGGAGGCGTAAGAGTCCCATAATCTGGGGTTCCACAGTGGCTAGGGGACTCCACTTACCACCATCAAAATAAAAAATGAATGACCTAACCTCTCTCTCTCTCTATATATATATGTACATGTGTATATATATATATGTATCAGTTCAGTTCAGTTCAGTCTCTCAGTCGTGTCCGACTCTTTGCGACCCCATGAATCACAGCACGCCAGGCCTCCCTGTCCATCACCAACTCCCGGAGTTCACTCAGACTCACGTCCATTGAGTCAGTGATGTGATCCAGCCATCTCATCCTTGGTCGTCCCCTTCTCCTCCTGCCCCCAATCCCTCCCAGCATCAGAGTCTTTTCCAATGAGTCAACTCTTCGCATGAGGTGGCCAAAGTACTGGAGTTTCAGCTTTAGCATCATTCCTTCCAAAGAAATCCCAGGGTTGATCTCTTTCAGATATATATATATATATATATATAGGCAAATCTACCATGATCTTGTTCTTTAGAGCTGGAGGTGGAGGTGTAAAGAAATAGAAACTCCTTCCTTTTCTGTACTGAGATATACGTTAAGCTAAATAGAAACAAAAAAAAAATCTTTCTCCTCCAACCCAGAAGGACAGAGAAAGAAGGATCTGTAGGAAGAGGCAGGCATAGACTTGGGAGAACATTTTAAATATTGTTACCACAAAAAGCATCTGCAAACATCAGAATCTAAAAGAAAGGAATCACAACTAACGAGATGTAACCTGATTAGAGAAAATCATTTCAAAATCACTGTGGGTTTTCACTTCTGCTGTGGAAGGCTAAGCCTTGCCTGAATCTTATTAATAGGAGAATGATGCCAAGATAACTAGGACTGATAAGGGATAAATACAATTTGGCTTGATTCAACTGCAAACATCACATGTTTTGAAAGATTTTTATAAGTGACTCTCAAATTTGGATAATTCTTTCTAAAGTAAGTTTTGTTGGCCTATAAAAATATTTTTCAATTTCCCTAGATGAGAAATGGGAGAAAGAGGTTAATTAAAAGTCAACTGAAGACTACTTAGGCACTTAAACATGTAATTTCTTGAGCTTCAAACTTAAATAGCTCAAACTATAAAATAGCTGACTCTTATGATTCATGACTTTACTCTTTAAACATTGGTTTTTATTTCCTTGGTTTGATTTAAATCCTATCCTAAAACTTTGCAGAATCTTAGGTTTTGAATAACCAACCACGTTCGTATTTAGATGCGTGAATGAGTCTAAGTTTGCAAGCAGAGAGATCACTAACATCGAAAGGGTCTCTTTAATGCCTCAGAACGCTGATTGCAGGTTTCTACAAATCTTCTAACTTATACTCTCTCCACTGCTTCTCTGCTTCCCACTCTCACACCTTCCCTCTCCCTGTGTGAATTATCCAGCTGATACCCATCCTTCAGAATCCCACTCATTCCTCATGATCCAGTTCAAACTGCTATTGCTTTAAGATATCTTTCCTGATCATGAGGGTCTTTGCTTTTCTTGATTTTCTATTATGTTATCTGGGGAAACCACTGGTCATTCTACAAAGTTCGTATTGTGTTGTTAAGTGTCTTTTTGCGTTTACATGCCCTATCTCCTTATTTACGCTGTAGGTTTCCTGGGATCTGCCACTCTCTCCAGTGCCCTGTAGAACATCTGTAGTTTTGGTCTGATAGTACATGGAATTGGCAAAGCGCTCATGTGGTGCCCGCATTCAGGATTTGTGTTCAGCTCTGTCTCCAGATGGACAGGGAGGCCTGGTGTGCTGCAGTCCATGGGGTCACAAAGAGTCAGACATGACTGAGAGACTAAACTGAACTGTCTCCAGTTCTAAGTTGGAAGAGCTATAGTACTCATATACTCCAGCCTGGAAAGAAGGTCAACGTCCAAAGCCCAAGGCCAGTTGTTTAGTCTCTCAGTCATGTCTGATTCTTTCTGGCCCCATGGACTGTAGCCCGCCTGGCTCCTCTGTCCATGGGATTTCTCAGGCAGGAATCCTGGAGTGGACTGCTGTTTCCTTCTCCAGGGGATCTTCCTGACCCAGGGATTGAACCTGTGTCTCCTGCATTGGCTGACAGGTTCTTTACCCCTGTGCCAGCAGGGAAGGCCAGCTGTAGATTCTTGCCATTGAGTGAGACATGTTGCAGGGCTGTGATAACAGATAGGAAATCCTGGCCAGAGTTTAAAAGTGTTCAGGAGACATATTTGGAGTGTGCCATATTAAAAATGAAACCTTGTTTATTAATATTTAATAACAACTTTGAACATGCATTAAAGGAAGATTAAGAATTTTCTGTACTTGCTAATAGAGTCTGAGAAACTCAACTCATTATGGGCAAGTAAGTCATTCATGTGACATAGCAGGTAAGCCTTGTTTTACCTTGAAGAACACCTTCCAGAACTTTTAAGACTGGGAGATCTGATGTTCTCTCCAGGCTTCAAGCCATTGTACATATTTCCCATCTGTCTACAAGTTTCCTTTGCTTTACCAGGATAACTTCTTTATTAGGAGAGTTTTTGTTTGATTTTGTTTTGCATTTTAATCTTTATAAGGACAACTTCACACACCTTAAATATCTTCTTTTTGGAGAAGCAAAGAGTTCTTTTTTCCCATCTTTACTCCTCACCCCGAGTTAAGTTACCTCTTTCTATCATATGCATCCTGTACTTCCACTACGGTAGCAGTTTTCTACTGTGATTCCTTTATTTAATTAGCCCCTTTCTTGATAGCCTAAGTATGTGTGTGTGCATGAGCTCTCAGTCAGGTCCAATTCTTTGAGACCCTTTGGACTGTAACCCACCAGACTCCTCTGTCCAGGGACTTTCCAAGGCAAGCATGCTGGAGTGGGTTGCCATTTCCTTCTCCAGTGGATTCTCCCAACTCAGGGATTGAATCCCTGTCTCTTGCATCGCCTGCATTGGCAGGTGAATTCTTTACCAGCTGAGCCACCAGGGAAGCCCCCTGATAGCATAAGCTCTATGAAGGCAGAAACCAAGCCTGTCTTGTTAACTGCTGAATCATTTTTCCCTTACACAGTGCCTTGATATATCAGGCACTCCAAAAATATTTGTTGAAAAAAAAAAAAATAGTTTCCAAACTTCAGAGATGAAAGAGGGGAAAATCCAGGCAAACTAGAGTTGCGCCTTTCAGTTTAACCTAGCTAAAATCCTTCACATTATTGAGAAGAAATTGACATGTACACTAGAAATCTAACTGTGCAATATTTATACAATGTATTTATTAAGAAGACAGTAAGCTAGAGTTCTCATTTTGTGGGTGAATTTTACATTCTTACCTACATGGGATGTGTTGTCCTAAATTTTCCTGAACAAACCATTTTATAGATGTGTCTAGATTCTGTAGCCCCTACCTGATTATTTTGTTAAACATTGTCCCCAGAATGGAGACTGCATTTTTGTGCTCCCTTTATACAAGGGAGACATGACTAATACTTGTTAATGCTTATATTAATAGCACAAACACAGCTGTTGAGTACTTATTATGTATTAGTTACTGCTCTAAAGTATTTATATCAATCATTGGAGACCACAACCCCTGTATGAGGTCAGCACTATTATTATCTTAATTCACTAATTTATACACCAGACACATATTGGGTTCCTGCCACATACAACGCATTGAAATGAAAGTGAAAGCCGCTCAGTTGTGTCTGACTCTTTGCAACCCCATGGACTATACAGTCCATGGAATTCTCCAAGCCAGAATATTGGAGTGGGTAGCCTTTCCCTTCTCCAGGGGATCTTCAAAACCCAGGGATTGAACCCAGGTCTCCCACATTACAGGCGGATTCTTTACCAGCTAAGCCACAACGGAAGCCCAATGCATTGAGATAGGCATTAGGAAATATGATAGGGATTCAAATAAGTATAACATTTTGGCCCATTGGAATTTACATCCTAGCAGAGCATAAGAAAACAATAAGACAAACATCAATTAAGCTAAATGTTAAGAGTGTTACAAACAAGTGTAGCAAGGGAGGGAAAAGGGAGTTCTGGGTTATGCAATTTTTCAGAGAGTTCAGCGAAGGCTTTACTGACAAGGGACATATGAGCAGAAATGGGGAGAAGGGAAGAGAAGGAGCCATTCAGACATCTGGGGGAAATAGCATGAAGAAAATCCCAGGCTAGGGACATGTTTGGCTTCCCTGGTGGCTCAGAGGGTAAAGCGTCTGCCTGCAATGCAGGAGACCTGGGTTTGATCCCTGGGTTGGGAAGACCCCCTGGAGAAGGAAATGGCAACCCACTCCAATATTATTTTCTGGAGAATCCCATGGACAGAGGAGCCTGGTGGGCTACAGTTCTCCGGGTCACAAAGAGTCGTATAGGACTGAGTGACTTCACTTTCACTTTCAGGGACATGTTGGAGTATTTGGGATCAGGGGTGAATTTCATGTAGTTAGAGTACAGGAGCTTCCTCATTGGCTCAGCAAGTAAAGAATCCACTTGCAATGCAAGAGACACAGGAGATGCATGTTTGGTCCCTGGATCGGGAAGATCCCCTGGAGGAGGAATGCACTCCAGTATTCTTGCCTGGAAAATCCCATGGACAGAGGAGCCTTTCGGGCTACAGTCAAATAAATGGGTTCAAAGAGTTGGACATGACTGAGCAACCAAACACATACATACATAGACATACATGCATAAATACATAGAGAACGAGAAATAAGTGAACAAGGAGAACACTGTGAAGGAGGGAACAACTAACATGGGTCTTACAGATTATTTTGTGAAAGGCTCATTCTGAATGGCAGGGGGTATTATTGGGGGGTTTGAGATGAAAATGACACGAGCTGGTTTGCATTTTAAAAGGGTATTCTGGTTTCAGTAGTAAAGAATTCACAGTTAAAATTACCACTCTAAATGAAGGATTGACAAACTGCAGCTGGGGTCCCAAATCTTTCTATTGCCTCTTTCTGTAAATAAAGATTTACTTGTACATAAAAAATAAAAAATATAAAAAAGAATTCACCTGCCAATGCATGAGACTCAGGAGATTCAGGTTCCATCTCTGGGTAGGGAAACTCCCCTGAAGTAGGAAATGGCAACCCAGTCCAGTATTCTTGCCTGGAGAATTCCATGGACAGAGGAGCCTGGTGTGCTACAGTCCGTGGGATTGCAAAGAATCTGAGGCAACTGAGTGGCTGAGCACAGCAGAGCACCCAGCACTGGGTGTGTTGAGAATAGATTGGATGGGTCAAGGGCAGGGCTAGGAAGCCCAAGTAGGGGACCATGGCAGTAATCCAGAGAGGTGGACAGGTGGCTGAGACAGGGTTGTACTGGTGCAGGGGATGAGAACCACTTGGGTTCAGTGGTTTGTTTTTTGGTTGTTGTTCTTTTGGTTTATTTATTTTTTGAGGGGTAAAGCCCATGGGATTTGCTGATGAATGGGATGTGGACTATGAGAGAATGAGAGAAATCAAAGATGACTCTAAAGCATTTGTGCAACTGTAAATGTTGAGTTGCTATTTACCGAGATGGGAAACAAAGAAGAAAGGCCAGCTTTAGGATAAAAGATGGTGGGTTTAAACTTGGACAGTTTTGTCTTAGGTTCCTGTTGGAGAGCCAGTAGAGATGTTAAAGAGGGATTGGATATATCTGGAGTTCAGGAGACAGTTTGGGGCCAGAGTCACAAATTTGAGAGACTTCAGCATAGGAATGGCATTAAAACCCTAAAAAATGAAGTGGGCTTATACGGGAGATAAGAAGAAGCCCCGATTCAAGAACTCAGACCTGGAGCAGTCAGTATTTGGGTGTTGTGTCCATTCAGGGAAATAGATGCTTGAGCAGTATAAGGGGCTATTTAGCCATTTTGCCAGTGAAAGATAAAGAGGGAAGATGCAGGAGAGGGTGGGGAAAGCCTTCAGGCCACAGAGCAGAACTGACACCTTTGAATGGGCAAAGTCTGGAGGAAGCAGAATTATTAATAGGCAGAGTGAGACTCTGACTTTGATGCAGTTTTGACAATGTCTTGGCAATCTCAAGGAGGAGATCCGAAATGAAGCTTGCCCTTTAACAAAGCCCCAGGCTGGACAAATGGTGTGTGTCCATGTTCTGTCATTGATCAGGGCCATTGAAGGGCATAGGGCTTCCCTTACAGCTCAGTTGGTAAAGAATCCTCCTGTAGTGCAGGAGACCCCGGTTTGATTCCTGGGTTGGGAAGATTCTTTGCAGAAGGGATAGGCTACTCACTCCAGTCTTCTTGGGCTTCCCTGGTGGCTCAGCTGGTAAAGAATCCACCTGCAGTGTGGGAGTCCTGGGTTCGATCCCTGAGTTGGGAAGATCCCCTGGAGAAGGGAAAACCTACCCACTCTAGCTTTCTGGCCTGGAGAATTCCATGGACTATACAATCCATGGTGTCAAAAAAGAGTTGGACATGACTGAGTGACTTTCACATTCATTTTCTTCACTGAAGGGCGTGGCCTCAGCTTGAATTCTGCAGTGAAAACCAGTGGTGGTGCTGCTGAAGGCCGATAGCTGTTGACACTGCTGTCAGCTTTTTATCAAGTTCTTTCTTCAAGATCTGAGCAGCATACCTCCATGGTGGCCACAGTGATGAATTCCCCCATGAGAACTCTGAAGCCCAGAAAGATGAGGTAACTAGTCCAATATCACACAGCAAGGAAGTGGCAGCCTGTCTGCAGATCTGATTTTTAACCAAAATGCAAGACTGATTCCCTCCAATGAGCATATGTGTGAGTATCAAATAATGAATTGGATTTTATTTGCCATTGTAAAAAGAACTTAAACAACAATAACCATTGGTTTGAGGCAGCCTGAATGGAAGAGGTGGACCTACTCAAAATCTCCTTTTTCTCTTTGGTCCTGAAATTTTCTTGGAATGTTTTCTCCATTCCTCCCCACCCAGCTCCCCACACTCAGGCACATAAACCCTGCCTGTTTGATCCCCGTGCCAAGTTTGTGAAATATTCATGCTGCTGCTGCTGCTGCTGCTAAGTCGCTTCAGTCCTGTCCGACTCTGTGTGACCCCATAGACGGCAGCCCACCAGGCTCCCCCGTCGCTGGGATTTTCCAGGCAAGAACACTGGAGTGGGTTGCCATTTCCTTCTCCAATACATGAAAGTGAAAAGTGAAAGTGAAGTCACTCAGGCGTATCTGACTCTTCGCAACCCCATGGACTGCAGCCTACCAGGCTCCTCCGTCCATGGCATTTTCCAGGCAAGAGTCCTGGAGTGGGGTGCCATTGCCTTCTCCATAGATAACTAAAAAAACCGCTTCCTCCTTCATGAAGCTTTTTTTGGTTCTTAAGCAAAAGCAACATTTAACACTTCTAAATTTTTGTAATACTTTAATCTGAGTGTCATTCATGACTTCATGCCTGCAGTGATGAACATGTTCTTCCCACATCTCTTCATCATCAGCTCTTGGTCCTCGGGTGGTAACTTGAGGGATCAAGGCACAAGGCATGACCCATTGTAGGTCCACAACTGCTACTCTCCAGTCACAAGACTTCTTCAGTCTGTCCTGCTTTCTGAATGAACCCTCTGTGCCTTTTTCAGAAGCTGACATTTCTATTAGGTGGTGCAGTGGTTAAGAATCTGCCTAACTATGCAGGAGATGCAGGAAACACAGGTTCAATCTCTGGGTCGGGAAGATTCCCTGGAGAAGGAAATGGCAACCCACTCCAGTATTCTTGCCTGGAAAATTCCATGGACAGAGGAGCCTGGTAGGCTATAGTACATGAGGTTGCAAGTAGTCAGACATGACAGCCATTTCTCTTGAAATTACTGCCTTTTCTCCAAAGTTCAGCTGAAGAGATCCCTTCTTCAGAAAACGTCCTCTACCGTCTCCTAGGAGTCTCATCTAGATATCTCTACTCTGTGTTCCCACTCACACCATACTAGCATCTTTCAAAGACTCTTGACAGTGACCTCAAGTTAGAAATATACTTTACATCATGACTTGGTGCACAAGCCGACACATACACAGCTTCCCACGCAATTGAAATGCAGTTGTCTCAGCAAAATTCTTGCATCTTTACTGCTGTGCAATGCCCACTGATATATTCTGGTCTGTTTTATTTCTTTTTTAAAAAATGCTGTCTGCAGCCTACTAAATTGATTTAATGACCTGCCAATGGGTCTCAACACACAGCGTGAAAAACACTGCCCTCTATGGAGCTTCATTAACACACTCTGCTCACAATACTGACATCATTAGTATACTTGTCTGTTTCCTCCGGCAGGCTGTAAACTCTGAGGGTAGGGATCATATCTTATTCTTATTTTCTCTTCTATTTTAGCACAAGTAAATGTCTGAGGAATGAATAAATGAGTGCAGGCAGGCTCTAAAGTCTTGACAACCGCCTACTCCGACTTTGAAAATGTAACAGAGTTTCCAGGATGCTGAAATGTTTACCTTAGACTTAGTAGAAACTTCTGGATGTTTGCCTCCATTATGTCCTGGGTGCCAGTGGTACAGTTAGCCCAGTAGGCTTACTATTCTGGAAGGTTCTCTTTTTCCTCTTTATCTGTGTTGTCAGAACAGGAGCTACCATGAACATACAGAGCTACTTCTCTGGTCTTAGCTGATGGTCCAAGGGTGGACAGCCAGCACGAGGTGAGCTTCTTTCTTTCTTTTTTTAAAAACATTATTTTATTGATATATAGATGCCTTACAATGTCGTGTTAGTTTCTGCTCTACAGCAAGGTGAGTCAGCTATGCCTATGCATGTATGCCCTCTGTTTTGGATTTCCTCCCCATTGAGGTCTTCACAGAGCACTGAGTAGAGTTTTCTGCTGCAGAGTAGGTTCTCACCAATTATTATTTTATGCATAGTATCTATAGTGTGTATATCTCAGTCCCAATTTCCTAATTCATCCCATGCCTCCCTTTCCTGCTTGGTATCCATATGTTTGTTCCTTCTATTTTGTAAATACGATGATCTGTACCAATATTTTTTCAGATTCTATATATATGTGTTAATATAAGGTATTTGCTTTTTTCTTTCTAACTTACTTCATTCTGCATGACAGACTCTAGGTCTGTCTATGTCTCTACAAAATACCCAATTTTGTTTCTTTTTATTGCTAAATAGTATTCTATCGGGGCTTCTCTGATGGCTCATTTTGGTAAAGAATCTGCCTCCAGTCTGGGAGACCTGGGTTTGATCCCTGGGTTGGGAAGATCCTATGGAGAAGGGAATTGGCTACCCACTCCAGTATTCTTGCCTAGAGAATTCTGTGGCGAGAGGAGCCTGGTGGGCTACAGCCCATGGGGTCACAAAGGATTGGACATGACTGAGCAACTAACACTTTCAATTTCACTTTCAGGATTCCATTGTATATGTGTAAGTTCCTTAAAAAACTAAAAATAGAACTACTACGTGACTCACCAATCCCACTACTGGGCATATACCCAGAGAAAACCACAATTCAAAAAGATACACGCACCCCAATGTTCACTGAAGTCGATTTGCAACAGCCAGGACATGGAAGTAACCTAAATGTCCATCAACAGAGGAAAGGATAAAAAAGATGAGGTAAGCTAATTTCTAAATCTGTGACCAGAATGAATATAAGTCAGTCCTTCTCAGAAGGTGAGAGATGTTTCCTACTACATGGAGTAAGTCCACCCCTAGCAAGATATTGAGGGTCACGTGGGACTATAGGTACAAACCAAAATAGGGATAAAAAGAGAATGTCTTCTGGCAGCCTTCTGTGCTCCCGGTTTCAGTTTTCTTAAAAACCAATAGGTCCTACATTTATCCCCTCACCATATTTAGCCCCTTTGTTCAAATGCCCCAACATTTGGTCCATACCAAATTCTTGCTTTACTTTTGCCAATCGATGCTGGTTTCTGTCACTGGGAAACAAAATTCTAAAATTACATGAGTGACTTGTCAAGGAGTCCCAGACAAGCATCTGATCAGGTGCACAGTGACTGGTGGATATTAACAAGGCCCTGTTCTAGGCACCACCATCACCTTAACTCCTCCAGGAAGTGAGCCCTGGAATATTTTGCATGAGAGGGCAAAGAGTCTTCAAACCAAGAGAAGCATCTAGGTTGTGCAAGAAAGGGTGGAAAGAGAGACTTTTCTTCCCACATATACACCAGTACAATACATTCTGTTTTTTTGTTCCTCAATG
The DNA here is from genome assembly GCA_006410935.1 of Redunca redunca. Taxonomy (NCBI): domain Eukaryota; kingdom Metazoa; phylum Chordata; class Mammalia; order Artiodactyla; family Bovidae; genus Redunca; species Redunca redunca. Next base: position 2,032,679 of record SJYQ01000648.1, on the reverse strand, counting down.
TTTCCATCTATAGAATCAACACAGTTTTAAATTTGGTTGTGAAGATTAAATAACGTTGTGAACAGGAAGGAAGTAACAAAGTTTTTGACATACAGTAAATCATTCCATATAGGTCTTTTGACTCCTCATTTTCTTGTAAAAGATATTGATGTAGTCTTCTCATTTTAAATCATGGCTTCTTAACATATATATGTGGAATCTACAAAAATGGTACAGATGAACCTATTTCCAGGGCAGGAATAGAAATGCGACAAAGAGAATGGACATGTAGATGCAGGAGATGAAGGGGAGGTGAAATGAATTGGGAGACTGGGATTGCCACATATACACTACCATGCGTAAGTTAGGTAGCTAGTGGGAACCCACTATAAAGAGTAGGAAACGCAGCTAGGTGCTCTGTGATGACTTAGATGCGTGGGATGGGGCTGGGGTGGGAGGGAGGTCCAAGAAGGAGGGGATATATTTATACATATAGGTGACTCACTTCGTTGCACAGCAGAAACTAACACAGTATTGTAAAGCCATTATATTCTAATTTTTAAAGCGTTGTCTTTGATAAAGCAGAGATGTCCTATCCCAGTGGTTCTTTTTATTTAGTTTTCTAGTCTCTTCTCATTTGCTGAATTGCTTTATCTCCCCATGATTTGAATGTTTGCTCCGAGTCATAAATAGTGATAATGATCCCACATTAGATAAAGACGTTCTTATTTTTTTAGAGCAGTCCTAGAAAGACTTGTAAATGGTCCAACATAGCATGGGTCTTGATGACAGACATTTCCCTGGATAGAGCATCTACCCCCATTGACCAGGACAAAATTGTTTGTCCCTCTTTGCCAGACAGATCTTGAAGTAGCTTGTCTTGCAGAGCCTGATACTGAATTGTCAGGGAAAACTGAGTTTCTGAACCTGCATGTTGTGGAGTGGCCAGAAGCCCTCTGTGGGGGACAGCCTGTGTGTGTTCACCACTTTTGAGTTCTGACCTGTGTGCATTTGTCTGGGAAACTCAAGATTCTACCTTTGAGTCCTGGGGGAACCTCTGCCACCTAAGCCTGTCAGATGGAGGTCACTTTGGGCTGGGTTAGTGCTCTGTGCTCTGGACATGGCTGGAATAAAGCTCTGTCTGCACCTTGGCCAAGGAAAAGTTATCGGGTGGGAAATAAGGTAATGGGGGTAGTTCCATGTCTTTCTTCAGTGTGTATTCAGTTCCTACACCGGGAGAAGCACCACATAGAAGGTAAATCCAAATTAAGACAGAAAATTCGAAAGACGTTACATATAATCTAGACCCAGTGGAGGTGGGACGCTGGGGTAGACTGGGGAATGAAGACGCCAAAATCACTTGTGAGACTTTGATCACATTGCCCAAGACCCTCCACCTTGAATCCTGACATTTAAAGACACTATCAGAATTAACTTGGCTGAGGGTCATTTTTCTGTGGTTACGTCACTGACAATTAAAAAATAACATAGTCTCCCAGATGATTTGCTGCCACTCTCAGAAAAATAACTTTTCCCTGTCCATTTCCTCACTCACTAATAGTCTCCTCTACTATCCTGACTGTGGACATTGTTCTTATAGTTACATAAGAGGGCTCTCAGGTGGCACAGGGGTAAAGAACCTCCCTGCCAATGCAGGAGACACAGAGATGAGTATTCATGAGGGTTCGTGATCCGTGGGTCGGGGAGATCCCCTGGAGGGGGCAGTGGTAACTCACTCCAGTGTTCTTGCCTGGAGAATCCCATGGACAGAGGAGCCTGGCGGGCTACAGTCCATGGGGTCACAAAAGTCGGACCTGTAAGAGAGAAAACTGGGTTATGCTGGATTTGGCCCTGGAATTGAGTGTTTCTGGCCTCTTGTCAACTTTCTTTTGACTATTATCCCAACATTTCCAAACTCAGAACTGTTTCCTCCCCACACCCCAAATCTCTTTGCACCAGAGCCTGTGCTTCCCTTGCAGTCGATGCCACTAATATGGAGCGATGGAGCCCTGAGCTCAGAAGATGACTTTGAGGTCACTTTGTTCATTCAGCTCCCACTTATCTGTAGACGGAAATGGCAACCCACTCCAGTGTTCTTGCCTGGGAAATCCCATGGACAGAGGAGCCTGGTGGGCTACAGGCCATGGGGTCGAAAAAAAGTCAGACACGACTGAGCGACTGAACACACAGAGAACACACACAATCTGCAGATTGAGAATCAGGACCCAGAGAAGGAAAGCGGGATCTTTAAGATGAACAGACCTGTCAGGGAAAGAAGAGGGCCTAGCACTTAAGTTGCCAGAACTGACTTCGTTTTTCGATTGACTGATCATGGTTATAACTACTATTAGGTCATGTGATCTCGTCATGTGATCAACACTAATAGGAATATAACCTGTCAACTGACTGCACAGATCGCCTTGCTGTTATCTCAACATCATGCATGTCCAGGATGAACAAAGAAAAATACCTTGTTCAAGGATCCAACTTAGAAGTATAGAAGATGAAGTAAATATGCTATAGAAAGCTACTCAAAGATATGGTCAACAATGAGGGAGAGAGTGGGATGATTTGGGAGAATGGCATTGGAACATGTATAATATCATATAATAAATGAATCACCAGTCCAGGTTCGATGTAGGACACAGGATGCTTGGGGCTGGTGCACGGGGATGACTCAGAGGGATGGTACGTGGAGGAAGGTGGGAGGGGGGTTCAGGATGGGGAACACATGTACAGCCGTGGCAGATTCATGTTGATGTATGGCAAAACCAATACAATATTGTAAAGTAATTAGCCTCCAATTAAAAAAATAAAAATAAAAAAAGGCAAAAAAATGATATAGTCAACAATGGTAGTGTTTTTTATGCAGACTTTTAAAAAAAGAATAACAACAGCAAAAGGCTACAGCAACAAAGCCAACACTGATATGCAGACGTGAACTTTAAACCCAGCATTCATTCTATTCTGATGGCAGAATCTCTGTTTTCCTTCTTGAGAATTATTCCTCCTCCATTTTCCTACATGTGATCTGAATACACAGGGAAGTGAAGATTGTGACCCAAGACTGGCATCTTTGTTCTCTTGGTGTGGCTGTAACAAATGATCATAAACATAGAGGTTTACCATTCTGGAGGTCAGAGGTCAAAAAGGGTTCTCATGGGGCTAACCTCATGGTCTCAGCAGGCAGGCTGTTTCCTTTCAGAGGCCCCAGGAAGAGAATATGTTCCCTGTCTCTTTCAGATTGCACAGCCTGCTGGCCTTTCTTGGCTTGTGGTTATTTTATTCTAATTTCTGATTCCATTGTCATGCTGCCTGACCTCTGACCCTTCTGCATTCCTCGTATAAGAACACTTGTGATTCCACTGGGGCACCCAGATCATCCAGAGTAATCTTTTTCTCTCGCAATCCTTAATCAAACGACATCTGAAAAGTTCCTTTTGCCTTGTAAGTTATACAATTCACAAGTTCCTCAGATCAGTGAACATCTTTGGGGGGCTACTAATTGACCTCCCACAATTAGTCATTCAAAGTATCAAACTCCCTACACAATTGTCATTGTTTTGGGTGAGCAAGTGACCCAGGTTGAGCCAATCAGAAGGACTCCTGGGAGTTGTGCATGTGATAACAGGAAGAGACTCTCTCTGCTGGCATTAGGATTGTGGGGGATTGGACCAGCACCTGCTCTCCTGCCGGTGTCCTGCCACCTGATGGGCAGGGCTTGTCTCTGAGTAGGAACCACCCCATTGATTGGTTCTGTCCAGGTCTATGTTCAGACTTGGCATTTTGGAAATAATTGTGCTTCCATGTGCTGAAGTCAATTGAATTTTGTTGTTGTTATTGTTATTTGTAATCAAAAAAAGTCCTCCTAGTTATAAACAATAATAATTTTATTGAGTTCTTACTTTTTACCCAGGATTTTATATGGATCATCTCACTTTACCCTCACAGGGCCCTGTAATAAGTTGGTGGCTTTCATTATCCGCACTTTGCATGTAAAAGTTTGAGGTTTACAGACTTTGAGTCCCCAGCTCAGGGACACAGAGCAGGTAAAGGGAATACCCTGGATATCAATTTGTTTTCAGAGATTTAGTTAAGTTCAGTTGCTCAGTGCTGTCTGACTGTGCAACCCCATGGACTCCAATATGCCAGGCTTCCCTATCCATCATAAACTTCTGGAGTTTACTCAGACTCATGTCCTTCGAGTCAGTGAGACCATCCAACCATCTCATCCTCTGTCATCCCCTTCTCTTTCTCCCTAAGCAGTCAGTTCTTCGCATCAGGTGGCCAAAGGATTGGAGTTTGAACTTCAGCATCAGTCCTTGCAATTAATATCCATGGCTGATTTACTTTAGGATTGACTGGTTGGGTCTCTTTGCAGTCCAAGGACTCTCAAGAGTCTTCTCCAACACCACAGTTCAAAAGCATCAATTCTTCAGTGCTCAGCTTTCTTTATGGTCCAACTCTCATACCCATACATGACTACTGGAAAAAACATACATTTGACTAGATGAACTTTTGTTGCCAAAGTAATGTCTCTGCATTTTAATATACTGTCTAGGTTAGTCATAGCTTTTCTTCCAAGGAGCAAGTGTGTTTTAATTTCATGGCTTCAGTCACTATCTGCAGTGATTTTGGAGCATCCTTAAAATAAAATCTGTCACTGTTTCCGCATCTATTTTCCATGAAATGATGGGACCAGATGCCAGGATCCTAGTTTTTGGTGAATGTTGAGTTTTAAGCCAAATTTTTCGCTCTTCTCTTTCACTTTCATCCAGAGGCTCTTTAGTTCTTCTTCACTTTCTGCCATGAGGGTGGTATCATCTGCGTATCTGAGGTTATTGATATTTCTGCATCCAATCTTGATTCCAGCTTGTGCTTCATCCAGCCTGGCATTTCCCATGATATACTCTGCATATAAGTTAAATAAGCAGGGTGACAATATACAGCCTTGATGTACTCATTTCCCGATTTGGAACCAGTCTGTTGTTCTATGTTCGGTTCTAATTGTTGCTTCTTGACCTGCATACAGATTTCTCAGGAGGCAGGTCAGGTGGTCTGATACTCCCATCTCTCTCAGAATTTTCCACAGTTTATTGTGATCCACACAGTCAAAGGCTTTGGCATAGTCAAAAAATCAGAAGTAGATATTTTTCTGGAACTCTCTTGCTTTTTCGATGATCCAACAGATGTTGGCAATTTGATCTCTGGTTCCACTGTCTTTTCTAAATCCAACTTGAACATCTGGAAGCTCACACTTCATGTACTGTTGAAGTCTGGCTTGGAGAAATTTGAGCATTACTTTGCTAGAGTGTGAGATGAGTGCAATTGCACGGTAGTTTGAACATTCTTTGGCATTGCCTTTCTTTGGAATTGGAATTAAAAATGACCTTTTCCAATCCTGCAGCCACCACTGAGTTTTCCAAATTTGCTGGCATATTGAGTGCAGCACTTTCACAGCATCATCTTTCAGGATTTGAAATAGCTCAACTGGAATTCCATCACCTCCACTAGCTTTGCTTGTAGTGATGCTTCCTAAGGCTCACTTGACTTCCCATTCTAGGATGTCTGACTCAGTGAGTGATGAGTGAGTGATGAGTGATGAGTGGTTATCTGGGCCATGAAGGTCTTTTTTGTATAGTGCTTCTGTGTATTCTTGCCACCTCTTCTTGATATCTTTTGCTTCTGCTAGGTCCATACCATTTCTGTCCTTAATTTTGCCCATCTTTGCATGAAATGTTCCCTTGGTACCTCTAATTTTGTTGCAGAGATCTCTAGTCCTTCCCATTCTATTATTTTCCTTTATTTCTTTGCATTGATCACCGAGGAAGGCTTTCTTATCTCGCCTTACTATTCTTTGGACCTCTGCAGTCAAATGTATCTTTGGGTATCTTTCCTTTTCTCCTTTGCCTTTAGATTCTCTTCTTTTCTCAGCTATTTGTAAGGCCTCCTCAGACAACCATTTTGCCTTTTCACATTTCTTTTTCTTGGTAATGGTCTTGATCCCTGCCTCCTATACATTGGCATGAGCCCCTGTCCATAGTTCTTCAGGCGCTCAGTCTATCAGATCTCATCCCTTGAATCTATTTATCACTTCTACTGTATAATTGTAAGGGATTTGATTTAGGTCATACTTTCCTCAATTTCAGTCTAAATTTGGCAATAAGGAGTTCATGATCTGAGCCACAGTCAGCCCCTAGTCTTGTTTTTGTTGACTATATAGATCTTTTCCATCTTTGGCTGCAAAGAATATAGTCAATCTGATTTCGATATTGACCATCTGGTGATGTCCATGTGTAGAATCTTCTCTTGTGTTGTTGGAAGAGAATGTTTCAGAGATTTAACCACTCTGCTAAAAATAATCTTTTCGATATTGAAGGAAAAGCCTGGGTAAAATGGTAGGGTATCTATAATAAAACTGTGAGAATGCAAGCAAACTCTGCTAACAACCATTACAGGAAGAGGCAAGATCTCTTGGGAGCACAAAGAGACATTTTTAGGGGAGGAGTATATTCTATTTTTTTGTATAATTGGAGTTATCATTTCTAAAATGGAAAACAGTGTTTATTTAGCCAGAGAGAAACTCTTTCCTTGCCAAACTGTGCTCGAGTGTCAAGTTTGTGATCCTAAGTATAGCAGACAAGTTTTGAAGTTTAGTATAACAGTGTGCTAATTGCTGCATTTATACTCATTCTTCCTGGGAGTTGGGCTGGAAATGTACAAGTGTGCATCACCCATCGTGCTGGTGACACGAATAGGAAATTTACATTTTTTTCTGGCAGAGAACTGGGGTAACATGTCTCGGATAGATAGAATAATGGCAGAGTTTTGAAATGACCTTGTTTTCTAGCTACATAAAACTTAAAGGTACCTATATATGTGCATTCATGTACAAACATATACAGAAGTCTACCCATAATTCTACCATAAATGCTTTATCAGCTTGCTTGTAGATAGTAACTTGGTTCATGAATTCCTCTTTGACTTTTCTTTGTCAGTATCACTAGCATGAGGTGACATGAAGTTGACATTTGGAAGGCAGGTACTGTGGACCAGGCATCAGTCAGTTTAGTTGCTCAGTCGTGTCCGACTCTTTGCGACCCCATGAATCACAAGACGCCAGGCCTCCCTCTCCATCACCAACTCCTGGATTTCACTCAAACTCATGTCCATTGAGTTGGTGATGCCACCCAGCCATCTCATCCTCTGTTGTCCCCTTCTCTTCCTGCCCCCAATCCCTCCCAGCATCAGAATCTTTTCCAGTGAGTCAACTCTTTGCATGAGGTGGCCAAAGTACTGGAGCTTTAGCATCAGTCCTTCCAATGAACACACAGGACTGATCTCCGTTAGGATGGACTGGTTGGACCAGGCATACTGTCAAGTAATTTAATCACATCATCTCATTTAATTCTCACAAAAACTCTATGATATGGACAACTTTTATTTTTTAGATGATGAACCTGCAGCTGTGAGGGTATGCAATTTGCTCCAGGTCACAGGGAAATTAAGGGTGAGAGCTGAGACTCAAAACGTCAGAATACAGGTTTGTATGACCATACATGGTGAGGGCAAACAATTCTGAAACGTTGGCATCTAGAGCAGAAAAAGGTTTACTGCAGGGCCATACAAGGAGAGAGGTGCCGTGTGTGTGTGTGTGTGTGTGTGTGTGCATGCATGCACACACTCAGTTGCTTAGTTATGTCTGATTCTCTGTGGCCCCATGGACTGCTCTTCTGTTCATCAAATTTTCCAGGAAATAATATTGGAAAAAAATATTTGTATGTGTAAGGAAAGAGATTGTTCATGACCACACGCCAAACTTTGAACTCCCTAAAGGCTTTCAGTAAAATATTTTTAAAGACAAGGTGGGGAGGGGCAAGGTTGGTTGTTGCAAACTTCTTGATGCAGGGATCTTTTGTTGGAGTAGGTCAGGTCACAATGTTTCTGTAAACTTCCAACAAAACCAGTGCTATTCTCCATCTGAAACTTTTTCAGTTCAGTTCAGTTGTTCAGTCATGTCTGACTCTTTGCAACCCCATGGACTATAACATGCCAGGCTTCCCCATTCATCACTAACTCCCAGAGCTTGCTCAAACTCATGTCCATTGAGTTGGTGATGCCATCCAACCATCTCATCCTCTGTTGTCCCCTTCTCCTCCCGCCTTCAGTCTTTCCCAGCATCAGGGTCTTTTCTAAGGAGTCAGCTTTTCACATCAGGTGGCCAAAGACTGGAGTTTCAATTTCAGCATCAGTCCTTCCAATGAATATTCAGTACTGATTTCCTTTAGGTTGGACTGGTTGGATCTCCTTGCAGGCCAAGGGACTCTCAAGAATCTTCTCCACCACCACAGTTCAAAAGCATCAGTTCTTTGATGCTCAGCTTTCTTTATGGTCCAACTCTCACATCCATACATGACTACTGAAAAACCATAGCTTTGACTAGACTGACCTTTGTTGGCAAAATAATGTCTCTGCTTTTTAATATGTTGTCTAGCTTGGTCATAGTTTTTTTTCCAAGGAGCAAGCATCTTTCAATTTCATGGCTGCAGTCATCATCTGCAGTGATTTTGGAGCCTCCCCCAAAATAAAGTCTGTCACTGTTTCCATTGTTTCCGCACCTATTTGCCATGAAGTGACGGGACCAGATGCCATGATCTTAGTTTTCTGAATGTTGAGTTTTTATATATAAATGGAAAAGTGCTATACCCTTACAGGTAAGAGCGTTGAGAATAGGCTATCCTATATATTTCAGGCTAGAGGCAACATTTTTTTTATTTTTATTTTTAATTGGAGGATAATTGCTTTGCAATGTTGTGTTGGTTTCAGCTGTAGGACAAAGTGAATCATCTGTAAGTATACATGTGTCTGCTCCCTTTAGAGTCTTCCTCCCACCCCATCCTCCCCATCCCACCCCTGTAGGTCATCACAGAGCACCAGGCTGAGCGCCCTGTGTTATACAAATCTTCCCACCAGCTGTCCATTTTATGGACATAATGTATATATTTCAGTGCTACTCTCTCAATTCGTCTGAGCCTCTCTTTCCCCCACTGTGTCCACAAGTCCACCCTCTGTGTCTGTATCTCTATTCCTGCCCTGCAAATAGGTTCATCAGTCCCATTTTCCTTGATTCCATACTGTTGTTCATTGTTCAGTTGCTAAGTCATGTCCGACTCTTTATGACCCTATGGACTGCAGCACACCAGGCTTCCATATATATAATATGTATAAATACATATACATACATACATATATATATATACATATATACATATATATGTTATTACATGGTACTTGTTTTTCTCTTTTTTGTCTTATTTCACTCTGTGTAACAGGCTCTAGGTTCACCCACCAACATTCTTCACTGGAAGCAATACAAATATCAAAGTAAAAGACACCGATCTACTGTGGAATCAGATTAGTTCTTCCTTATTATAGAACTAGGGTCTTTTTGATCTCAAAGATCATATTCCTTTCATTACCCATTTCTGTGGAAATCCTGTAGCTTTGCACTAAGCATCACATGACTCAGTATTCAAATGTGAGCCATCTTCAATCATTCTTGTGTTGTTTTATTTATATTTATTACAACCACACAGCCTTATATTTTACATAGCATCCACCACTGAGAAGAAGTGAGACTTAGGTGACCATGTGAGCTTTGAATTAGATTCAGATTTTGTTCTTGGCTGTATTAAAGCCTGATTACTTGATGTTGGGCAAGTTGTGTTACTTTGCTAGACTTTGGTTTCACCATCTGAAATTAGGGAAAACAGTTGCATCTTCACAAGATTGCTGAGAACATTAGTAAAGACATGCATTCAAAGTTTATGACATTAGAAGCTAGGTAATTGTTCATTTTTCTTTATCCTTTCAGAATGTTGGAACAGCTCATGAATGTGGCCTAATATATTTGCTAAATTAAACTTAAAACCCTTCTTTCCTATTTGCTGATTCCATCCCTCTTTCTCTCTCTCTCTCTCTCTCTCACACACACACACACACATACACAAAGCATACCAGGACCAGGATTAACTGACCTTCTGATAAAAATACTCCATCTTTCAGGGCTTCCCTGGTAGCTCAGCTGTTAAAGAATCTGCCTGCAATGCAAGAGACCCTGCTTCTATGCCTGGGTCAGGAAGTTTCCCTGGAGAAGGGATAGGCTACCCACTGTAGTATTCATGGGCTTCTCTGGTGGCTCAGATGGTAAAGAATCCACCTGCGATGCAGAAGACCTGGGTTCGATCCCTGGGTTGGTAAGATCCCCTCCAGGAGGGCATGGCAATCCATTCCAATATTCTTGCCTGGAGAATCCCTGTGGGCAGAGGAGCCTGGCGGGCTACAGTCCATGGGGTCACAAAGAGTTGGACGTGACTGAGTGACTAAGTGGTACACTGTCACAAAAAATGTGTTCCAGAACCAGGAATAACTGGCCTTCTGATGAAAATACTCTTTCAGGCAAAGACAGAATTCATGCACTGAATCAGAGTTGTGTGGCAGTTTCATTTTTATAGTCTAGTGAGTGGCATATTTTGCTTCTCTTGTTTGCTTTTATCTTGAGGTCACTGAAATGATGCTATACATTATCACAAGTGCCCACTCCCATCTCCCAAACATCTGTGCTTAGAGCATATGTCTGCTGAGACAAGTGGTTTCATCTCGCTGCTATCTGGCCTCTCACGTGCTGGCTGCTTTGAAGCATGGTACATTTATTTTGACCAGCTCTGCCAAATAATGACAAGTTTAAGAGGGAATTAGGAAGAGAAAATCTTTGTTTTCCATCTGGAAAGAACTCTAACATGTTTATTAGCCATCATCATCCCCCTTAAATCATCAAGGTTTAAGTATGTTCATGAGTCCCTGGGCCTGAGGTTAAGTTATTACCACTGGTTTATCTTGAGCAAATTTTGACTTGTAGACACACACACATGTGGTTTGATTTTCTTCCATCATAGGCTTAAAATATGAGAATGTAATTAACGAGTCTTGAAGTTGAATGAATTTATGAGCATGCAAACTCTTGAGATAAGCCAAGCGCCTGTGGCAACACACCACCCTAACGAGAGGCTTCTCAAGGAAAAAGGATTTCCTTCTATAGCCCAGCAGGATAGTTGTTAGAGGTTCTCCTTAGAACATTATCTGGGTAAGAAGTTTGACACCTGGGAGGTGACCTCGATACATCCTTCTTTCTCTCCCCCAACATCAGGTCTTGTGGGTTATCTGTCACGGAGGCATCCAGTCTCCTTCCAGTCTCAGCTCTTTCTCACTCTTTAACCTGTTTACCCTGCAGCCAACTATTTTTTTTTTTTCAAACATAAATCTTATTACATAACAATCTACTCATCATCGTACCCCTATAATACAGCATGCCTGCCAGCATTAGATGCTCAATAACTCAGCATCCCAGGCATCTCTGCTGGCTCAGTGGTAAAGAATCCACCTGCCAATGCAGTAGACACAGGTTCGATCCCTGGGCTGGGAAGATCCTCCTGAGAAGGAAATGGCCACCCACTCCAGTATTCTGTGAGAAATACCATGGACAGAGGGGCCTGGCAGGCTACAGTCCATGAGGTTGCCGAAGAGTCAAACCCTGTTTAGTGACTGAACAGCAACAGCACCACAACTCATCAGCGCACAACTGATGAATGGCTGAATAAGTGAACTATGGCATTTTAGGTAAACTCACCTTCATTTCCCTTACTTGAGGTAACGCTCAATACTATTCAAGGAGATCAAAGGAACATGATATCTGTGATTTAGGTACTTGTGAACTGTACCACAGACTGACAAAGCTGCTTGATTCAGTAATAATTTTATTTTCCAATAGATCTCTTCAAAAGAAGTTAATAAAAGAAAAGTACCTTCCTCTAATTTTAAGAAAATCTTCATTCTGGTGAGCCAATATGATACCTTGAGACTCAGCTAGAGATGTTTGAAAAGAGAGCATATGTACTCAACAGTATCAGTGCCAGTTGGCAATGATTGAAGTCAGTAAATGAAAATCATGTTAAGACAAGTTCTAAAACTCTGTTACACCAAGAGGCAAGTTCTGTGTGCTGGTGGAGCAGGGAGGGGGGGCAGGGGAGATGATATACGAAGTTAACTGATAAACTTGGCACTCCTCTATATAACAATTTAACTTGAATGGTGGTGGAAGTAGGGAAACATGTCATGTTTATGCTTCCCAAAGTTTATGTCATATCCACCAAATCCTTGTTTTAATTTTGTACAGTTTCATATTTAATTTATTTTATATGCCTCATTTATGTTTTGATAATAAAAGAAAAAAATTAATTCCCACACATCAGATCAATTTTCTATAGCAGTTTATTCAAATTAGATTTTTGTTATACAAACATGTAATTCTGCTGTTTCACTTTCTATCTCAGTGAGTTTTTTTGAGTCACTTTGGGCATTTGTTTTATGTGATGTTAGCACTAACGTCTTTAAATCAATGCATCTTGTCTTGCCTTGTTTTCTCATATTGTGTATTAAATTTGTGAGGAGGGGTGCTTGGAATCCTCTTGAAAGATCTCAAAGCCTCCTGTCTGTTTCAAAATTCCAGGGCTGTTTCAAATAAAGATTATGACTCCCTGACGCCATTTTTGTTTTCTGGAAGTTTCCAGTAGCTTTCCTTTTCTTTTTAAATTTTTTCCTTGAAGACTGTGCCCTTGTCATATGATCATTCTCTCTCAGTTTCTGCCTGCGGAGGATACTTCAGCCTCACCACCAAATTCTAGAATTTTCTCAGTGGTGTCTTGTCCATGAATAATTGTTAGTGGTTCTTCTTGTTGGGTGCATGTGTGGCGGGGGGAAGCAAAGTTGGGAATAAACTGTCACCGTCTTGGTGATGTCACTCTTGCCAATCTACATTTTCAAGCATTATTCTTATTCTGTTTAATTCTTTTTTTCTCAGAGCATCCTTCTTTCCATGACCTGGTTGAATCTGGACTGTATGTTCTCTAAAATGGCTTCACAGCACCTTGTTCCCTGGGCTTACATTTATGGCTGTCTTGATTTAAATTTACTATCTTTATTTTTGAAGCCACATCTTCCTCTTAGTTTTTATTTTCAATTTTGCTGGAGTATATTTTCAAGTAACTTCCTAGGAGTGAATGTTTGGAGTATATATTTCATACATTCTTGTCTGTCCTGACAATTGGCCTTCATATACAATTCTGAATTTGAAAATTATTTCTCCCTTATTACTTTGGAATAATCTCTATTGTTTTGTGGCATCCTGTGTTCTTAATGTATCTGAAGATACTCTGTCCTTTCTAAGTCATGCCACATGGGCATGTGGGAACTTAGTTCCCTGATCAGGGATGGAACCCATGCCCACTGCATTTGCAGCACAAAGTCTTAACCATTGGATTACCAGGGAAGTCCCCTGTCCTTTACTTCTTTGTTGATAACCTATTTTTCTCTCTGTGATTGTTAACACTTTGTTTACTCTTCAGTGTACTGAAATTTCTTCTTTTTTTAAAAAATGTTATTTTATTGTGAGAAGAACGCAGTGTAAGACCCAGCCTATTAACAAAGTTCTGAATGTATAATACATCACTGTTAACTATAGTTACAATGTTTTAGAACATATTTCTAGAGCTTATTCATCTCATTTGACTGATACTTTATGCCTGCTGATGACTGCCTCTCCGTTTACCCCTGCCCCCAGTCCTGGGCAACCACCACTGCACGCTCTGATTCTATGAACCTGAACATTTTAGAAACCTCCTGCAAGTGGAATAGTGCGCTATTAGCTTTTCTGTGACTGGCTTTTTTAAATGAAGCACAATGTCCTCATGATTCAGTCATGCTATTGAATATTGCAAAGTATCCTTCTTTGTAAAGGCTGAGTAATGTTCCATTGTGTGTATAAACCATGGTTTCTTTATCTATTTATCTATAAATGTGTCTTTAGGTTGTGTTGCCTATGGTAAGTAGCAACACAGTGATCATGGGAGTGATCATGGGAGTGCTAATATCTCTTCAAGATCCTTATTTCTATTCTTTTGGATAAACATCGAATGTGTGACTGTGGGATCATATGATAGTTCTATTTTTATTTTTTTGAAGAACTTCCATACTATTTTCCATACAGGCTGCACCATTTTGCATTTCCACCAACTGTTTAAAAGGGTTGCAGTTTCTCCACATTTCACCAATACTTGCTGCCTTTTTATTTTTTATTTATTTTTGATAATAGCCTTTCTGACAGGTATGAGGTGACATCTCATGGTGGTTTTTATTTGCAATTAGCAACAATGACCTTTTTTTTTTTTCCCATTTACCTACTGACCATTTGTATATCTTCTTTGGATAAATGTTCATTTAAGTCCTTATTTTAAAATCAAGTTAAATGTTTGTTTGTTTTTCACCACTGAATTGTTCCTCATATATTTTGGAGTTTAATTTGTTATGACTATGTGATATGGTTCAATTGTTGGTGATCCCTTAAAATTCAGGGGCCTCCCTGGTGGCTCAGAGGTTAAAGCATCTGCTTCCAATGCGAGAGACCCGGGTTCGATCCCTGGGTCGGGAAGATCCCCTGGAGAAGGAAATGGTAACCCACTCCAGTATTCTTGCCTGGAGAATCCCATGGACGGAGAAGCCTGGTAGACTACAGTCCACGGGGTCACAGAGAGTCGGACACGACTGAGCGACTTCACCTTCACCTTAAAATTCACATTTTGAAATCCTAATCCTCAATATAATGATAGGAGGGAGATTTGGGGAGGCGCTAAGTTATGACGGGGGGCCCTGCATGAATGAAATCAGTGCTCTTAATAGTCCTAGACTTTGTGTTGTTGTTTTTAATGGAGTCTTTATGGTTTTCCATATATAAGATCAGGACACTTGGAAATGGGAACAATTCTACTTTTTTTCTAATTTATATGCCTTTTATTTCTCCTTCTTGTCTAATTCCTCTAAGACTTACAGTAAAGTGTTGAATAGAAGTGGTGAGTCAGCAGGCATCCTTGCTTCATTCCTATTCTTAGAGAAAGACTTTCAATCTTCTGCTCTTGACTATGACATTACCTTGTCATGTATGGCCTATATTATGTTGAAGTAATGTCCTTTCATTTCTAGCTTGTTGATGGTGTTTATTATGAAAGGTTAAATTGCGTCAAACAAAATTTTGATAAATGTTTTCTGCATCTATAGGCACAATAATGTGTTTTTTGCCTTTTATTTTGTTTAATGTACTGTGTCACATTAATTAACTTTTTTATGTTAAACTATCCTTGCACCCCAGTGATAAATTTCACTTAGGCATGGTGTATAATTTTTTAAATGTGCTGTTGGTTTCAGTGTGCTGGTATTTTGTTGAGAAAGTCTGTATCTGTGTTCATTGTGGATATTGGCCTGTAGTCTTCTTTTCTAACTGTATGTTTGTTTGGTTTTGGTACCAAAATATTATTGGGCCCATAAAATAATTTTAGAAATGCTTCATCCTCTTCAGTTTTTTGGAAGAATTTGAAAAGGATTGACATTAATTCTTCTTTATATATTTGGTAGAATTCTCCTGTGAAGTCATCAGATCCTAAGATTTTTTTGTTGTTGGGAGGTTATGATTACTGATTCAATTTCATATGAGTGATATGTTTGTTCAGAGTTTCTATTTCTTCATGATTTTGTTTTACCAAGATATGTTTCTAGGGATTTATCCATTTCTTATAGGTGATACCATGTGTTGGCTTATAATTGTTCATAGTAGTTTCCTGTGATCCATTTTATTTCTGTGGTATTAGATATAATGTCTCCTCTTCATTTCTGATTTTATATATTTGAGTATTTTCCTATGTTTCTTAAACTACTGAATTATCAATTCTGTTCATCTTTTTTGAAAACCAACTCTTACTTTTGTTGATTATTTTTCTATTCTTTATTTATTTTTGCTCTAATATTTGCTATTTCTTTCCTGCTGCTAACTTTAGGTTTCATCTTTCTCTCACTCTCTTAGATGGAAATTTAGGTAGTTTATTTGAGATCTTTCTTCTTTTCTAATAGAGCTATTTATTGCTGTGAACTTTTCTCAACCCACTTCAGTATTCTCACCTGGAAAATTCCATGGATAGAGGAGCGTGACAGGCTACAATCCAGGGAGTTGCAAAGAGTTGGACATGTCTGAGCAACTGAGTGCATGCACACGTGCACACACGCACATGCACACACACACACACATTTCTCTTAACAGTTTGTACTGTATCCCCTAAGTTTTTGGTAAGCTGTGTTTTCATTTTCCTTGGTCTCGAAGTATGTTCTGTTTCTCTTTTTATTTCTTCCTTGACTCAGTGGTCATTCAAGAGCCTGTTGTTTAATTTGCACACATTTATGAATTTTTCAGTTTTCCTTCTGCTATCGTTGTGTTGTTGTTCAGTTGCTGCTGCTGCTGCTGCTGCTAAGTCGCTTCAGTCGTGTCCGACTCTGTGTGACCCCATAGACGGCAGCCCACTAGGCTCCCCCGTCCCTGGGATTCTCCAGGCAAGAACACTGGAGTGGGTTGCCATTTCCTTCTCCAATGCATGAAAGTGAAAAGTGAAAGTGAAGCCGCTCAGTCGTGTCGGACTCTTCACGATCCCATGGACTGTAGCCTACCAGGCTCCTCTGCCCATGGGGTTTTCCAGGCAGGAGTACTGGAGTTCTCCAGTTCAGTTGCTAAGTTGCTAAGTTGTGTCCTATCTTTACAGCTTTGTGAACTGCAGCATGCCAGGCTTCCGTGTCCTTCACTATCTCCCAGAGTTTGCTCAAACTCATGTCCATTGAATCGGTGATGTCATCCCACCGTCTCATCCTCTGTAGTCCCCTTCTCCTCCTGCCCTCAATCCTTTCCAGCATGAACGTCTTTTCCAATGAGTCAGCTCTTCTCTTCCAGTGGCCAAAGTATTACAGATTCAGCATCCTTTATTAATTTTTTACTTTCAATCCATCGTGGTCAGAAAAAAATACTTGGTGTGATTTCAATCTTAAATGTTCTAAGACTTGTTTTGTGATCTAACATAATATCTATCCTGGTGAAATACCTGGTAATTTGATGCTGTGTCAGAGGCAGGTCCAGAGGTGAGAAGGTAACCTGAATCTCCCTACTGGTTTCTGTGAGCCTGGCTCCACATTCTCTTGGGTTGCAAGAGTCTTTCATCTAATTTCTGAATTTTGCACAAAGATAATTTGTCCATTAATTATTGCTGAATTGGTGTTTGTACAGACAAGGAGATTCCAAAGCTTCCAACTTTATCATCTTGCTGGCATCATTCCTGAAATTTCTTAATGACATATGCAATGTGGGTCTTAACAAATTATCTCCTTTTTATTCAGTAAACTTTTTATCTTTTTATTTAATCTAGGTTTATTAAAGGCAAATTCTCAAGTAAATTTTACCCATTGTTTGAAGTTCATTTTGACAAGTTTTCATACAACATATGATTATAAATTTACCAGTCTATCAAGATACAGAATCTTTCCAGAATTCAAGCTTCTTCTTAAGCCCCAATCCTCCATCTCCCATCCCTGGAAAACATTCATCTTATTTCTGTCTTTATTGTTCTGCCTTTTTCAGAATGTCATACAGATGCAATCAAACAGTATGTAGGCTTTCATGTCTCACTTCTTGAATTTATTAAAATACTTTTTAGACTTATTCATGTTGTTGAATATATCAGTCATGTGTTCCTTTTGATTCCCATAGTATTCCATTACTTGGATGTACCATAATTTGTATATCCAATCACCAATTGATCAATTGATCACTTGGGTTGCTTTTTTAAATATCATATTAATAAAGCTACCATGGGCACTTCTTTACAGACTTTTGTGTGGTCATTTGTTTTCACTTCTCTGTGTGAATAACTGAAAGCAACATATCTTGGGTCACAGCATAACTACATGTTTAAGTTTATATGATATCGCCAATTCGTTTTCTGAAGTTGGATGCAGCTTTCTGTTTTCCTACCAGCAGTGTATAGAATACCTGTTGTTCCTCACTGTTCCCATCACTTAGTATTTTCCCTTTTAATTTTATTTATTTTCTAATCTTAGACATTTTGATATATGTGTAGTTGTATCTTTGATTTGGACTTTCCTTTGGAGTATTTATATTTAGGTTCAGAAATTTTTCCTATATTATTTATTTGGCAATATCCCTCTGCCTGTCTCCCCAATCAATGCCATTACTCCTTTTGAGAATTCATTTGAGTCCAATGCTGGGCCCATTGACTTATTTCTCATCTTTTCTCTCAAATTCATCTTTATCTTTTTAGCTCTAGGTTCTATGTCATTTATTTGACATTATCTTCAACCCATGTATGCTTTTCCTTTAATTTTATCATATATATATATCAGTTCAGTTCAGTCACTCAGTCGTGTCCGACTCTTTGCGACCCCATGGACTGCAGCACACCAGGCTTCCTTGTCCATCACCAACTCTCGGAGTTTACCCAAACTCATGTCCATCGAGTCAGTGATGCCATCCAACCATCTCATCCTCTGTCATCCCCTTCTCTTCCCACTTCAATTCTTCCCAGCATCGGGGTCTTTTCAATGAGTCAGTTCTTTGCATCAGGTGGCCAAAGTATTGGAGCTTCAGCTTCAGCATCAGTCCTTCCAGTGATACATACATATATATATATATGTATATATATGTATGTATATATGTATATATATATATATGTGTGTGTGTGTGTGTGTGTGTGTGTAAACTCCAAAGAAACTCTTCCTTGTTGTTTCATGGTTTGCTTCTCATGGCAAATTATTCTTTTTTGATAGCAGTGTGCCCTTAGTTTTCTGTAGGTACTAGTTAGAATCTGCTTTCTGGTCTTTATTCCTCAACTAATTCATCTTAGTCTTTCTCCATCACAGTTTCTTCACATTTCAGGTTTTTCTGGGTTGTCTAGTCATATTTAGGAATTAGCCAAAAAGATGCTATCTGGAAGCTCTGTAGACAAGGGGGTAAAGCATGCAGACCAAGAGTCATTCCTTCTATTTGCCTCCTTACCTTCTCATTGCTGCACAGAAAGAAAAAGCCAGCCTCCCAGTTACTGAATTACTGTAGATAGGAAAAGGATGCAGTTAATATTTGTTCAGAATAAACTCTGTGCCTGAATACTTTCAAAATATAATAATAAAAACTATTGATGGTTATGTCATGATTATAATCTGCCTGGCTCTCTTCTAAGAACTTTTCATATATATATATATATTTAATTTTAATTCTACACTAGCCCTGTCATGAATGCCTATTACTATTATATCTCTTTAAAAAGATGAGGAACAGGGAGATTAACTAGTATGTCCAAGTTTGCACCGCTAATAAGTGGCAAAGCTGTGCTTGAAACACAGAAGTTGAATCCAGTGCATGCTCCTAAACAGTATGCAGTACTGACTCTCTAACACTGACTTCCTCCCAGAATCCTTTCAACAAGTCTGTGAGGTGGGTATTATCAATGTCACTTTGCAAAAGAGTGTTGAAACCCAGATAGTGGCCTTTCATTTAAAGATGAAAAACCTCATTCCACAGATGTCAGGCATAGAAACTGACTGCAAATCTCAGATTTGTCCAAATGGTGATCACTTTAAACACTTACAAGTAAAGATTGCTTGACAATTAAATCAATGTTTATTTGAACTGGGGTAACATTTGAACTCCATGTCTCAGCTTAAATGGTAAAAACTACACACACAAAAGGACTCTGTGTTACTAATGATCTGTACAGACTGTCTCTTTTACTTTGGAACCAACAATTAAGATCTGAAATATCAATTATGTTGTTTCTCAATAACACAATGGATCAATAACCTTCATTTGGTGCTTTTCTTAATTACTGCGTGGGGGTTTCTGCAGAAACATTCTGAAACACATGTTGCGTATTAATCTCTGCACACAGTTCTTGTTCCTCACAATGGAGCAATCAGACCCTGATTAATGTTAGCATTAAATTAACTGCTATCTAATCGGTTGACAAAATGCTGGTTTGACTCTAGTTTCTGGGGTCTGTTTGTTTCAGATGCTTCTGATTGGTGTTTGCTATGGGGAAGAATAAAGAAATAAGACATACATTATTCATTGATGTGAATAGGATTTTGGGGATATTTCCTCTGACTTTGACAGAATGACAGAGCCATAACTCAAGGCCTAAATGTAAACCATCATGCTCCTCATCCTCTTATTTTTTGAGGCCTTGAGAATTTAAACCAATAAGTAAACCATCCCTTTAGAATTCCACATCATGAAAAATGATACCACCAGCCACCAAATTGCTCAAGGGGGATAAACGGAAATGAGTCTGCTCCTCTTCCTTATAGTCTAGATTCCTTCAAATCCTGAGACCATTCTTTCTGCTCTAGTTAAAGTGTCATTTACCATCTTTTCTTCGTCTATTTCCATGCCTTTTGTATTTATCCATCCAGGCTTCCATTTTATGTCCTCACCACCATTCCTCCAAACTGGACAGAGGGATAATCCTGATACAGTGTCTGATCATCCACCTCGTGTTCAAAATCATCAGTGGGTCTCTGATGTGCCCACTAGCTCTTCAGAGCCCCAGGGTTCAGTAAGGATGTCTCAGGAACCAGGTATGCCCGAGAGAAAAGCCCTCCAGTTCTATTTTTAGCTGCCTTCTGTCAAAGGATTTTCAATAGTATTTTATTTGAAAAGTTAAAAAGCCAGTCAGTTCAGTTCCGTTCAGTTCAGTCGCTCAGTGTCCGACTTTTTGTGGCCCCATGGACTGCAGCACTCCAGGCCTCCCTGTCCATCACCAAATCCTGGAGTTTATTCAAACTCATGTCTATTGAGTTGATGATGCCATCCAACCATCTCATGCTCTGTCGTCCCCTTCTCCCACCCTCAATCTTGCATCAGGGTCTTTTCAAATGAGTCAGTTTTTCACATTAGGTGGCCAAAGTATTAGAGTTTCAATACTTCAGTACTTTCAAAAGTATTGGAATTTCAGAAATCCTGTCACAGAAAATATTTGCAAACTTGTGCAGGAGGAGTCTCGCATGCCATCCCACAACATGTATGCACCACATACATCCTGCCACATGCATCCCCTCCTCCTCTATTTCATATTATGTCACATAATATAGAAGGTGATCACTGAGGCAGCCCCTACCTTCCAGACAATCCATGTTATTCTCCCGATTCCAGGACATCTTTTAAACACTTGGGGTTATTCTAATTTACTTTCATTTCACTAGAAAATTCATGTCTTCTTACGTCGGTTCCCTGCATTGGCACATTCTGTGTCCTCTGCCTGGAATCTGTCCCCTCTGCTGGTTTGCCTGAAGGCTTCCATTGAGTCTTCAGATCTCAGCTCAAGAGCTACTTGAAGGTGAAGGTGAAGTTGAAGCCTTTCTGATCCTCTAGTCTAATGCTGTCCAATAGAAAGTAGTACGATGATGGGTGTGTTCTAGTCTCTGCACTGACCATTTTGGTAGACACCGCCTACGTGTGTCTATCAAGCTCTTGAAAGGAACTGAATCCCTAACTTTACATACAAAGTCATTTTAATCATTTAAATAACCGTACATGAGTAGTGACTACTTCTTTGGAGGAGCAGCTCTACATAAACCTACTTTGAGACTTACTTCTGTTACAGAACTTCTAATAAACACTGCATCAGAACTGTTTACATGAACATTTACTCGGCTGACCCACCAGCATCTGTGGGACAGGACTGTGCATTTGCCTCTACAAACCTTTGTTGTTAGCACCATAGTAGGGATTCTTCATATGTTGAGGAACTAGACATAGGGATCAGTGTTAGCAAGTAGAAAATGCAGCATACAAAGTGAAAATTACAAGGGCTTTAAATCAGACACTCCTTACAAGGAGTTCAGGATCTTTTAGCTAATTGGTGAATGATTCAGACATGTTGCTCCTCCTGGGTCTAACTTTCTCATCTATTTATTGAAAATAATGTGCAATTTCTCTTCATTGGATTTGTTGGGAGAATTAAAGGAGCTATGGTAGATGAACTAAATACAAGCTAATTAGGTAACATTGATCCTCTTTTGAGATTATCCACTATGTGTTTAACTACTTACATATTTTGTCCTGAAGCATATTTACATCATCTGAAATTCAAAATTCTGATAGAAATGTTTGAAAAGTCCATACCAAGAAACAGCAGATTGTAATATATACAAACAGCCAAAAAAAAGAAAAAAAACTTTTCAAAGGACTACAGCTTGTGCGTTGAGGGCTCAAGTCAGCACAGGTGTGTTCCCAACTTCAGTGAACCCAAATCTGCCTCTACGTGGGTAAAAATATTTGCAGAAGCTTGCCAAGTGACAGGTGGTGAGTTGGACCAGCATGACTAATGGTGGAAGAAAAGAGAAAGGCAGAGGGAAAGAGGCTGCTGGTGGAAACAGTGATTTATTATTCACTGGGAAAAATGCAATGTCAAGAAGAATAGGGTCTTGGCTGACATCAGTGCTCTGCATCAACTGAAACAGTTTTATCTGGGTGAGCTGCAGCCAGAAACAACTGTCCACGTTTGCCATCACTTTGTATGCCTGACACAAAATGAAGAGAAGGCTTCAATAAGCAGAAGGGAAGGAGTCTAGAAAAAGGTGTCAGTCTTGGCATGTGTATATGTAGAGACAGCAACTCTGAACCCACGGCAGTGGTGTAGATAAACAAACACATAAGTACATGAGTGGAAATAACCTCATCTCCAAATCAAAACCATTAATCCATCACAGCACACTCTAGGGGCAGTCTACTGATTCTTATTTTCCTACACCTCCAATCTGGATTTTAATTTAAGCAGATTCAGGTTTAGAAAATCTGTCATTAATTGAACCAAGGCATTAACAGTAAGGCAACTTTGGTAACTGATAACTACCATTTGCTTATTGAGCTTGGAAGTTGATGGATTCATCTGTAAAATATACCAAACTACAAAATTACACATTCATATCTCAGGAGGCTTTTCTTTCTTTCCATCTTTTGACATTTCCATTTTTTGATCTCTTCTATGCATCAAATGTTCCTCATGAAAAACTGCAATTCATTTTTAAATTATTTTAATTCCCCATTTGAGGTATTTTGCTCACTATGCATGCAACTAAAACAGAGCATTTAAAAGCATAATAGTCATTGAAATTGAAGTCAGTTTGACCTAAAAATTAATACAAGCATCAATTATCTTTAATATCAGAAGCTCTGCAAGGTGCTGAGAAGCATTACCTGTGAATAAGATTCCTTTTCCATCTGCAGTAGGCAGAATTTCTACATAAAGCTACCAGAATCCATGCCCTCTCTAATTCTTAGTCCCTAAGAATGTGAGATATCACATCTATGATTGTGTTTTAAGGTAAAGTTCACCATGAAAGTTTGAAAGTGAAGTCGCTCAGTCATGTCCAACTCTTTGCAACCCTGTGAACTGTAGCCTACCAGGCTCCACTGTCCTTGGGATTCTCCAGGCAAGAATACTCGAGTGGGTTGCTATTTCCTTCTCCAGGGAAACTTCCCGACCCAGGAATCAAACCCAGGTCTCCCGCATTGCGGGCAGATGCTTTAACCTCTGAGCCACCATGGAAGCTCAAAGTTCACCGTAAAAAGGGATAATATCTAGGTGGGACTGAACTAATCACACAAGTCCTTAAAGGAGTGAAGCTTTTTGGCTAGTGGTAGAAGACAAATGACTAGATGGTCAACACCGAAATCAGATTGATTATATTCTTTGCAGCCAAAGATGGAGAAGCTCTATACAGTCAACAAAAGCAAGACCAGGAGCTGACTGTGGCTCAGATCATGAACTCCTTATTACCAAATTCAGACTCAAATAGAAGAAAGTAGGGAAAACCTCTAGACCATTCAGGTACAACCTAAATCAAATCACTTATGATTATACAGTGGAAGTGAGAAATAGATTTAAGGGCCTAGATCTGATAGATAGAGTGCCTGATGAACTATCAATGAGGTTCGTAACATTGTACAGGAGACAGGGATCAAGACCATCCCCATGGAAAATAAATGCAAAAAAGCAAAATGGTGGTCTGGGGAGGCCTTGCAAATAGCTGTGAAAAGAAGAGAGGCGAAAAGCAAAGGAGAAAAGGAAAGATATAAGCATCTGAATGCAGAGTTCCAAAGAATAGCAAGAAGAGATAAGAAAGCCTTCTTCAGCGATCAATGCAAAGAAATAGAGGAAGAGAACAGAATGGGAAAGACTAGAGATCTCTTCAAGAAAATTAGAGATACCAAGGGAACATTTCATGCAAAGATGGGCTCGATAAAGGACAGAAATGGTCTGGACAGGATACAGGATGCTAGGGGCTGGTGCACGGGGATGATCCAGAGAGATGATATGGGGTGGGTTCAGGATTGGGAACTCATGTACACCCACAGAGGATTCATGTAAATGTATGGCAAAACCAATACAGTATTGTAAAGTAAAATAAAGTAAAAATAAAAATTAAAAAATAAATAAATAAAAATAAAACAAGGCTATTGATAAAGAAAAAAAAAGAAGAAGAGGTGGCAAGAATACACAGAAGAACTGTACATAAAAGATCTTCACGACCAAGATAATCATGATGGTGTGATCACTCATCTAGAGCCAGACACCCTGGAATGTGAAGTCAAGTGGGCCTTGCAAAGCATCGCTATGAACAAAGCTAGTGGAGGTGATGGAATTCCAGTCTAGTTGAGCTGTTTCAAATCCTGAAAAATGATGCTGTGACAGTGCTACACTCAATATGCCAGCAAATTTGGAAAACTCAGCAGTGGCCACACGACTGGAATAGGTCAGTTTTCATTCCAATCCCAAAGAAAGGCAATGCCAAAGAATGTCAAGCTACTGCACAATTGCACTCATCTCACATGCTAGTAAAGTAATGCTCAAAATTCTCCAAGCCAGGCTTCAGCAATACGTGAACCGTGAACTCCCTGCTGTTCAAGCTGGTTTTACAAAAGGCAGAGGAACCAGAGATCAAATTGCCAACATCCACTGGATCATGGAAAAAGCAAGAGAGTTCCAGAAAAATATCTATTTCTGCTTATTGACTATGCCAAAGCCTTTGACTGTGTGGATCACAATAAACTGTGGAAAATTCTGAAAGAGATGGGAATACCAGACCACCTGACCTGCCTCTTGAGAAATCTGTATGCAGGTCAGGAAGCAACAGTTAGAACTGGACATGGAACAACAGACTGGTTCCAAATAGGAAAACGAGTATGTCGAGGCTGTATATTGTCACCCTGCTTATTTAACTTCTATGCAGAGTACATCATGAGAAACGCTGGACTGGAAGAAACACAAGCTGGAATCAAGATTGCCGGGAGAAATATCAATAACCTCAGATATGCAGATGACACCACCCTTATGGCAGAAAGTGAAGAGGAACTAAAAAGCCTCTTGATAAAAGTGAAAGAGGAGAGCAAAAAAGTTGGCTTAAAGCTCAACATTCAGAAAATGAAGATCATGGCATCCGGTCCCATCACTTCATGGGAAATAGATGGGGAAACAGTGTCAGACTTTATTTTTTTGGGCTCCAAAATCACTGCAGATGGTGACTGCAGCCATGAAATTAAAAGACACTTACTTCTTCGAAGAAAAGTTAAGACCAAGCTAGATAGTATATTCAAAAGCAGAGACATTACTTTGCCAACTAATATCCGTCTAGTCAAGGCTATGGTTTTTCCAGTGGTCATGTATGGATGTGAGAGTTGGACTGTGAAGAAGGCTGAGCACCAAAGAATTGATGCATTTGAACTGTGGTGTTGGAGAAGACTCTTGAGAGTCCCTTGGACTGCAAGGAGATCCAACCAGTCCATTCTGAAGGAGATTAGCCCTGGGATTTCTTTGGAAGGAATGATGCTAAAGCTGAAGCTCCAGTACTTTGGCCACCTCAAGCGAAGAGTTGACTCATTGGAAAAGATTCTCATGGTGGGAGGGATTGGGGGCAGGAGGAGAAGGGGACGACCGAGGATGAGATGGCTGGATGGCATCACTGACTCAATGGACGTGAGTCTGAGTGAACTCCGGGAGTTGGTGATGGACAGGGAGGCCTGGCGTGCTGCGATTCATGGGGTTGCAGAGTCTGACACAACTGAGCAACTGAACTGAGAAGACAAAGGTTGAAACCACAGAGTTTCAGATCATAAGAAGACGTTGAACTGATGCACCACTGCTGGCTTTGAAGATGGAGAGGTCCATGTAAGGGGGCATGAGGACAGCTTCTAGAAGCAAAGTTGCTTTGAGGGGACAGCTAGCAAAGAAACTGGGAACCCAGTCTGACAACCACAAGGAACTGGGTTCTACCAACCTGAATAGTTGGAAATGGATTCTCTTCAAAGCCTCCAGGGAAGAGCCAGGCTGGTTGACATCCTGATTTCAGTCTTTTGAGATCCTAAATGTAGAACCGAATTAAGCTCTTCTTGATTACCAACGTATAGACCAGCCTGATAATAAGGAGGTATTATATCCCTGATGCCTCAGCAGTCAAGAATCCACCTGTCAATGCAGGAGATTTAAGTTTGATCCCTGGATCAGGAAGATCCTCTGGAAAAAGAAATGGCAACACACTCCAATATTCTTGCCTGGGAAGTCCCATGGACAGAGGAGCCTGGCAGGCTACAGTCCATGGGGTTGCAAAAGAATTGGACATGACTTAGCAACTAAGCAACAACAACATTTCAAGCCTTTAAACTTATGGCATTTTTACACAGAAGTAGCTAATTACTACAGTATCCTTGCATAACACAGTTATTTTAGCAAGAAAGGAAAATGTCTGAGTAATAATTATAGGACAGTACAATATGTGTTGATATAGAGGAAATTTGAAATGTGCATCTAGATGACATTTGATTTGGGATATGAAGAATACATAGACTGGCAGGTTAACATAAAACAGAAATACTATCCAGGCAGAGGATATAGCATCTGCAAATAATATGACTGATTCCTTGAGAAGACACTTGGAGATGGAGATTAGCATGCAGGAATCATTTTTTTCCAGGAGCATCTTGAGATCTACAGCTGTGGAAGGGAGAAAGAGGTACAGCCTTGGAAAGGAGACAGAGGAAGCAGGAATCTGCAGAGGGGGAAACTGAGCTGATTCAAACCCAACTAAGTCTTCAGATATCCCCAAGGGGAGATGGCTCATCACAGATGTCCTGACTTGTAAGAAGGGAGCTGGGCCTCTATACTCTTTTGTTGATTAGCAGTGTCCACCTGCAGCTGCCTTGTGGAAGGAGGTGTGACCTTGTGGAAGACAGTTTTCTCTAGCTGAGACCCAGTGGAGGTGGTCATTTGCATCTTCTAGCTGGCAGGTGTGGAGGCTGCACTCTCCTTATAGAATGAACAGAAACTGCCCCCATGTAGCTTCAAGATTTTTCAGGAAGCCACGTTTGTATAAGAAAACACACTAGGGACTTTCCTAGTGGCCCAGTGGTTAAGAATCTGCCTGCACACATGGGTTTGATCCCTGATCTGGGAAGATCCCATAGGCTGGGGGGCAACTAAGCCCATGCGCCACAACTACTGAGCCCAGAACTCTGGATCTCATGATCTGCAACCAGGGCAGCCATCTCAATAAGTCTGTGCACTGCAACTAGACAGTAGCCCTGCTCACTGCAACTAGAGAAAACCCACACACATAAACAAAGAACCAGCACAGTTAAAAATTAGAAATAAATAAAAATAATAAAAGAGAAAATTCAGTTCAGTTCAGTTCAGTCACTCAGTCGTGTTCAACTCTTTGCAACCCCATATATCGCAGCACGCCAGGCCTCCCTGTCTATCACCATCTCCCGGAGTTCACTCAGACTCACGTCCATCGAGTCAGTGATGCCATCCAGTCATCTCATCCTCGGTCGTCCCCTTCTCCTCCTGCCCCAAATCCCTCCCAGCATCAGAGTCTTTTCCAATGAGTCAACTCTTCGCATGAGGTGGCCAAAGTACTGGAGCTTCAGCTTTAGCATCATTCCCTCCAAAGAAATCCCAGGGCTGATCTCCTTCAGAATGGACTGGTTGGATCTCCTTGCAGTCCAAGGGACTCTCAAGCGTCTTCTCCAACACCACAGTTCAAAAGCGTCAATTCTTCGGCACTCAGCCTTTTTCACAGTCCAACTCTCACATCCATACATGACCACAGGAAAAACCATAGCCTTGACTAGACGGACCTTAGTTTGCAAAGTAATGTCTGTGCTTTTGAATATACTATCTAGCTTGGTCATAACTTTTCTTCCAAAGAGTAAGCGTCTTTTAATTTCATGGCTGCAGTCACCATCTGCAGTGATTTTGGACAGTATGAAAAGAGAAAATACACTAACAATTAATTATTGATGGGGTGAGTCTTTTGAAGGAAAAATATGTTATATAAGCATGGAATCTAAATTCTTCAAGAGATGGGAATACCAGACCACCTTACCTGCCTCCTAAGGAATCTGTATGCAGGTCAAGAAGCAACAGTTAGAACCCTACATGGAAAAATGGACTGGTTCCAAATTAGGAAAGAAGTACGTCAAGGCTTTTTACTGTCACCCTGCTTATTTAACTTGTATGCAGATTATATCATGTGAAATAATGGGCTGGATTAAGCACAAACTGGAATCAAGATTGCCAGGAGAAATATTGATAACCTCAGATATGCAGATGACTGGATATGACTGAGGAAGTCAGCTCCCCCAGTGGCTCAGCTGGTAAAGAACCTGCCTGCCAATGCAGGAGGTATAAGAGACATGGGCTTAATCCCTGGGTTGGGACTATCCCCTGGAAAAGGAAATGGCAACCCCCTCCAGTATTTTTGCCTGGAAAATTCCATGCACAGGAGAACCTAGTGGACTACAGTCTGTGGGGTCACAAAGCGCATTAACACCACCCTTATGGCAGAAAGTGAAGAGGAAAGCAAGAGCCTCTCGATGAAGGTTAAAGAGGAGAGTGAAGGTTAAAGAGGCTTAAAAGTCAACATTCAAAAACTAAGATCATAGCATCTGGTCCTATCACTTCATGGTAAATAGATGGGGACACAATGCAAACAGTGAAGGACTTTGTTTTCTTGGGCTCCAAAATCACTGCAGATGGTGACTGAAACCATGAAACTAAAAGACTCTTGCTTCTTGGGAGAAAAGCTATGAACAACCTAGACAGCATATTCAAAAGCAGAGACATTACTTTGCCAACAAAGGTCCATCTAGTCAAAGCTGTTTTTTCCAGTAGTCATGTATGGATGTGCGAGTTGGACTATAAAGAAAACTGAGCGCTGATGAACTGATGCTTTTGAACTGTGTTGTTGGAGAAGACTCTTGAGAGTCCCTTGGACTACAAGGAGGTTAAACCAGTCAATCCTAAAGGAAATCAGTCATGAATATTCATTGGAAGGACTGATGCTGAAGCTGAAACTCCAATCTTTGGCCACCTGATGCAAAGAACTGACTCCTTGGAAGAGACCCTGATGCTGGGAAAGACTGACGGTAGGAGAAAGGGACGACAGACGATGAGATGGTTGGATGACATCACTGACTCAATGGACATGAGTTTGAGTAAGCTCTGGGAGTTGGTGATGGACAGGAAAGCCTGGCGTGCTACAGTCCATGGGGTTGCAAAGAGTCAGACACAATTGAACAACTGAACTGAACTGAAGCATGTAATCATTCAACTAAGTAGATTGGGCTATAGTTTCAGTGGTCTTTATTACTAATGGAGGGATTTTAGGGTGGGGACAAATTTAATGATTGAGATCAAGGGAAGAGGAAAAACCAGTAGGTGATGTCAGGGCAGCAATGGGAGGAGGCGTTTGTAACCATGAATCCACCATGTCTAATGTCTGGGGAAAGGAAGGTCATTTGAGCAGGCAGCAAGAGCCCTGGTGTTTGCCCCATGGAGCCCAGCACACACAGTCTGCTCTGACTCCCTGACTGGCGTGCACAGCACCACTCGACACTGTCTGAGGACAGCCATGCAATCCTACTGGGCTGCTGCTGCCAGGGATCCGGCTTCCTGTGGATATTCCATAGTGGGAGAGGCAATGAGATGCTCAGATGGAAAACTGCAGTTCTCAGGGTTGGAGGGACCACTTGCCAAGACTTTGGGATCAGAGAGGGAATGTCATAAAGTGACAGCGTTTATTAGCTCAAAATTATATTTAATGAAAGCCTGTTAAAGCAAAGGTCCCATTCTGGGCTCAGGGACTCAGGTGGTCCCCAAGAGAGAGAAGGTGTTTGCTGTCTGTAGTAGGTTATATTATGCTTCTCCCTCAAAAGAGGATGTCCAAGTCCTAATTCCTGGTACCATGAAGAGGAAGTTATTTATCGATCACATCTTTGCAGACGTAATTCAGCTAAAAATCTTGGAATGAGATCTTGGATTTAGGTAGGTTGTAAATTCAGTGACTACTGTACCTACAAGAAAAAGGAGAGGGGTGCTTGAGACACAGACAGACACAGAGAAGACGGTCATTTCAGGGAGAGATTGGTGTGATGTATCTATAAGCTGAGGACCGCCAAGGACTGCCTGGAGTCACCAGATGCTAGAGAGAGGCTGGGGACAGAATTTCCCTCGGAATCTCCAGAAAAACCAACTGTTGCTTGGTTCCAACAGTGTTGGAGAAGTTCAGACTGCTCTCAGAACAGGGAGAAAATATGCTTCTGTTGTTTGAAGTCACTCTGTGTTTCTTTCTTATAGCAGCCCTAGGAATGCAATACACCCTCTAAGCTCACATTACTGGAGGCAACAAAAGTACAGGCCAATAAATGTCAACACAGGTACAGAACTTTGATACTTTGTATTTAAAAGTTAGCCCAAGGAATGTGGAAGAGAACCAGGTAGAAGGGAAGCATACTTAGAATGAGATACTCAGGAAAGTGTCACCTCAAAGGAGGTGGCATCCAAGCAGGCAGTTGCAAAGTGAAAGTAGCCGTTCTGGAAAGTCATCCTAGGAGGATGTGAAAGTGTGGGAAAACATCCTGAGTGTGAGAGGGCTGATGAGTTCAAAGGGCAGAAAGGAGGGGCCGGAGACTATGAGGAGTGGAGACAGGGGCCAAGCACTCAAAGGCCATGGTACAGAGTTTGCCTTTTATGCTTAAGAACAAAGGGAGTAGTCCTTTTAAGAGAGGGACAGTATAAAGTCTCCACAATAGGTTTGGGGAAAGTCCGGGCAACACAGAATCAGCAGTGGTAGAGCTAACAGGAATCAAAGAGAAGTGTCAGTTTCATGTTCTCAGATGTGCTCATGACTAGGGAAGGTTTCCACCTGCCTGGGATGTCATGCTTTTCCAGTCACTTCCTCCAGTCCCTGAATAACCACCATGCCTCATGCCAGGACACTAATTAAACTGCATTCAGTGAAAGTGGAGGCTTCCCCGGTAGCTCAGTGGTAAAGAATTCACCTGCCAATGCAGGAGACACAAGAGACCTAATCCCTGGGTCAGGAAGAGCCCCTGGGGAAGAAATTGCAACCCACTCCAGTATTCTTGCCTGGGAAATCCCATGGATAGGGTAACCTGGCAAGCTATGGTCCATGGGGTCGCAAAGGAGTCGGACATGACTTAGCAATTCAACAGCAACAGCAACAATGACAGTGAAGACAAATAGAGCAATGATGGCCAAAACAATCATAGTGAGAAAGTGAACATTTAGCACCCTTAATTTTGGACAATTTACGATAGAATCCTGGGGCTTAAGTATTTACAAACACATTGTACAGTGATTAGATGACTTCATGCTTTTCCTATGAGGTCAATAACAATCTTACAATTTTCTTTGGTGAGGAGTAGACTTGGAGAGAGAATTAGGAAAGATCTGATGTGATCTTCCATGGGGACAACAATAACTAGGCAGAGGAAGAAAGCCATGAATGTTTTTGTTTAGAAACTACTGCATGCCAGGCATTTGCTGGAAACTTTACATGGAATAAGCTGCTTACTTTGTATAATCTTAGGAACTTGGCATTATTAATCATATTCTTCATCCAAAGAGTCTGACACTCAGAAGGGTTAGGTGATTTGTCCCAAGACACCTAGAATGGAGACAGTGAGCTGAGACCAGGACCCCAGAGTACATGTCCTTCCCTGACACCAAGCTTTATTTCCTTCCCTGCCAAGGGGAAGCTCTTGTCTTAGTGAATCCCGAATCAGACACCCTCACATATGACTCAGTTTCTTCCCGTTAAGTGAGGAAGTCGAGCTAGACAACTGAAGTGAGTTTGCCCTGCCTGCCCTGATGCATTTTGTGCATTCTGTATGCAAAGTCAAGCATGTTCATTGCCTCACTATGTGCTCTTGGGGTTGTAATTCTTATCTTTATTGCTACCCCTGCCAGGAGGAGTAAATCATTATGGGGGTATTTTCCTTGGCTTTTTCTCTCTTTCAAAGTTAATCGAGTTCCTTCCACATAATTTTTTTACAGAGTAAATTTCCAACTACTTTTAACTACAAATTAGTCATCACATTGGGCTTTTCGGGGTTGCATTAAGTCATTTGTCATAGATGCTGCCGATAATAGCTTAGGCTAAACGTTTCCTTGTTCAGGGTGTTTATCACATCCTGTACTTGCCATGCCTGTGAAACTAAAAGGTAGCGAGGAGGGTGTGAACCTGTTTCATAGGAGGCACAAGATAATAAATGTGAAAGAGGTGGGAACACTGCAAACATTCTGTACTTGGGAAGTGGTTATTACTGGCATTGAATCACTCTTTGGCACGCTGTATCTCTGGATGATGAAAGGGGCCAGGAGGCATGCACACAGTTCATGGATACAAAGGGGGCTGTGTAGGAAGAAGATGGGCTTTCATGCCTGGAAAGCAACCTAACCTTTGGCCTTGGGCAGATCACTTACGCTCCCCACTGTCAAGCTCCTCACTTGCAGAGTGTGAATTGGAACCTCTACCTCATAGAGCTGCTGTGAAATTTAAATGGAATTGTGTTTGTGAAGTGCTAGTCTGATGCCTGATCCCTGGCATTCTGTGGGTTTTGTCTTCTTCTTCTTACTCAAGGCACTTGCCTAGAAAGGAATCTCAGAAGTAATAGCTGGATTCATCTCCAGCAGTCATGTCACACCTCACATTACAAGCATAAAGCAATGGTAACCCACTCCAATACTCTTGCCTGGAAAATCCCATGGACAGAGGAGCCTGGTAGGCTACAGTCCATGGGGTTGCAAAGAGTCGGACACGACTGAGCGACTTCACTTTCAGTTTTTCTTTCAAGCATCTATTTAATGAGTATGTGGGTCCATGTATGGAAAATATTCAATGAATAAAAAAATACATGAACACCATGGTGTTTATAAAGAACTCTGTCTTGACCCTGGGACTAAAGGGGATTGGACATTTCATTTATCCCTTCAGTGCATTTTTCTCTTTGAATGATAATCACTTCACTCTATCATGGGCTACCCAGGTCGCGCTAGTGGTACAAAATTTGCCTGCCAATGCAGGAGATGCAAGAGACATGGGTTCGATCCCTGGGTTGGGAATATTCTCTGCAGAAGGAAATGGAAACCCACTCCAGTATTCTTGCCTGGAAAATCCCATGGACAGAGGGAATTTGGCGGGCAGCAGTCCACAAGGTCACAAAGAGTCAGACATGACTGAGCATGCACACACACACACACACACACACACACACACACACACACACACACCACTCTGTCAGGTTGGGTCTATTATTCCCATTTTAGAGATGAGAGAGGAAAGAGTCTCAGAGAGTAGGAATTTTAGGAAAAAGGTTGCTAATAAAGTGCCTCAGGTTCCCTGACAAAGAACACATCCTCAGTAACGGCTTTTTGAAACACGAAAGTGAAAGTCATTCAGTTGTGTCTGGCTCTTTGCAACCCCGTGGACTGTAGCCTGCCAGGTTCCTCTGTCCATGACATCTCTCAGGCAAGAATACTGGAGTGGGTAGCCCTTTCCTTCTCCAGGGGAAAGAGGCACTTAATTGGTTATATAATCAACGTTAGAAAAATACGTTTAATTTTCTGATTGTTTTGTTTGCTATTATTTTTACTACCACAATTATTATAATCGTCCTTGTCACCAGTGTAGCACTCAAATTCTTATTTAGGCAAATGAATTTGGATTTCTCCAGCACCTGACTCCTTGTAGGAATGGATCCCACTCAGATTCCTTGAACCAGAGGCAAGTGATCATGCCCCACCTGAGTTTCTCCATGACTACCTGGTCCCTCACTTTGTCTAGGCTCCAGGGAAAGTCAGAGGGAGAACAGAGCACACGCGATGATTGTCTCCAACAGGGAGGGACCACGAGTCCCAGAGTAAAAATCCTACTGGGCACATGATAACCATGTAAGACTAGGACTGTCCCCAGTCCTTGTGAGGTGGAGAGCTCAAGGCCTAGGCTTTGTAGTCAGGAAGAGCTGGATTCAATCCTAGACTCCTTGAACTTGAGACACTGGGCAAATATCAAAAGCTCCCCAAGGCTAAATTAATAATGAGGCTATAACTCACAACTTGGACCACTGATGAGGAATAAATTAAATCACACATGTAGAGAACTCACTGAAGTATCAGACTCACAGCTCATCCCGAGTTGTTGCTGTCATTGTTATTCAGTCGCTAAGTTGCGTTTAACTTTGGGACCCCATGTACTGTAGGCAAGCCGGGCTCCTCTGTCCTCCACTATCTCCCTAATTTTGCTCAAGCTCATCTCCTTTGAGTCGGTGATGCCATCCAACCATCTCATTCTCTGTTGCCCTCCTTCTCCTTTTGCCTTCAAATTTTTCCCAGCATCAGTTCAGTTCAGTCACTCAGCCATATCTGACTCTGTGACCCCATGGACTCCAGCACACCAGGCTTCTGTCCATCACCAGCTCCTGGAGCTTGCTCAAACTCCATTGAGTCACTGATGCCATCCAATCATCTCATCTTCTTTCGTTCCCTTCTCCTCTTGCTCACAGTCTTTCCCATCATCAGGGTCTTTTCGAATGAGTTGGTTCTTTGCATCAGTTGGCCAAAGTATTGGAGCTTCAGTTTCAGCATCAGTCCCTGCAATGAATATTCAGGATTGATTTCCTTTAGGAAAGTACAGTTGATTTACAATATTGTGTTAGTTTCAGGTATAAGCAAAGTGGTTGAGTTGTATTCTTTTCAGATTCTTTTCCTTATAAAGGTTATTACAAAGTATTGAGTATAATTTTCTGTGCCATTGAGTAGGTCCTTGTTGCTTATCTGTTTATATATAGTAGTACATCTATGTTAATCCCAAACTTCTGTTGGTGAATTTAAAGTATGAGAGGAGGAATTAAAGCAAGGGAAGAGAAAAACAAGTGACCTAAAATGTCAGTTATTTAAACCAAAGAAGATCTCTAAGTCAAAGGCACTTGGTGGTAGGGGAGGGGCACTGGATCTTTATCTAGTCCTGTGACCTGCAGTCTGGTTTTGTGTGTTTTTTAGATAGCCTTCTTTGAAATGAATACTTAAGTATATGCCTCAACAGTCAAAGCGGAAGTCAGGGCTTACATTACAAGGGGTCATGGAGCTTGTCCAAAGTTACACAGAGGCAGAACTCACATAAGAGACAGGGTCTGCAGTTTCTCACATCCTCTGCCCATCATCATAAGATGCTCTTTAATGCTTTATCACTAGCCATTGACACAGTGCTTGGGATGTAGCAGGGGCTTGTGAAATGGATGATTCCTTGATCATAGAACTGATAGTACACTTTATAAAGGGGTTCCACTTTATCCGGGCTTTCCGGGTGGCACAGTGGTAAAGAATCCACCTGCCAATGCAGGAGTCACAAGAGATTCGGATTTGATCTTTGGGTCTGGAAGAATGCCTGGAGAAGGAAATGGAAACCCACTCCAGTATTCTTGCCTGGAAAGTTCCATGGACAAAGGAGCCTGATGTCCATAGTCCATGGGATTGTAGAGAGCTGGACAGGACTGAGCACAAGCAGAAGTCCGCTTTGCTCATTCAGTAACAATTGCTCAGACTCTGTTTCCCAGGTCCCGAGCTACAGCCGTGGGATAAACTGATGGTGAATACAGAAGGGTCTCCTTGCCTTCATGAAGCTTATACTCTATTCTCAGATCTGTATGATACAGATTGTTTCAGAGGCACTGTTTCTCTGTAGTTTCTCTATTCCAGCTCTGAGAAATAAAAAAATGAGATTGTTCTTATTTGATATTTTTTGATTTAATAAATATATATTTTTGTTTACTATTTTTCACTTCACCACTTTTATTCCAAGAACAATTTTCATCCCAATTCTTTGGCCTTTTCGGTGTCACTAAGCAGAGATAATTCTTAAGCATGCGACAAGACGATGCACGTGGTTGCTCTCTTTTGGTGAATACATAACAATGTTTGTAAAATTCTATTTTTGAATGTAACATCTTTTTTGTGCAAACACATTTTTTATATAATGGTTTAAAGAAAAGAATAGCTGTGACATGTAAACAAGAAACTTTATCTTATTTCAAATGGTTTATAGAAATAGTAACTGTCTTTTGAAAAGCCACAGAGCTCCCTGCTGCTGCTGCTGCTGCTAAGTCACTTCAGTTGTGTCCAACTCTGTGCGACCCCATAGACGGCAGCCCACTAGGTTCCTTTGTCCCTGGGATTCTCCAGGCAAGAATGCTGGAGTGGGTTGCCATTTCCTTCTCCAATGCAGGAGAGTGAAAAGTGAAAGTGAAGTTGCTCAGTCATGCCCGACTCTTAGGGACCCCATGGACTGCATGCAGCCTACCAGGCTCCTCCGTCCATGGGATTTTCCAGACAAGAGTACTGGAGTGGGTTGCCATTGCCTTCTCCAACAGAGCTCCCTAATTACCACGAAATCTGATTTCTTAAGCTCACCATACAGGGTAGCTGCTTGAAGGTATAAAACAGCTTACACATAGTAGGTTGAACCTGCACATTCAGAAAGAAATCAATTGGTCAACGGGTATATAGTACCTACTATGGGCTAAACATTGTTCTAGGTATTGGTGGAAATGAAAGAGACCTAGTCCTTGCCTTTAAGGAACTTACATTCCTGAGAAAAAAAGCAGAAAAAGAACATGTAAACAAAAGTGTAATGAAGATAATGTTAGGTCCTGGTAAGGTGGTGGCTCAGAGAGTAAAGAATCTGCCTGCAATGCAAGAGACCTGGGTTCAACACCTTGGTTGGGAAGATTCCCCTAAAGAAGAAAATGGCAACCCACTCCAGTTTTCTTGCCTGAAAAATCCCATGGATGGAGGAGCCTGGTGGGCTACAGTCCATGGGGGTCACAAAGAGTCAAACACGACTAAGTGACTAACACACACACACAAAAGTAGCTGAGGAAAGGACTTCCCTGGTGGCTCCCTGGGGAAGAATCCACCTGCCAATGCAGGAGACACTGGTCCAATCCCTGATTTGGGAAGATCCCACATGCCACAGAGAAATGAACCCTGTTCAGCCCAAATACTGAGCCTGTGCTCTAGAGGTCAAGAGTCAGACCACTGAGCCCACATGCTGCATGGCTAGAGCCTGTGCTTTGCAACAAGAGAAGCCACCTCAATAAGAAGCCTGCACACTGCAACTAGAGAGCATGCCCTGCTCTTCCCAACTAGAGAAGAGTCTGCACACAGCAACAAAGAAGCAGCGTAGGCATAAATAAACAAATAACATTACCTTAAAGAAAGAGTAGCTGAGAGTCTGCCACAGCTGGAGGTGGGAAGCTCTGAGATGACTTTTGTGCTGAAACACAATGATGAGAAGATCGTCATGGGAAGATCTGAGGGGGAATATTCCAAACAGAAGGAAAGGCAAATACGGTGTTAAGTCAATTTCGTCCTGTCTGACTCTGTGTGACCCCATGAACTGTAACTCACCAAGCTTCTCTGTCCATAAGAGCCCAAGAGAATAAAGTCGTTCACTATTTCCATGTTTTCCCCATCTATTTGTCATGAAGTGATGGGATCAGGTGCCATGATCTTCAGTTTTGGAATGTTGAGTTTTAAGCCAGCTTTTTCACTCTCCTCTTTCATTTCCATCAAGAGGCTCTTTAATTCCTCTTCACTTTCTGCCTTTAGGATGGTTTCATCTGCATATCTGAAGTTATTGATATTTCTCTTGGCAATCTTGATTCCAACTTGTGCTTCATCCATCCTGACATTTCACATGATGTACTCTGCATACAAGTTAAATAAACAGCATGACAATATACAGCCTTGACGTACTCCTTTTCAAATTTGGAAGCAGTCCATTATTCCATGTCTGGTTCTAACTGTTGCTTCTTGACCTGCATACAGGTTTCTCAGCATACAAAGAAGGTCATGTGTCATTCTAGATCACCATATCTGTTTAAGAATTTTCCACAGTTTGTTGTGATCCACATGGTCAAAGGCATTAGCATAGTCATTTAAGCAGAAGTAGATGTTTTTCTGGAATTCTCTTGCTTTTTCTATGATCCAGTGGATATTGGCAACTTGACCTCTGGTTCCTCTGCCTTTTCTAAATCCAGTTTGTACATTTGGAAGTTCTTGGTTAAACTGGTGAAATTTTTCTAGAAGAATTTTGAGCATTACCTTGCTAGCACGTGAAATGAGTGCAATTTTATATGGTAGTTTGAACATTCTTTGGCATTGCCCTTCTTTGGGATTGAAATGAAAGCTGATATTCTCCAATCCTGTGGTCACTGTTGAGTTTTCCAAATCTGCTGGCACACTGAGTGCAGCATGTTAACAGCATCATCTTTTAGGATTTGAAATAGCTTAGCTGGAATTCTGTCACTTCCACTAGCTTTGTTTGTAGTCATGCATCCTAAGGCTCAGTTGACTTCACACTCCAGGATGTCTGGCTCTAGGTGAGTGATCACACCATCATGGTTACCTGGGTCATTAAGACCTTTTTTGTACAGTTTTGTATAGTTTTGAGCTGTTCTAGGAACACTAAGGGGGAAGGCAATGGCAACCCACTCCAGTAGTCTTGCCTGGAAAATCCCATGGACAGAGGAGCCTTGTAGGCTGCAGTCGATGGGGTCTCATAGAGTCGGACATGACTGAACGCGTTCACTTTCACTTTTCACTTTCATGCATTGGAGAAGGAAATGGCAACCCACTCCACTGTTCTTGTCTGGAGAATCCCAGGGATGGTGGAGCCTGGTAGGCTGCCGTCTATGGGGTCACACAGAGTTGGACATGACTGAAGCAACTTATCAGCAGCATCAGCAGCAAGGATACTAAGAAGGTCAGTGTTGTGGAACCCTAGATATGAAGAAGAATCTGACCAGAGAGATGACTTCATGAGAAGGGGAGGGACCACATCGTGAAAGACCTGGAAGGTGAGAGTTAAGAACTAGGGGCATGGCTTTATGCAGGGAGATTACATCAACTGTTTATAAAGATCCCTCTAGCTTCTGTCTGGAGAGCATCCTCTAGGGTACAGGCATGAGGTGGGGATACCAGGAAGAAGGATGACTCAGGAGCTGGGTGATGGACAATGCTGACCTGGATTCAGATTTCTGTGGGAGAGATAATGAGAAGACAGGGTTTGGGAAGCATTAAGAGGGCTTCCCTAGTGGCTCAGATGGCAAAGAATCTGCCTGCAACACAAGAGACCTAGGTTCAACCCCTGGATCGGGAAGGTCCCCTGGCAAAGGGAACTGTTAATCACCCCAGTATTCTTGCTTAGGAAATCCCATGGACAGAGGAGCCTGGTGGGCTACAGTCCACTGGATTGCAATGATTTAGACACAACAGAGTGACTAGCACTCTCAAAACTGGGAAAAAAACTCATATAACATGTTAATGAATCAGAGCTAGGTAAGTTACCTGCTAAGTTGCTTCAGTCAATTCAGCCTCTTTGAGACCATGTGGACTTTTGCCTGCCAGGCTCCTCTGTCCATGGAATTTCCCAGACAAGAATACTGGAGCAGGTTGCCATTTTCTCTGCCAGGGGATCTTCCAGACTCAGGAATCGAACCTGCATCTCCTGCATTGGCAGATGGTTTCTTTACCACTGAACCACCTGGAAAGCACTGTATCTATGGTATTTAAATAAAGGAGACTGCTTGCAATCACCCAACAAACAGTATAGGTAGCATAGATAAGCTTTTTGGGGACAGAACATGAAGCACTCCAAAATTTAAAGTTCTGGAAGAGGGGTAAGAGACAGATTAGAAGGCTAAAAAGAAGGGAAGGGGACAATGTTGGGGTCATCCTCTATCTGTCCTGCTCTACCCTCAGCCACTTTGATTCAGCATATCCAGATCCTCTGGTTCTGGCAACTTCCTTCCTTGATTGATAGTCCTGTAGATTTCTGGGTCCAGTTCTAGTTTGGGGTCTCTATCCTAAGTACCCACTTTGAAGATCCATGAGGATGTATTTTCAGGCCCAGAATCATAAGCTTTCCAACATAGAATAGGAAACAATCCAGACAGCACCAAAGCCTGAAAGTTCTCCAGTTGTATTCACTATGTTTGCCATCCAGAAGAGAGCATCTATGTATATTTTGGGCTTAAGTAGGGACTGGTTTTAATCTTAGGGGACGTCCCTCATAGCTCAGCTGGGAAAGAATGGAGGTCCCAGTTCGATTCCTGGGTTGGGAAGACGCCCTGGAGAAGGGATAGGCAACCCACTTCAGTATTCTTGGGCTTCCTATGTGGCTCAACTGGTAAAGAACCCACCTACAATGCGGGAGACCTGGGTTCAATCCCTGGGATGGGAAGATCCCCTGGAGAAGGGAAAGGCTACCCACTTTATTACTCTGGCCTGAAGAATTCCATGAACTGTATATATGCTCCAATTCTGATGACCAGATAAGAGAGATGACGTCTCATAGGTGAAAGGCCGTGGGTCTCTGGGAGGAAGATCGGCAGAAAGTGTCTTATGGTACCTGGAATAGATTGGTGTGCTTACTTGTTTATGTGTATCTCCATAGTCTAGGTTGTTCATTTCTCACAGAATAGGAGCAATTTGCTAATAATAATAATAGTAACACACTGATAAAGCAACTGATATTAATTGAGAGTTATCTCTATGGTAGGTTTCATGCAGCAGAGATCTCAGTTTCATCCTCAAAACAAATCTAAGAGGTAGGTGTTACTTTTTCCTTTCTTCAGATGAGTAAACAAGTCTTCTCAAAATCATAGAGCAAGGAAGTAGCCACATTGCAAATTGAATTTAAATTTCTTTACTCCAAGCTTTCAGGTGACTTAAGCACTGACTGGCTTATAATATAGGCTTAGAGTGAAACACAGCTTGAGATCTTGTTGAAAATACACATTCTGACTCAGCAGGTCTAGGCTGGTGCCTGAGAGTCGACATTTCTACCTGCTGCCCAGGTACCAGCTTTGGGTGATGCTGCTGATCTGTAGACTGCTCTCTGAGGAGTCACGTTAAGAGTCTACACTGTGCTTCTCCCTCTCGGCATGTCTGCCAGTTTATGGGTGTTGAGCAAATGCATATGGAGAAAATGGACCCAGAGAGGCAAGAGGATAGGTAAGCCCTCTGTTCTGCTTAGGGAAGCTCAGATCTAAAGGTTCAACCTGACTTTTACATTTCTTAACTTCCAAGTAAGGAAAGAGAGATTTCAGTTCTCCAGTTTTTGTGATTGAGTTATTATATAAGACTGAGTCAAAATACATTTCAATCACATTTTGGCTAAAACTTAAAGGAAGAAATGAAAGAAATCCTGAATTGGGTCAAGCGTCTTCCCAGTTTTTACCTTTGTGTATAACATCAAGGAGAACTTCACCCAGCTTTCTCAGGCTTAGCCATAAATTACATTTTGTGTGTCTGCATGGTAAATTTTTTTTTTTCCTGCAGTATTTTTCTCCCTGCTAAATCCGAAGTCCTTACAACCTTATCTCCCTTTTGCTTCATGCTGCTCACAACCCAGGTGAAATTTTCTCTGCTTTGCAAAGGAAAGTATCTGCCCAAAGTCACACTGCAAACCAGGGGTGAAAGAAAGAAATAGACCCCATGCTCCTGGCTGTTGGACCTCAACACTGTCACGTTTACCACCCTGTTCTGTGCAATGTGCATCCTTCTCAAGGCAATAGAATGCTGATCAGAGAGATGGACTTAACATCCTTAAAAACTTAAAAAAAAAAAAAAGATTTCTGAAAACTAGGTGCTAGGAACACTCTACTAGACTCTTCCCATGAATTCACATGAGATACTCAACTCTACCCTGTCATTGTGGCTGGACTTCAGCTTTTACCTGCCCATTGAGCTATGAATAGGTTCCCATCCTTTTAAGCATCCCTGGTGGCTCAGAGGTTAAAGTATCTGCTTGGAATGCAGGAGACCAGGGTTTGATCCCTGGGTCAGGAAGATCCCCTGGAGAAGGAAATGGCACCCCACTCCAGTACTCTTGCCTTGAGAATCCCATGGAGGGAGGAGCCTGGTAGGCTACAGTCCATGGGGTCACTAAGAGTCGAACACGACTGAGCGACTTCACTTTCACTTTCACATGAAGTTTAAAAAAGGCTGAACAAACAGTATGGCAAACACTTAATGGCTGGTTTAAGAGGACACACTGTCTAAGTTGGAGATGTGCATTTGACCCTTTAAAGATGGTCCAGAAACACTATTTGTCAAAGAAGTTAGAATATGCTATGCTCTGTTGAGTCCTTCTCTCTTACCTTCTCCTTTGCCTTTGCTTTTCAGTTGGCAGGGCCCATCTAATTTGTTGTTTTTATTATATGTACTATATATTATATAATAAACTATATATATGGCTTCCCTGGTGGCTCAGAGTTTAAAGCGTCTGCCTCCAATGTGGGAGACCTGGGTTCGATCCCTGGGTCGGGAAGATCCCCTGGAGAAGGAAATGGCAATCCACTCCAGTATTCTTGCCTGGAGAATCCCATGGACGGAGAAGCCTAGTAGGTTACAATCCACAGGGTCACAAAGAGATGGACACAACTGAGAGACTTCACCTCACCTTATATATATATATATAGAGAGAGAGAGAGAGACACTAAAAAGTGTAGTCACAGGCTGAAAGTAGAGAGTTATTTTATCTGGTGGGAATGTTTAGAACTCTAAGCCTGGGAGACAGCATCTCAGTAACTCTGAGAAAACTGCTCCAAGGAGACAGGAAGGGACATCAGGCTACATACAAGTTTGCAACAAAGGGAGCAGAGAGTCTGAACATCAAAGATCAGGTATAAAGTTAAGGAATCTAGCATTCTATGTTTGGGAAGATGCAAGCCTCTGGGTTTACTGAATTCATTCCTTTCTTATGCACCTCAGCTATTTGGGGCCAATCCTGTTTCCTTCTTCACCTTGTTTCTCAAATTCCCTTAGATCCTCAGCAGTCACTTTGGGAGGTGGCAGCACCCTCTGCATCAAAGTTTGGGAGCTCTCATTCACATCTCAAGGCCAGGAATCACTGATGGCTGTGACATTACTTGTTTATTAATATGGCAAGAGATACTTTCATTTCACATATATATAGTTTACTATACTGTCTTATATTTTAGCAACACTCCCCAACCTTTTTGCCACCAGAGACTGGTTTTGTGGAGGACAGTTTTTCCATGGACTGAGGGGAGAGTCACCCTGCTTATTTAACTTATATGCAGAGTACATCATGCAAAATGCCGGGCTGGATGAAGCACAAGCTGGAATCAAGATTGCCAGAAGAAATATCAATAACCTCAGATATGCAGATGACACCACCCTTATGGCAGAAAGTGAAGAATTAAAGAGCCTCTTGATGAAAGTGAAAGAGGAGAATGAAAAAGTAAAAGTTGGCTTAAAACTTAACATTCAGAAAACTAAGATAATGGCATCCAGTCTCATCACTTCATGGCAAATGGATGGGGAAACAATGGAAAAGGTTAGAGACTTTATTTTAGGCGGCTCCAAAACACTGCAGATGGTGGCTGCAGCCATGAAATTAAAGATATTTGCTCCTTGAAATAAAAGTTATGACCAGTCTAGATAGCATATTAACAATCAGAGACATTACTTTCCCAACAAAGGTCCATCTAGTCAAAGCTATGATTTTTCCAGTAGTCATGTATGGATGTGAGAGTTGGACTATAAGGAAAGCTGAGCACCGAAGAATTGATGTTTTTGAACTGTGGTGTTGGAGAAGACTCTTGAGAGTCCCTTGGACTGCAAGGAGATTAAACCACTCAATCCCAAAGGAAATCAAGCCTGAATATTCATTGGAAAGACTGATGCTGAAGCTGAAACTCCAATCCTTTGGTCACCTGATGCGAAGAGCTGACTCATTGAAAAAGCCCCTGAAGCTGGTAAAGATTGAGGACAGGAGGAGAATGGGTGACAGAGGATGAGATGGTTGATGGCAGTAGTGACTCAATGGTCATGAGTTTGAGCAAGCTCCGGGAGATGGTGAAGGGCACGGAAGCCTGGTCTGCCGCCATCCATGGTGCCACAAAGAGTCAGACATGACTGAGTGACTGAATGACAATAACAAGCTGCCACATAAATTACCACATTTCCCAGAACACAGAGAGTGTTCAGTGTATGCTCACTGCCCGCATTTTGTAATCTTTCACATACAGATTCTGCTTCTCCTGTGAAACCTACTTTTCTTTTCAAGAAAGATTACAAGGCAGGGTGCTCTGCAGAAAGAGGGGTTCTAGTAGGCACCTTGTCATGAGATGATTTCAGGTAGCAGTTACTGTGTGGTCTTGAGTTCACCTTCCTGGGTTTGAATTCAGCCCAGCCACTTGGTAGCTGTGTGACTTGGGAAAATCATGTAACCTCTCCGTTCTTCTTTTCCTTGTGGTGAAATGGGGAAAATGACAGTTCCTGCCCCTCTGGGCTGTGATGAGGTGTAGATGGTTGTAAAATACTCAGAGTATTGCCCAGTGTGTAGGAGATGGCCCAACAAATGTTAACTCAGGGTTGGCCCTAGAACAACATGGTTTTGAATTTGGTGGATCCACCTTACTTAAAAAAATGTTTTTTAATTGATATGAACCATTTTTAAAGTGTTTATTGAATTTGTTAAAATATTATTTCTGTTTTGATTTTTTGGCCATGAGGCATATGGGATGTTAGCTCCTGGACAAGGGATCAAACCA
Source organism: Redunca redunca (assembly GCA_006410935.1). Classification (NCBI taxonomy): domain Eukaryota; kingdom Metazoa; phylum Chordata; class Mammalia; order Artiodactyla; family Bovidae; genus Redunca; species Redunca redunca. Next base: position 1,987,765 of record SJYQ01000648.1, on the reverse strand, counting down.
GCTCCTTGCACTGGAAGAAGTCTTAACAACTGGACTGCAGTGAAGTCCCTGGGTAGGTCCACTTACACTCAGATTTACTATTGTAAATACTGTAGTAATATAGTACTGCATGATCTGGTCAGTTGAATCCACAGATGCTGATTGGGAAGATTTTTGGAGTGAGTGACAAGGAACACTATTCCTCTGTCTCTTTCTGTCTCCCACTCTCCTTCTGAATACAGACAGAAAGAAGAAGAGAGAGACACACAGAGAGGATATGATAAAACAAATGTAGTAAAATTGGTGAATTTGGAAAAAGGATATATGTAACTTTCCTATACATGTCTTGGAAACATTCTGTAATGAATGGTTTGAAATTATTTCAAAATAAAAGGGATTTCCCAGGTGGCTCAGTGGCAAAGAATCTGCCTTCCATGCAGGAGACAGCGGTTCAATCCTTGTGCTGGGAAGATCCCCTGGAGAAGGAAATGGCAACCTACTCTAGTATTCTTGCCTGGGAAATCCCATGGGCAGAGGAGCTGTATGGGCTACATAAAGTTCAGTTCAGTTCAGTCGCTCAGTCATATCCGACTCTTTGCGACCCCATGAATCACAGTATGCCAGGCCTCTCTGTCCATCACCAACTTCTGGAGCCCACCCAAACCCATGTCCATTGAGTTGGTGTTGCCATCCAGCCATGTCATCCTCTGTCATCCCCTTTTCCTCCTGCCCCCAATCCCTCGCAGCATCAGGGTCTTTTCCAATGAGTCAGCTCTTCGCATGAGGTGGCCAAAGTACTGGAGCTTCCGCTTTAGCATCATTCCCTCCAAAGAAATCCCAGGGTTGATCTCCTTCAGAGTGGACTGGTTGGATCTCCTTGCAGTCCAAGGGACTCTCAAGAGTCTTCTCCAACACCACAGTTCAAAAGCATCAATTCTTCGGCACTCAGCTTTTTTCACAGTCCAGCTCTCACATCCATACATAACCACTGGAAAAACCATAGCCTTGACTAGACAGACCTTTATTGGCAAAGTAATATCTCTGCTTTTTAATATGCTGTCTAGGTTGGTCATAACATTCCTTTCATCCAAGGAGTAAGCGTCTTTTTATTTCATGGCTGCAATCACCATCTGCAGTAATTCTGGAGCCCCCCAAAATAAAGTCTGATACTGTTTCCACTGTTTCCCCATCTATTTCCCATGAAGTGATGGGACTCGATGCCAGGATCTTAGTTTTCTGAATGTTGAGCTTTAAGCCAACTTTTTTACTCTCCTCTTTCACTTTCATCAAGAGGCTTTTTAGTTCTTCACTTTCTGCCATAAGGGTGGTGTCATCTGCATATCTGAGGGTATTGATATGCCTCCCGGCAATCTTGATTCCAGCTTGTGCTTCCTCTCCAGCCCAGCATTTCTCATGATGCATATAAATTAAATAAGCAGGGTGACAATATACAGCCTTGACGTACTCCTTTTCCTATTTGGAACCAGTCTGTTGTTCCCTGTCCAGTTCTAACTGTTGATTCCTGACCTGCATATAGGTTTCTCAAGAGGCAGGTCAGGTGGTCTGGTCTTCCCATCTCTTTCAGAATTTTCCACAGTTTATTGTGATCCACACAGCCAAAGGCTTTGGCATAGTCAATAAAGCAGAAATGGATGTTTTTCTGGAACTCTCTTGCTTTTTTGATGATCCAGCAGATGGGATGGCAAAAGAGTCAGACACAACTTAGCAACTAAATAGCAACAGCAACAAAATAAAAAGTAAAAAGAGGGAGAGATATTGTATGTAACTGCACATCTTGTTAAGGAGCACCTGCAAGGCCATCTCCGCATCTGATGCTGAAGTGTGAAGTTTGTAGGGAGAATGGGCAGGAAGGAAAGATCACCAGCAATTTAGGGATGGATCCCACAGATTCATGTTGGGGTCAGGAGGCCATGAAATTATCTTGTATTTATCTCCCTTCTTCTTGCACGAAGGCAAATAAAACTGTTTTCTGAGCACCCCAGGGCTGTTGCGGCTGCTCAGTGGAGTCGTGAAGGATCCGGACTTATCTGGTTTCTGTTTATTCCACCCTCTGTAGCACATAGTTCTCATCATTGGGGTTACAAGATGACTGGTCTGTCCTCAGGGACATGGATTCTATCTTCTAGTTGAAAGGAGGTAATAAGGCAGAATGGACTTTTCTATGGCTGGAAGAAGAAGATTTTCTTAGAAATCAATAGGAGACCACAGTTTATGTCTCATTGCTCAAAACAGTATCAAATATCTATGTTTACCATCAAGGAAGACAGTAAGACTGGAGCTTTGGAATTCCTTTTTTCCTTTCAACGTATTACTGCTTCAAACAAAATTAGGGTCCTGTTAGTAGAGAAGAAAAGGAGGGCATGGTAACCCACTCCAGTATTTTTTCCAGGAGAATCCCCATGGACAGAAGAGCCTGGAAGGCTGAAAGAATGAGATCACACCTAGGTGGTTGTCCTGGTTGTGAAATGGATGAAGAATGTTATGAAACTAAAAATGTGGGAAAAACAGGTTTGGGTAAATACCTAGCATTTGCTCTTAACCACCTGTATATGCAAATAACCTACCTTTTCTGAGCCTAGGCTTCCTCTTATGCAAAAGTAGATTATCATTTTAGGATTGTTCAGAGAATTTCTTGGTATCTTACATAAAAATGATTTAGCTTTCTTCTTTGGTACCTGACTTGGGAAAGTACACTGTTTCTCGAAGCCCCAGGCAACTCCGATATCAGACTTAGTGTTTTAGAGACGATCTGATGTTGTGGAAACAGCCAGCCCTCTGCATTGGACAGATACCGACTCAAAATCTGCTTCTTATCAACAATGTGACTATGGGTAACTTAACTTTTCCCAACCAGAATCTAACAGATGCAAAACAGGAACAATGATATTGACATCTTGAGATTACTGAGAACTTGTTGGGAGAATTATGACACTTAAATATAGCTTCAATTACTTAAAGTGCAACTGAATACAAAATTATGCTGTGCTGTGTGCCGTACTTAATCTCTCAGTCATGTCCAATTCTTTGCGGCTCCATGGACTGTAGCCTGCCAGCTTCTCTATCCATGGGGATTCTCCAGGCAAGAATACTGGAGTGGGTTGTCATTCCCTCCTCCAGGGGATCTTTCCAACACAGGGATCCAACACAGGTCTCCCACATTGCAGGCAGATTCTATACCACCTGTGCCACCAGGGAAGCCCAAGAACACTGGAGTGGGTAGCCTATCCCTTCTCCAGGAGATCTTCCTGACTCAGGGACCAAACTGGGGTCTCCTGCATTGCAGGCAGATTCTTTATCAGCTGAGCTACCTGAAAAGCCCAATATAAAATAATAAACACATATAATAAACAGTAGAGTGAATAAATAACATGAATATAACTTTTATAAAATAAGAATACAGATACTTAAATTAATAAATATAAAATATAGCACTTAACATTTGTAGTCCAAACCTGGCACATAGTAGGTATGTTCTTATTCAGTGTTCCTTCTCCTCTATCAAGATAAATAGGGAGACATAAGTGGAGATACCAGGGCTTTCCCAGTGGCTCGGTGGTAAAGAATCTGCCTGCCAATGCAGGAGATGCAGGTTTGATTCCCCTTGGGAAGATCCCTTGGAAGAGGAAATGGTAACCCACACCAATATTCTTGCTGGGAAAATCCCATGGACAGAGGAGCTTGGAGGGCTGCAGACCATGGGGTCGAAAAGAGTCGGGCACAACTGAAGCGAGTGAGCACTCAGAAGCAGATATAGATTATTCAGCTTCAAGGTATTGGGTTTTCTGGATATTGAGTTCTTAAACAAGGCCTGGTCGACAAGTCTTTACTAATTCTATTATTATTATTTATTTTGAGAAGCCATGTATCTCTTTCTGGAAGCTGTCCTTACTATTGCCATGAAAGTGAAAGTGTTAGTCACTCGGTCATGTCCAACTGTTTTCGACCCCGAAGATTATAACCTCTGTCCATGGGATTCTTCAGGCAAGAATACTGGAGTGGATTGCCATTCACTTCTCCAGGGGATCTTCCTGACCCAGGGGTTGAACTCAAGTCTCCCACGTTACAGCCAGATTCTTTACCATCTGAGCCACCAGGGAAGCCTAACAATTGCTATCATCTGCTAGATTTAGGGGATCTGAAGACTTTCGGTGGAGAACAACCCAGAGTGTGATGCAATCAATGTATCCTACACACCCCACAAATATAAAAAGTCCTGCAATGATGCAAGCAGGGGACTCTTTAAAATTAACAACAACCAAAAAAAAAAAAAAACAGATACAGGGCTTAGGTAGAGGGAAAGGATGGGTTTCCTTTGAGCCAAATTTCAGTGGTGAAATAATGAATCATGAAAATAAAGACCTTGTATTGTAAATGATGCACAAGGGACACCTCCCCGTTTAACCTGCTTCGCACTTAGGGCTGTCAGAAATGATCAGACCTGAGATGATCTGCCAAGGCAACAGGCTGACTTCAGCATCTGATGGGAAGACTGTCAGGGACTTGGGTCGTGTCTTACATGTAGAAAACCTCTTGTCATCAGACTAATCACAGAGCCTTTTCCTTGTGACTAATGGGTAGTTTTCTTTAATCTCTAGAAACCTCTGATCAATTAACTGCTATTTAAGCCAATCAAGGAAATTGAGGTGTGAGGTTTAATTAGCTTTTCTGAAGGTTACATGCAGTCTCAGTCAGCAGAGAAGCCTGAAGTGGAACTCTGGGCAGAACAGGTACACGTGGACAGTGTGAAAATAAGGTGACACCCAGGTGGTGATGAGGTGGTGATGTGAGCAGGCACTGGGAGCTGAGGCACTCAACTCACCGCCTCCCTCCGGCAACCTGAGGGTCCTCTGCTGGGGTCCCTTCAGGAAACTGACTTCTTTGAAGAGTTCACCATGTGTTCGTGTTCTGAAAGCACGTTCGATTTCACACTTACGTCTTCCTAAGTGTCAGTCCATCAGCCCTTAACCTCACTGAGTGCTTGTGAGGAATTAATGGAACAGCATGTGATTTGATGCTGTTCCATTTACTGGTTTGATGGTGAAGATTTAAGGTCATAATACTCATGAAGATTTTAGCAAGAGCCAAGTGCACCTGAGGGCCAGTCATTAGCCATTCTCATCACCGTCTTCTGCCCCTAAGTTCGATCAGAGCAAACTCGCTGAAATGCTCTTTTCTTTCTTCCTCATATCCTGGCTAACTGCTTTCTCCTTTTTCAGTTTTTGGTGACTTTACCACGTGTTCAGTGTGCGGCCCTGTCTTATCGCCCCAGGGTCTCTCAAATCAACCCGATTTGGTGTCTATTTCCCAGAGTTGTTCTTTTTTGGGGGTGGGGGNGGGGTAGGGGTGGGGGGTGGGGGCTGAGGGAAGGGTTCTGTGGAGTTCCTGACTCAAGTTGCTGCTAAGTCGCTTCAGTCGTGTCCAACTCTGTGCGACCCCATAGACGGCAGCTCACCAGGCTCCCCTGTCCCTGCGATTCTCCAGGCAAGAACACTGGAGTGGGTTGCCATTTCCTTCTCCAATGCATGAAAGTGAAAAGTGAAACTGAAGTCGTTCAGTTGTGTCCGACTCTTCGCGATCCCATGGACTGCAGCCTACCAGGCTCCTCCATCCATGATTTTCCAGGCAAGGGTACTGGAGTGGGGTGCCATTGCCTTGCATACAATTTGTTTTTCTGTGATCAGGGATGACTTTTACTCAAAGGGATGCCTGGCCATGTTTCTTGGTAAGTCTCACTATTTTCCCTCTCTCCCTCCCTCTGTCTCTCTCCCTGTCATATCTGCTTTCTTTCTAAGAGATCTCACTGACAAAGGATTATAATTTAGATAGGGGCCATAGAACAAACATTTATGGAAAGCTGTATAATTTCAACAATTTCATTGCATTTGTTATCCCAACAGATTCTTACAAGTCCCCATGGAGGTGTTTATATTATTACCCTTGTTTGCAGATGAAAAGACTAAAACTTTGCAGCCTTTAGTATGAGTATAAAGACACATACTCATTCAGTGAAATCACATCCCTGTTCTTCCAGCCCTTCTCTTTGAACAAGGCCATTTACATCTTCCTGGTTCTCATTCCATCCTTTATACAGTTTCCTTTAGAAATTTCCAGTACATTGCTTTATCTCTGACAACATTGTTGGAAGTTTTAAGCTTTTTCCTGGAAGATTAACAGGCAAAATGCACTTTCTTGAAACTATTATTGATGGGATTTCCATAACACAGGGTCATAGGTTGATGCTATTTATTACTGAGAGTGTTCATTCTGTCCTTCTTTGAAATAATGAATGGACCAAAAGGAAGGTGGATGATCTGATCTGTGAGAGTGCACACTCTAAACCCAGGAGTCCAATTTCCAACCTGCAGGCCATATGAGAACCACTCGAACTGGACGTGAGCTCCACCTTAGATTCTTAAGACAATAAGCATTTTTCCTAATTAGCCAAAGACACGAACTCGGAGGACAGCAGGACTTAACCACCTGCCCATATGCCACGTCTCCCTGACACCTCAGTCAAAAGGCCATGAATGACTAATTTTTGTTGAAGCTGAATCGTGCATGTGTGCTAAGTCACTTCAGTCGTGTCAGATTCTGTGTGACCCTGTGGACATTAGCCCACCAGGCTCCTCTGTCTATGGGATTTCCAGGCAAGAACAATGGAGCGGGTTGCCATGCCCTCCTCCAGGGGATCTTCCCAACCCATGGATAGAACCTGCATCTCTTATGTCTCTTACATTGGCAGATGGATTCTTTACAGCTAGCTCCACTTGAAGTTGAATTCAGTTCAGTTCAGTTTGGTTCAGTCGCTCAGTTGTGTCTGACTCTTTGTGACCCCATGGATTGCAGCATTCCAGGCCTCCCTGTCCATCACCAACTCCTGGAGTCTACTCAGACTCATGTCCATTGAGTTGGTGATGCCATCCAACCATCTCATCCTCTGTCGTCCCCTTCTCCTCCCACCTTCAATCTTTCCTGGCATCAGAGTCTTTTCAAAAGAGTCAATTCTTCACATCAGATGGCCAAAGTATTGGAGTTTCAGCTTCAGCATCAGTCCTTCCAATGAATATTCAGGACTGATTTCCTTTAGGATGAGCTGGTTGGATCTCCATGCAGTCCAAGGGACTCTCAAGAATCTTCTCCAGCACCACAGTTCAAAAGCATCAGTTCTTTGGTGCTCAGCTTTCTTTACTACTCAAACTGATTTCCATTACAATGAAAAGTCTTGAGGCTATAAGAGAGACACTGACAAGAGAAAGTCAGGGGAGTGGAGGAGAAAGAGTATAGGTTCTGTGTTAGAAGTGGATGATGCATGGCTTTTGTCCTAATTGCAGCGTCCTCTGAAAACTTGGCTGCAGATGAATATTTTTGCTTGCTATTCCCAAGCTTTGTGTCATTTAATTTTGCCAAACACTCAGTGTCCTACTTGTCTCCTTTGTTTTTCTCATGCCAAATATTCTTCTCCTAAGTCTTCCCTTCAAGATAGTATATGCAGAATTTGATTCTTTTCCATTGCTTTTACCATATTAACCAGGCCTGGGCCACCATCAGCTCTTGCTTTCGCTACTGCCTCTTAACCCACCTTTCTGCTTCCATCTTCAACCTCCTAGCATCCATTTCTAACTCAAGAGCCAGGGTGATCTTCTTATAAAATAAATCTAATCAAGTCATATTTCTGCTTTAAAAACTTTCTTAAAGCAGCCCCACTGTTAAGTCTCTGATCTCAGCTTACCCACATGTAATATGCAGGTCAGGAAGCAACAGTTAGAACTGGACATGGAACAACAGACTGGTTCCAAATAGGAAAAGGAGTATGTCAAGGCTGTATATTGTCACTCTGCTTATTTAACTTAGATGCAAAGTATATCATGAGAAACGCTGGGCTGGAAGAAGCACGAGCTGGAATCAAGATTGCCAGTAGAAATATCAATAACCTCAGATATGCAGATGATGCCACCCTTATGGCAGAAAGTGAAGAACTAAGAGCCTCTTGACGAAAGTGAAAGAGGAGAGTGAAAAAGTTGGTTTAAAGCTCAACATTCAGAAAACTAAGATCATGGCATCCGGTCCCATCACTTCATGGGAAATAGATGGGGAAACAGTGGAAACAGTATCAGACTTTGTTTTTTTGGGCTTCAAAATCACTGCAGATGGTGATTGCAGCCACGAAATTAAAAGATACTTACTCCTTGGAAGGAAAGTTATGACCAACCTAGATAGCATATTCAAAAGCAGAGACATTACTTTGCCAACAAATGTCCGTCTAGTCAAGGCTATGGTTTTTCCAATGGTCATGTATGGATGTGAGAGTTGGAGTGTGAAGAAGGCTTTGGAGAATTGATGCTTTTGAACTGTGGTGTTGGAGAAGACTCTTGAGAGTCCCTTGGACTGCAAGGAGATCCAACCAGCCCATCCTAAAGGAGATCAGTCCTGGGTGTTCATTGGAGGAACTGATGTTGAAGCTGAAACTCCAGTACTTTGGCCACCTGTTGAGAAGAGCTGACTCATTGGAAAAGACCCTGATGCTGGTAAAGATTGAGGGCAGGAGGAGAAGGGGATGACAGAGGATGAGATGGTTGGATGGTGTCATTGACTCGATGAGCATGGGTTTGGGTATACTCTGGGAGTTGGTGGACAGGGAGGCCTGGCATGCTGCAGTTCATGGGGCTGCAAAGTGTTGGACAGGACTGAGAAAATGAACTGAACTGAACTGATTATTATCTTCTAGTATACTATATAGGTCATTTATGATTTTATTTATGTCTACCTTTCCAATCTAGAATATAAGATTTTTGAAATGAGGCTTTTTGTCATTTTTGTGTGTTGATACAATCATAGGAGCTAAAATATTGCCTAAAGCTTAGTGAGCACACATTAGCTATCTTCAGATTAAAGGGAATTAGTGAATAAATGAACAAAATAAACTCCGTAAATATAAAGAGTAACTTTTCATGAATACTCTTCTTATTCCTGAATAAAATGATATATGATAAGAAATGATTTATGATAGATGATAAGAAAATTTAGTTATGATCAAGGTGACATCAAAACCCATCCAGAGATACATCAGAAAAAAAAAAAAAGTGAATTGACGTGTATGCAAGATTATTTGTTGAAACATTATTTGTAATGGCAAAATATAATAATAAATAAATAAGTCTTCCAAATGTCCAACAATAAGATATCAGTTGAATAAACTGATAAAAATTGATGAAGGTACACACTCATATGGGACAATCTCCATGATATATTGTAAAGCAAAAGAGCTAACTGCAGAAAATGGCACACACAGTATGCTGTTTTGAGCCTGCTTAAGAAAGATGAATAATATGAATTGCCAAGCATTATACGTGCATATGTGTGTGTGGACAATGTTATATTTGTTCACTTAAACACTGAAAAGATACGTGAAAACAAGTAAAGAATGTATGTGTGTTAGTCACCCAGCCATGTGTGACTTTTTGCAACCCCATGGACTGTAGCCCCCTAGGTTCTGCTGTCCATGGAATTTTCCAGGCAAGAAATTTCCAGGCAAATGGAGTGGGTGGCCATTTCCTACTCCAGGGGATCTTCCCAACTCAGGGAAAGATCTCTGCTTCTCTTGTCTCTCCTGCATTGGCAGGAAAGAGTCTTTACCACTGAGCCACCTGGGAAGCAATAAAGCATGGCTGTCTATAATAAGAGTAGAAAGTAAAAATTCTCTGCATCTACCTCATACAGTTTTGGAAATAGAAAGAATTTGGCTTTGGAAATATAAAATATTTTAGGATCAAAAAATTAAAACCAAATAAACAAATAATAGTAATTCTTAAAAATTCAAAACAAGGACAAATGAAACTAGTATCAAATTGCTGATATAATTTCACCCAGAAAAATAATTATTTCAAATTACTTTAAGAAACTATATTTTAATTTTGCATACCAAATGACATATAATTCAAAGACATGGTCCAAGGAATCTTAAAATATATATATATGTATCTAACTGTCAGCAGTGATACTGGTATTGTTATGTAAAACAATATAGTAGGGTCAGTTCAGTTCAGTTCGGTTGCTCAGTCGTGTCTGACTCTGCGACCCCATGAATCGCAGCATGTCAGGCCTCCCTGTTCATGACCATCTCCTGGAGTTCACTCAGACAAGTAACTGTTTAATGTTGTTGGTTACCAATATGTTCTATATAAGAGAAAAGAAACATGAATTTAAAATAAAAAAGAAGTTAGGGAAATAAAAGAAAGCAAAAACTTCAAATATTAAATTGGAAATGAAATAAATAAAATTGTTAATTTTATTTACTTGTTAAAAGTCTTGAGAACCAAAAAATCTGAGGTAATGCTATCCCAATATCAATGAGTACTCCTATTGTCGAAATTGTGACCCATGCCACCTTTTCATATTAGAAGTAACCAGTTGTCCTTGGAGAAATGGTTGATAAATATAAGACAAGCACTGGATATTTTATTGTGCCAGGAGCTCTCAGCAGGACCAAGAACTCAACCTGAAAGAGTCCCTACTGCTAAAAGATGAATAATTTGAGCATTAGTCCTTACTAAATGCAATCAGCTGAGATATCTGAAGTATTTACAACACTTGCGTTCATTTTAGTTTTTCCCATTCAAAAACGGGGATTTTAGCATTTAGAAGTTTGTCAGTTTGACTGTAGCCCACTAGGTTCTTCTGTCCATGGAATTTTCCAGGCAAGAATTCTGGAGTGTGTTGCCATTTCCTTCCAGAGGATCTTCCTGACCCAGGGGTCAAACCTGCATCTCCTGCCTTGGCAGGGGCATTCTTTACCCCTGAGCCACCAGGGAAGTCCCCTTCACAGGTAAACGTAATGAATTTTTTGTTTTGTGGAGGCGTTTTGCGAAAAAGACATTCTGGAGACAAGCAAAAAGAAATTTGATTACACTCTGAGTATTTGCTCATAATAAGGAATTGCTGATAATTTTATTAGGTGCTATAATGGCACTATAGTTTGTAAACTTTATCCATATTTCCAGCAATGTATCCTAAAAGCAATGTAGGGATGAAATGGAATCTTGATATGTTTACTACAGTAACACATTATTTAAAAGAATGTTTATGAAGCATAGTCGACAACTGTTGAATCTGAGTAATAGATATGTAGATTTATCAGACCATTCACTTTACTTTTGCATATGTTTACATATTTTCCAACACGTCTTAAAATAATGAGTAATGTTAAACCTCCAGTGTTGCTTCTATGTTCTAAAAGATGATGAACCATTATTTTCTTGCCATGAGCTTGGGAATTACTATACTTTTGAAGTGATGGACCTTGAGGGACTATATCTGGCACTTTTTTTGAATCTCTCTGTGTCCTTCTCACTAGCTCCCAATATAGGAAATTGTGGACCATACGTCCCTTTCAACTAGTAAGAGTCTCCTGAATCTGAAGTCTAGTTTTATCCATACCTATGTGAACATTGGCAAGTTTCTTTAAATTTAGGATTCCTATAATATAAAATAATAAAGTGAGCATAGGATAGGACTGCTGGGAAAATCTTGGGTAATGTGTGTGAAGCACTCATGCAGGGCTTGACATATATCTTGTCATCATTCCTGGCTTCATTTCCAGTGGAGTCATGCCCAGCATGTAGATTCTTCTAAGTCACACTAGTTATTGAAAAAAGCAACATGACAGATGATTGCCACTGTATTTGCATCACACTATTTTTATTGAAAATGTATGTATTTACCCTGGCTAGAGTCCAATAAAAGTCATTGAGAGAACAAATTTGGTTCCTACCAAATTGAAAAAAAAAAATACAGACTAAAATATCAGTGGTCTTTTTGGAGTGGATTAAACACAAACACACATATACACACATATAGGTGAAGAGTTTCAGTATTAACCGTGTAGCAGAGTAAAAATATGAAAAGCATAAAATATATTCCATGGGATTTTTATAATATTATAAATATTATTCTTTCTTAATCAAACTGAATTTTTTTTAAATATCAGAAACAGAGAGAACACACGCTTTGTTTATATTTAAGTTTAAAATAGACCCTTGGAGGAAAGTTAAATTCAGTTTCTCCTGACTTATCAGAGACTTTGGTTGTATTTGCCTGATGGTCTTCTTTCTCTTTTACCTAGGAACTGAGAGCTGTTTCTTTTTAACTTGGCATCACCAATAGAGATGCTATTCTCAAATTTGGCTCTGAAAGAAGCTTTTTCTGGAACACTGCATTATTTCTATAGCTGTTGTTTTTGCTGAGACCAAACAGCCCCATTTCTTCAGAAACATCCCAGTGAGAGCTATTTGGATGAGGTAGGTATTTACATGCAATGGATTTGCCCTTCTTCCCCATACTCCATTATATGGTGAGGGGCTGTTTGTTCCCTTTTCAAGGAGAAACCCTGGGCTCTTCTTACTTCTTCAGGAAGGACTGGGTTTGTGAATTTCTCATCCTTTGTTAAATGAGCGTGCTCAAACACCATATGTTTAGAATAAACTTCAAATTCAATATTCTGTAATAACCTTTGTGGGAAAAGAATCTTAAAAAGAATGAATATATCTATATGTATTACTGAATAACTTGGCTGTATACCACCTGAACCTAATACAACATTGTAAACCAACTATACCTTGATATAAAATAAAAGTTAAATTAAAAATAAACTCAGATGAAGCACTCAAGGATTTTGATCATGCTTCTTTTACTTCTTCTCTAGCCGCATCTCAGCAACTCTTCTAGAGATAATTTTCATTGCAGCTTTACAGAGCTCAGCGCTTCTTCGAAGTCTTCCCTTTTATGTACTAATCCTCTCCTCTCTTACTTGCCCAGCTAATTTTTACTCATCCTGTAGTATACATTTCAAACATCTCCTATTCCAGAAAGTCTTCTGTATTAGTTTCCTGTGACTGCTCTAACAAATACCACAAACTTGGTGGCTTAAAATAACACATTGATTCTCTTTACAGTTCTGGAGGTCTCACATCTGAAATGGGTATCACCGAGCTGAGGTCAGGTATCAGCAAAGCCACATCCCCCCCAGAGACTCTGGAGGAGAATCTGTTCCTTGTTTCTTTCAGCTTCTAGTGGCTGCCAGCATCCCTCGGCTTGTGATCACATGGCTTCAACCTTTAAGGTCAGCATCTTCAATGCTCCTTCTCTGTTCCATCTTCACACTGCCTTTTCTTCTGTGTATTTTCGTGTCAAATCTACCCCTTGGACTATCTCTTATAAGGATACTTGTGATTATATTTAGGGCCTATCTGAATAATAGAGAATAATTTCTTCTTCTAAAGATCCTAACTTAATCATATCTGCAGAACCCCTTTATCCAAATAAAGTGACATTTAAAGTTTCCAGGGATTAGGCTCTGATATGTTTGGGGGAAAATTAGTCAGCCTGATACATCTTCCTTGTTCGTTACCTCCAACTCTAGCTCTGCTTTCCAACTGGATTATAACATTTTGTCTAAATATTGATTTAAAACCTTGTATTTAACTTTATCAGGCTTCCCGTGTGGCTCAGTGGTAAAGAATCCACCTGCCAAAGTGAGAGACACAGGAGACACAAGTGCAATCCCTGGTTTGGAAAGATCTGGAGGAGGAAATGGCAACCCTACTCCAGTGTTCTTGCCTGAAAAATCCCATGGACAGAAGAGCCTGGCAGGTGACAGTCCATGGAGTCTCAAAGAGTCAGACACAACTGAGTGCACATACATGCATTTGATTTTTTAAAATTTAAATTTATTTATTTTAATTAGAGCCTAATTACTTTACAATAGTGTATTGGTTTTGCAATTTTATCATGGTACTTGAGAGTCCCTTGGACTGCAAGAAGATCCAACCAATCCATTCTGAAGGAGATCAGCCCTGGGATTTCTTTGGAAGGAATGATGCTAAAGCTGAAACTCCAGTACTTTGGCCAGCTGATGAGAAGAGTTGACTCATTGGAAAAGACTTTGATGCTGGGAGGGATTGGGGGCAGGAGGAGAAGAGGATGACAGAGGATGAGATGGCTGGATGGCATCACTGACTTGAGGGACATGAGTTTGAGTGAACTCCAGGAGTTGGTGATGGACAGGGAGACCTGGCGTGCCGCGATTCACGGGGTCGCAGAGTCGGATACGACTGAGTGACTGAACTGAACTGATGATGATGGTGGCGGCAATGTTGATGCTGATGGCTGAGATATATCAAGTGCTTATAGCATACTGGGCACTACTCTAAGAATTTCACAGATATTATATCAATGAGCTAATATAGCAATTATAAGATGTAGGTGCAATATTCATCCCATTTTTCAGATGATGAAACTCAGCTACTGTGTCTAACAAGTGGACTTGCTGAGGTTTGAACCCAGACAGTCCAATCCAGAGCCTGTGTAGCATTGCACTGTGAATATCTATTCACTTGCTATCTCCCCAGTTCATATAGGGTCCTGGAAATCAACCAATATCCCCACCTTCTAGCACACAGTTGATACTCAGTGACATTTAGGAAATAAATTTATAAGCAGATTATAAACTGAATCTGCTCTTAAATGGATATGGGGGTCTCAGGTATGTATGTAAACCTTTCTGGACCTCAGCTTTTAATTAAGATTTTGGACTTTGGATGACCTCCATGATTCCTAATGCCTGAACAGATTATCTAAGAAGTCCATTTGAGCTCTAAAATTTGACCATTGGATTAAGGTGACTGATTCCCTTGGCCCGGGTTATTGAGAATAGTCAGCCCAGAATGCTGTTAATGATTTATCACACGAGGGAAGTTAACTTTTGAAGTAGAAGTCATTATGGAATGTCCATGTTCCAAAAGCTTTGAAGGAATGCCAGGAGCATTAATCACGTCTGCTTTCCCAAAATAGGCACATCACTTTTACTTCTGATGGGAAAGACTAGCCTTTTTGGGTTCTCTCAAAAGACGTTGTTTTATTCATTTATTACCCGTCATCTCTGCAGCCTAATGACACAGACTTATTCCACATAGGTGACCTACCCACATAATAAATGAATACTAACATCTCAGTCTTAGGTTGGAGGATCCAGGTCACATAGCTATGTAACATTCTGGCACTAGGTTAATGAAATGTGAATCAAATAAATTCAGAAATTAACCTCAGATGTAAGAGTTGCATGCATGCACACATATTTAGTGCTTCCTACACAAGTCACTTCATAAAGCATTTCTCAAATACTAGAATGTGAACCTGCTAGACACTCATAAATATTAATTGACAATAAAGAGAAATGTTGAAAAAGTTATCAAGTATACTGTGTAGTGCTGACTTGGTATTTGAGAGTTCTCCGAAGCCCTCTTCAGTTGGAGTAATAATCACGGAAACCTGAACTAAATAAAAGACTTAAGGCTAAACTCTGAATGAAGTTGCATATGATTAACTTTCATTATCATTAATGTGTATTATGGTCGTATCCCCAGTGACACGTGACTGGCAAAATGCTGCTTTAGTAGCAAAACTCTTACCTTGCTGCTGTTGCTGCTATTTCAGGTTGGGCTCCTGGTATGAGGTGATGCTTGCATGGCCCAAAAGCTGCTTCCTTTAGTGGAAATAGCATAGACTCTGAAGCCAGACAAGAATGGATTCAAATCGCAGATACTGCTGGTAAGTTGTGTGGCTATGGGCAGACTGGCTGACTGCTCTTCCTGCAAAATAAGGGAAACAGTGCCAGGTTTAATGGAGTCAGAGGTGGAAAAGATGAGATGCTGACCAGTAGGGAGAGTCCATTTGACCACCATTCCCACACTGAGTTTCTCTAATAGGTTCCTGAGGGAGAAATGCTTTGACAAAATTCCCTTCTCAAATCCATATAGAAAGTCACGTTCCATATGGATGACTTAGGCTTTGGTTCCAAATCATCATCTGTAATTTTTAAATCTTATTTTTTTGTTACATCTTTGTTGAGACAGAAATCATATACATGAAATTCACTTTTTTATAGTGTACAACGAACGATTTTTAATATATTCACAAAGCTGTGCATTGATCACCACCAATTTCATAGTATTAAATATTATTAAATATTTTCATTATCCTCCCGAAGAAACCCCATACCCGTTAGCAACCACTCCCCAGTGTTCCCTCCTCTCATACCCTAGCAACAACCAAGTTGTTTTCCATCTCTATTGACTTGCCTGTTCTGGACATTTCATATAAATGGAATTATACTATAAGTTATCTTTTGCCTCTGCCTTCTTTTATTAGAACAATGTTTTCAAGGTTCATTTCAGATTGTATCATGTATTTTACGCTTAAATAATATTCTGCTTAATGTATATATCACTTTTAATTGATCCATTTATCAGTTAATGGACATTTAATTAATTTTTGCTCTTTGGCTATTATACATAATCCTGCTATGAGTATTTCTGTACACCTACTTTTAACAGACATATGCTTTCAGTTATCTTGGATAGACCTAGGAATGGAACTGCTAGATTATATGGTATGATTTGTTTTCTGTTATTGTGGTTGTTGTTCAGTTACTAGGTAGTGTCTGACTCTTTGCAACTCCATGGAAAGTAAGAATAATTGCCCTTACAAAATGAACATATTCTAATTCTTGGAACTTGCAAATAAGCTATGTTCCATGGCAAATGGAATTTAAGTTTGCATGTGGAAATAAGGTTGCTCATCAGCTGAGTTTAAGAAAAGGAGATTATCTTGATTAATGGAGAAGGACCATGCTATTGAAAGGGTCCTTAAAAATGGAAGAGGGAGGCAGAGTCAGAATTTCTGAGGAAGTTGCTGTGGTTTAGTTGTTCAGTCGTGTCCGATTCTTTGCGACCCAACAGGCTGCAGCATGTCAGGCTTGCCTGCCCTTCACCATCTCCCAGAGCTTGCTCAAACTCATGTCCATTGAGTTGGTGATGCCATCCAACCATCTCGTCCTCTGATGTCCCTTTCTCCTCCTGCCTTCTATCTTTCCTAGGATCAGGGTCTTTTCTAAAGAGTCAGCTCTTCATATCAGGTAGCCAAAGTATTGGAGCTTCAGCTTCAGCATAGTCCTTCCAATGAATATTCAGGACTGATCTCCTTTAGGATGGACTGGTTGGATCTCCTTGCAGTCCCAGGGACTCTCAAGAGGCTTCTCCAGCGTCACAGTTCAAAAGCATCAATTCTTTGGTGCTCAGCCTTGTATATGTTCCAACTCTCCCACCCACACATGGCTACTGGAAAAACCATAGCTTTAATTAGATGGACTTTTTTTAGGAAAGTAATGTCTCTGCTTTTTAATACATGGTCTAGGTTTGTCATAGCTTTCCTTCCAAGGAAAAAGACTTTTAATTTCATGGCTGCAGGCATCATTTGCAGTGAGATGTGACCACAAAAAGCTGGTCAAAGAGAGGCAGATTAGCTGCATCTGAAGATGAAGGAGACAGGCCATAAGCCAACAATGGAGGCCACCTCCAGGAGCATGAAAAAAGGAAATGCGTTCTTCCTTAATGTCTCTAGATGGGTTTCATTGCCATTTACATCTTGATTTTGACCCAAGGAGAACTGTCAGAATTTTAACCTCCAGAACCTTAAGATAATAAATGTATGATGTTTAGGTCATTAAGTTTTAAATATTTTGGTAGCCTGTTATGAACACTAACTGGCAATACCCCTGGAGCAGCTGTGATGTTGAATGATTGTGGTTGATCCTTTTTGTCAAATACCTTGAGGGTAAGGGGTGTGAGTACAGAGCAAGCTTTGAGTCAGTCAATAAATGATGAGTTCTGAGAATGGAGCTTTTCGGTGAGCTTCCAGACAGATCAAATCATGCAGTTCAAGGAAAGTCCTTTAGGATGGTCCAAATCTGTTTTTTCCTGCTCCTGTTGCTTATATGTTGCTAGTTTTTATAGCTAGTGTAGTTGCAAGTATAGTGTAGTTGCTAATATGGTTTCAATACTTTGGCCACCTGGTGCTAAGAGCCAACTCATTGGATACTGATGCTGAGAAAGATTAAGGACAGGAGGAGAAGGGGGCAACAAAGGATGAGATGTTGGATGGCATCACTGAGCCAGTGAACATGAGTTTTAAGCAAATTTTGGGAGATAGTGCAGGACAGGGAAGCCTGGTATGCTGCAGTCCAGGGGGTTGCCAAGAGCTGGATGTGACTTAATAACTGAACAATAACAACAATAGTGGCAAAGCTGTTAGATTTCAAGAGCTGGAAGAAGGCGATGGTGTTATGGTCATTTAAATGCCAGAGGCTCTCTGTTCTTCCTTGATTCATCCATTTTTTTTCTGAATAAACACTCCTGAATAAATAATCCCAAGTTCTGAAAAAATAGCTTTTGATTTTTTTTTTTTTTTTGCCAGCATTGTCTTATTTTATAAAGGAGTGGATTTTCAAAGACCCTCCTCTCTGAAATTGAGCCCCTTTCTTTTGGATTTCTACTCTGGAGACATGGGTAGATCAAGAAATTGGGAGATTGGGATTGATACATAATACTACTATATATAAAATATCAGTAGATAGCTAGTAGAGGCCTGCTGTATAGCATAGGGAGCTCTGTAATTACCTAAAAATATATGTATAACTGATTCACTTTGCTGTACAGGAGAGACTAACACAACATTGTGAATCAACTAGACTCCAATAAAAGTTAATTAAAAATAAAAGAATGGGACTCAAGTCATGCCATTTTAAGCTTATATTATTCTCAATCAAGGTGAATCTGAGGTGCCTACTTTACATGCTCTGTTTCCAGGAGTCCCATCCAGGCTGTACTTATCCCTCTGGATCTTCCTGCCTTACTACTTTGTGCTTCTTCTAGACCTATAGCCCACATGGCTTAATTGGCTGTTATGAAGCCTCCTCCCCTGGACTCCTTAGAATCTCACTGGCCTTTGAGGATGATGGAGTCTTGGGAAGCTGAAACACTAGCTCTTGCTTATAGTGTCCTTGCAAGTCTCTAGTCTCTAGACATCCCTGTGGTCTGAGAGTTCCAGGAAAATCTTCTCTGCCAGCTCCCATTCCAGGTCTGTTAAACTGTTCCTTCTGACATCTGATGTTCTCCCCTACTTTGCACTCAGTTCTTGGAGCCAGAAAAATAGGCTCTAATCTTACCTAGATCTGATATCTGCTGGCTTCTTGATATTAGATGTGTTATCGTGTGTCTCATAACGGATAGGCAAATGGTGATAAAACAGCTATGCCACAAGACTATTTGGATACCACAAGTGATAATTTATTGGAAGGTGCCTTTTGCAGCCTCTTATCTTATTTGACCAACTTGTCTCAGGCTGCAGGAATCTACATACTTCAATCTTCAGTTTGCTAGAGCCGTTTTTTTTCCAGCTTTTACTCGGGTTCTCTCTGAAGATTCTTATCAATGTTAAAAAATATTTTTCTATGAATTTGAAGTTGATTTTTGAAATTGATTTTAGTCTATTTTAGGTGGCTTATATAGTGATGAGGTTACTACCTCATCATTATATACTCCAGGCAAAATTTTTTTCTCATATTTCTGTTTGTTATTCTGTTGCCATCAATTAGTATTATTTTCATTGTGGAAAAAGTAGCAAAATAGAATTTAACATGAAAATGATGAATATATTTCAAATAAAAACTGATGTCACCAATCATAATAATAAGTTGAATAGAGACACGCTTTGGAAGAATAGATTTATTAGATTACATGAAATTTATAAAGATAGAATACAGACACACACACACATACATACACAGCTTTTCCCAAGAAGTCATTACAATATTCACATTTCAAACAGCACTGTTAACACTTTTATTTTCATCAAAATGATATCAACCAACATGTAAATCTGATGCTGATCCCTTGGAGCATAATGTTCTATAGTTTTGTTTGTGATAACTTGGTGAATATTTTCAGATTTTATACTCATATAAGAGCTATAAACATAAGGTGATTATAATGAGTTTATATGTGTGCATATATGTTATATTGTAATAAAATTATGCAGACAGCACTAGGGGGTCCATGAGAGTGATTTCCTTGCAGATGGAATGTAGACATTATTCAGCTTGAGAGGTATGGCTCTGCCTACAGAAACCAGGCAAAACTCTCAGGGATCCTTCAATGGGAGTTTATACACAGGCTGAAGGCACATCTTTAGGCAACAATGACAAAATAAAGAGATAAGAGAGACTTTCTCACCATGAAGGACAGAAAATTGCACGTCACCAAAAAGACACGTAAAAGTCTTGTGCGGAAACTAATTTAAAATAATCAGGAGTAAAGTAATTAGCCTCCAATTAAAATAAATGAATTTATTAAAAAAATAATCAGGAGAGTTGGCTTACTGGAAAGGGATTAAGTAAAACATGAGAATATTTGGGTGGCCCACTTTTAAGAATGTAGACCTGGAAGAAACAAGGTCTGATTTAAGATTCTATTTCTACCCCATATCTTCCAAGATGTCCCATTGGCTGCAAAGTTTAATGCTCCTAAATCTCATTTCTTTCAACTTATAATGTTTCCTTCATAGATTTGCTATGTGGGTCAAATTATATTGTAGAAGTGAGGATACTTTGTCAGCTACAAAATCCTGTGTGTATGATGGTGATGCTACTATATTTCATTTTGTTAGATGTTCATAAAGGGTCCCTGGAAATTTTTCTAATTCTTTGCAATGGAACATCTCGGCAAGAAGATAAAAAGTCCTAGAATGCTCAAGGTCAGTGAAATAAGCAATTCTTGCATCTAATCGAGGCTGAGATCTCAGCAAATGCAGAGTGGATGTGTTATACAAAACCTTAGGGAGATGGGTTTAGACCATATTTCTAACTGATGGGAAATTTGATTTTTTAAATAGATTTTCATTATGTTAATCACAAAGTTTCTTTTATAGGTTAAAATGACAAAAAAAATAACTTGCACTTTTCATGTCTGTGCACACATATATTCCTGCACAAAATCATCCACAGAAACATCCAGACCCACCCATGTATTCATGTTTCTGTAGAGGCACACGCAGTATCATGTTTACATATGCCCAAACCACCTGCAGACACATGCCCTGCTCACTCTTGAGTGGACCTGATTCCACTGACCACTGCGGTTGTTTAGTCACTAAGTCATGCCTGACTCTTTGTGACCCCATGGACTATAGCACACCAGGCTCATCTGTCCTCCACTGTTTCCAGGAGTTTCCTCAAATTCATGTCTATTGAGTTGGTGATGCTATCTAACCTCTCATCCTCTGCTTCCCCCTTGCCTTCAATCTCTTCCAGTATCAGGGTCTTTTCCAGTGAATCAGCTCTTCACATCAGGTGGCCAAAGCAGTGAATCTTTAGCATCAGTCCTTCTAGTGAATATTCAGGATTAATTTCCTTTAGGATTGACTGGTTTGATCTCCTTGCAGTCCAAGGGACTCTCACGAGTCTTCTCCAGCATCACTTGTCCATTGTGACCCAGAGTCTGTTTTGATTAATTACAAATCCTCTTTATAAGGACAGGACAAAATGTCCTGATCTTTCCATCTCACAGTATTTATCTCAACCAGGAATTCCTTGAATCCTATCATTCAAAGCAGTCTTGCCAAAGAAGGCATTTGGGGAGCCACAAAATTAGGTTTGAGAGACTGTCAGACCTATATTTGAATTATGACTTCGGGCAAGTGACTTGATCTTTTTGAGTCTCAGTTTCATTGTTTATAATTTGGTGATAGTGAACACTGCCTCATGGACATGAAGGTGTTAAATGAAATGATGTATAAGTTCTATTTGAAGGTGGTGGTTTTGGGGATGATACATATATGTGGATAGGAAGGAACACAGAAATTTTAGATGAAGTCAGTCAGGAAGCATTCTCAACCAAAATGACCCCAAGGTCCTTAGTAGGAGAAACTCATGGATCTCCTTAATGTTCACATGTTACCAGCTTGGCTCTCTTTCCTGCCCATCTTCTAAATTCTTGTCTTTTTAGTATTAAACTGTCTTTGATAGGAAAGAAAGTGTTAGTTGCTCAGTTGTGTCCAATTCTCTGCAACCCCATGAGCTGTAGCTTGCCAGGCTCCTCTGTTCATGGAATTTTCCAAGCAAGAACACTGGAGTGGGTTGCCATTCTGTTCTCCAGACAGTCTTTCTGACCCAGGGTTGGAATCTGGATCTCCCACATTGCAGGAGGATTCTGTACCATCTGAGCCACCAAGAAAGTGAACCAAACGTCCTTTGCTTGCTCAGATTCACTAATCTCTCCTGATTTCCCATGGCTTCACTGGGTGTACTATACCTCAAGGCGTCCTTTCAGCTTCTGAGTCCATCATAATAGTTATGGTCTCACCATGTTGCTCAATCTACATTTGTAAAAGAAGAACTTGATGTCAAGACTCATCTTTTTCACACCAGGCCACACACATTTAACTTTGAAGTCCCACAGATCCAAGAGAAAAATCTAACTACAACATGTATTAACTCTGAGGCCTTAAGCAACTTGCTAAGCACTCAGAATCTGTTTTCCCATAGTCACATGGAGAGGGAGAGAATTACGGTTCTTGTTTCCACTGGATTGTTGTTTGGATTAAATCCAGTAATGTATGGTACGTGCTTCTGTCTTGCACATCGTATATATTGAACCATCAGTTCAGTTCAGTTCAGTCGCTCAGTTGTGTCCGACTCATAAAAAAGTGCTATTCTTTCGTCTCAGTTCTGGTCATAGACCAGAGGTCAGTCTCAAGCGTAGGTTGCCTTTTTGCCGAGTGCCCACCCATAGTCCATCAGTTACAGCCACTGACCAACAGAGGCTGTGAGTTGTCCCCTTAGGCAAGAATATCAGCAGGTGCAACTTTCTGTAACCATATCTACTCAAGAGACTATGGAATGTGGTTTCCTTTAATTCTCATAAAGTTAGAAAATAATGGAATAAAATTAAGATGTATATGTATATCTATAAATAACTTTCTAGAAGACCATTAATATTCAACAAATTAAAATTTTACTCCCTTTCCATATAACTGCCAATAGGGGGAAAAAAAAAAGGACCATCTGAGAAATATTCAGAAGGAGGTATTCTCATGGTGTTGTGATGAATCCTCCTACCATATCTAGGGACTGGGTAGGAGAGGGTGAGTCTTTCAGAGGTGACCGTATAAGCTCTGAAAAGAGTAAAAGACAGGTTAGCAAGCATGAACATGGGGACAGTGATACTTTTCAAAGGAAAGATGCTGCGTTCCCATTCCCCCATACTATTGGCAGATACCTATGTACATGTTCAAAATGGGAATCCCCATCCCACAACCTAGTTTTCTTCAAAAAAGTGAATGATAGCCTAATGATTTTAGTTTCCCAACAAATATATCCCCCTTACCAAGTACTTTGGGTTCAGAATCAGGGAAATCTGGGTATCGTTAATAATTATTAGTTCAAAGAATTTACTAAGTACTTGCCAAGAGCCCAACCCTTGTGTTGGACCAACCTTTACCTGTTAGTCTCTAGATTCTACACAGAGAAACTTCCAGAAAAGCTCTTGATAATGAGCAGTGACCACAGGAGCACGGTGAAAGTAGTTCAGTTGTGTCTGATTCTTGAGACCCCGTGGACTGTAGCCTGCCCGGCTCCTCTGTCCATGGGATTCTCCAGGCAAGAGTACTGGAGTGGGTTGCCATTTCCTTCTCCATACAGGAGCCCGGATTACTTCAAATTTTCCTGAATTATTTCTGGGCTCCTCAGTGAAGAATCAGACAAAGGCTCAGAAGACTACCACTTCCACCGAGTTCACCTCATACTTCCAGGCACCGGGATCCCCTATGGGACTGCTATGGACCTGAGAATGCCAAGTTGTGTAGCCTGCGGCAGGTAGAGAAGGCCTTGTTGATCTGAGGCTTATGGTGTTATGGTGTCGCAAAGGTCCCAGACCAGCTGTGTTCGGCTCTCCATAGAAACTTGTCAAATAGGTATGCTTTTAGTCTCTGGAAAGGCAAAAAATGAAAGACATGGAAGCAAAAAGAGAATAATATAACAGCCATCTGCATACTTGCCATTTGCAATTAAGAAGTATTAACATTGTACAATATTTCCTTCACACATTGTCGTTAATATAATAATATTATTGTAAATTTGAAGCTCATTGCTTTGTCCCACTCCAAATTACCCCCCCCTTCCCAAGAAACAACTATGAGGATTAATTTGATGTACAAGTCAAATATTTATATCTTATGAGTCAAATATTTATATCTTGAATTCATAAACCATATGCTGAAGTTTTAAAAATTTTGTACAACTCTTGTTGTTCAATATATTCATCTTTATGTAATTAGCTTAGGTTTCATTTAACATGCTGTTTTCTAAAGTCCCTGTCGGCCTATTTAAAACTAGTTCATTTGTTTAAATTGCTGAATTGTATTCCACTGATAGATGTATTGTTGCTGTTGTTGTTCAGTCAGTAAGTTGTGTCCAACTCTTTGTGATCCCGTGGGCTGTAGCCCTTCAGGTGACTTTGTCCATGGGATTTCCCAGGCAAGAATACTGGAGTGGGTTACCATTTCCTTCTCCAGGAATCCTTCCTGACCCAGGGATCAAATCTATGTCTCCTTCACTGGCAGGCAGATTCTTTATCGCTGAGTCAGCAGGGAAGCCCGACAGCTGTATATGTTGGAAGCCTATGCAGATTTGGATTTAGGAAGAAATAGCCAACATGTTGTACTGAGAAATCCATGGTTATCTCTGAATTAAGGCTATTTACTTGTTTATTTTTCCTTTCTGAGTTAAATTTGCCATTCCGTATACTTTTTCTTAGGATAAATCTTTATTTCACTTAGTTTTCTATATTGAATTTTATCATGCCATGGAATAACTTCTTTGATATTTTCATGTATTTTTGAACCTCAGGGAATATTATTGATTCTGATTTCCATGATCTATCACTGCAATTTACCAAACATTTTCATATATGCCTAAACTCAGCAGTAGAATTGAGAAAATTATTCAAATTCACTAGCAGAGCTTCAGACCTGCCACCCCTTTCATTATGCATTCAATTATTCTCTATCTTCTATAGGAATTCTCAGGTACAAAACTGGTTTTATCAAACACTCAGTACCTCTTTCCTTTCTAGAAATGAGAATCACATAACTGATTTTATTTTTGTCTTGACCACTGGGAAGCTCGGAACCAGATTCATTGCTGAGATAGAATTGTGGCTTTTCCTTGGTGCTGAAGGTTTACTTGAGCTTCATTTAGCTATTTCATAAGATATTCCAAAATGATGCAGTTAATTTGCAAAAAGAGGCTATAATTTATGTAACCATAAAATTATTGTGTAACCTGGAGACTTTTAAAAATGAAAGGTGACAAAAAAGTAGTCAATATTACTTGCTTTTTTGAGCCAACATGTTTTTATATGGAGTGATATCTAAATGAACTTTCTATAGTTCCATGAGAAAAATATTCATATTCAGATATAGTCTTATTTAAATGATTTCCACTTTTTGCGAAAGATGCAGTTTGTTTTTTTTTTTTTTTTAAATGTTCTTTGTGCTGAGACTCTGACTGATCCCTTCCTGATTCATGTGGTGGGTTAGGCCTGTCTGACTCTTTGTGATCCCATGGACTGTAACCCACCAGTCTCCTCTATCCATGAGATTTCCCAGGCAAGAATACTTTTGTAGGTTGCCATTTTATCCTCCAGGGGATCTTCCTGACCCAGGGATGGAACCCACATTTCATGCATTACAGGTTCCTGACTCATGGTAAGCACTATGTATGATTTTACCATTCTTTTTCTGCCCTGGGATACAGTTTTGTTCCAACTATGCACTGAATGAAACAAACAAAGAAAACACCATCATCAATAACAATTACAACAATAAGAAAGTGCCTTTAGGATATTTTTAAGACTTGCCTTATAATATCAAGGCCTCTGATCATTTATTCAAGGTTTAATATGTCAGACACTATGCTAAGTACTACATATCTTATATATTTTACTCTTCAACACAGGTCTCTGATATAGGTACTTTCTCCCAGTCTTAAAGAGGTAGAATCTTGGGCTCAGAGAGAAAAATTTAGTTTTCCAGGATCATACAGTATGTGCATGACTGGGAATTTATCACATGCTCATTTTTTTTTTGGAACCAGTGCTTATAACTGCTAAGTTGCATCATATTAATAATGTAAGCAACTTTTTCTAAATGAATGATATTTCTTATCTGCGTGGCTATTCACTCAATCATAGAGTTGGGAAGGGAACTTTATTTTTTCAGTAATTATTAACTTAGAAATTGTAACTTGCCAAGGGGCTTGCTCAGGTCAGAGCCATCATTAACAAAAATTTACCAGTTCTTATCAAGAACCGACTCAATGGACCGATGCAACCCACATGAATTTGAATAAACTCTGGGAGATGATGGAGGACAGAGGAACATGGTGTGCTGCAGTCCATGGGACTGCAGAGTCAGGCACGACTCAGCGACTGAACAACACCAACTTATCAAGGATTACAAGTCCTCTTGTGTGCAAGTTCCTCTTCTTTGTCAAATCAAAAGAGGAAGGGTGTTTGGCTGCATGTGGCAAAGACTATCAGATGACAGGGGAAGAAAAAAGGACTTGTTCTGCTGTAGGAGAAACCTTGTGTCAGCAGGGCTGAGGTTCTTAGGTTCTTTAGGTGGTTAAGGCCATTGAGGGCTTAGCTCCTGGTTGTCAGCAGTCAGTTTTCTAAACAGCAGGAGAATAGTTCTGATCAAACCCATCTCTCTCTTACTTTTTCCTCCCTGTTGAATGTTTCCCCCTTCTTTTCACCCATCTCTTTCCGCGGGGATCGCTCAAAGCTACATCACTCTCAAGAGAGTTGCTAAGACGGCTTCTGCCCCTGTTGGCATTAGCTGAATTTCCCCCAGTGTCAGGCAGTCGCTCACCAAAGACAAGTATGCAAGCCTATCATGTGTCTTCGGTACTTTAAAAATATACGTGTTTATTTATTTTTGGCTCTGTTGAATCTTAGTTGACATGAAATGTGTAAGATCTCAGATCTTAGTTCCTTGACCAGGTAAAAAACCCATGTTTCCTGCATTAGAAGGTGAGTTCTTAACTGCTGGACCAGCAAGGAAGTCCCACCCTTGGTATTTTTTGAATGATTAAGCTTCACAAGTTGAATTCAGCCCTGTCTGTGGTTCCCAAAGGAATCTCCATATTCAATCGCCTGTTTTGAATCATCCTTTTGAACATTCATATCCTTTTTCTTCCTGCCCTACTATCTTTGCTCTGATCATCTCTTTGGTATTCCTCCTTGGCCTTATAATATTTTGCATTCAAATTTTGTTCTTATTAAAATGTTTAACTTTAAAAAAATAAGATTTAATTTTTCTACATTTTAAGTTTTTTACCTTTCTGAAAAAATGAAATTTTGTCCTTTCTTTCTTCTTATTTGTTCCATGATGTTTGTCTTTGTCTCTCTCAGTCCTGATTTTGGCTTAACTCTTCTAGACAAGATTTACTTGAATAGGTCTACTGGTAACATCTCCTCCATTTGGCAAGCTCAAAGGTGATACTTATTTAGATTCTTTTCTTTGAGGCATCTCTCTCACTTGCATATTTTCTAGGATAGCCCTAGATAATCTAGATAATAAGAGGAGATTATCATAAGTGGTGAGCTTCCCAGGTAACACTAGTGGTAAAGTTCCTGCCTTCCAATGCAGGAGACGTAAGAGACATGGGTTCGATCCCTGGGTCAAGAAGATCCCCTGGAGGAGGGCATGGCAACCCACTCCAGTATTCATGCCTGGAGAAACCCTTGGACAGAGGAGCCAGGCACACCACAGTCCATAGGGGTGCAAAGAGTTGGACATGACTGAAATGACTTAGCACGCATGCCTGCATGCATCATAAGGGGTAAAAAACAGAACCTTCATAATTCATAATTTGATATCAATAAGAACTTAAGAATATGCACATCATTCATAGAGCTGAACAAAGAGCAAAACACACAGTCAATAGGTTATCTAGACAAAGATTATTTTAGAATAACTCCTTATTTGCTATAATCCCAAACTCATACATATATAGCAAAATAACTGAGGCAAGAGAAGACTTTATGAAAATTAATAAAATCCCTCACATTGTACAACAATTCTGCCTTCTATTCTCCTTCCAAAGAGACCATTGTTTCCACGCAGCTTTTGTTCAGAGTTGTATTTCATTTAGCCGTCTTACATGCAAAAGCAATATTGGACATACATACATTTATTTTTTTATGACATAATTGTTTTTTCTCCAGAGTAACGGCTCCTTTGATGTCCAGGAAGAAAAGAGGCAAATGTTGCCTTGAACTAGTTTCTTTGTTCTATTGAGCTAGTTATATTGCACATAGGGAATTCTGGGAGAAGCACAGTGTCATGAAAGAGAGTCTGGGTACTGGAGTCAGCCACCTGGGTTTGAATTCTGGCTGTGCAACTTTCAAACTGTGTGATATTTGCTGTTACTTCAGCAATATGTCCCTCACCATCACCTTTTCTCAAATAATATGAACTCCTTCAGAGGGTTTTGTGAGGATGGTATTCAGATCGAGAGCTTAGCACAGAGCTGCAAAACACCTGGTGAACATGTTAGTTGCTCAGTCATATCTGACTTTTTGTAACCTCTGTGGACTGCAGCCTGCCAGACTCCTCTGTCCATGGAATTCTCCAGGCAAGAACACTGGAATGGGTTGCCATTCTCTTCTCCAGGGGATCTTACCAACCCAGGGAATGAACCTGGGTCTCCAACATTGCAGACAGATCCATCACTGTCTGAGCAACCAGAGTAGCCCCAGACAGTCAGTACTCAGTCAACTCTAGCCATTCTTACCTTGTAAGAAAGCAAGCAGCTTTTACAAATTGTAAAAGGAAGATCACAGGTTCTACAGTCACTTAATTGTGCGACATTAAGAAACTGTGTGTGATTCCTGTCCAGTTACTTCTTGGATTCTCAGTTCCTCTATCACAAACATGTGGAAAATCATACAAATCCCTAAACGTTCTTCAAAGAGTTCATATATGTAAAGGCACAAGATAGAAGTCCAACAAATGCTAGTTCCTCTTCACTAGAAAAGCAGTAGAATAAATGGGAAAGAGAGAAAATGGGGACATAGATTTGAAATGGCTTATAGGATGCTATGCACATTATAGATTAGATGAGAAGTAGCTTGGAGCCGACACACAAAGTAAGGCTTCCATCTTTGTTTGATGGTGCTCTCCCTTCCCCACTGTACCTCCAGGTGTCCCTAAGCTGGCCATCTCCTGGGAAAGAGACATGGGATTTGAGCCAGTGAGTCTTCCTCCCTGATCTGCGGGACCCTCAGAATTCTGCCCAGACAACCCCCAAGGACTGAATTCTGGGCGGATCTCTCCACCAGCGCCTGTGTGTTTGTTTCTTTGCAATTGGATAAGTCTCCAGGAGATGGTATCCAGCTTCCAGGCTACCATCTCCCCCTCTACAGTCAGACATATCTGGATTGAAGTTCCTGTCTGTACACCTTTATGTGTGACCCACAGGGACTTATTTAACTGGAACAAAACCTAGAGGTGATGACAGCACTCTTCAGAGAGGATGGAGATGAAAGACAAACTGAGACAAAGGACAAAATCATCGGGGTTGGCATGCACTAAATGCTAAATCAAAGCTGACTACAGCAATCATCAATCTCTCCGTCAAAGAACACGTATAAAAGCAGTGCCTGTGAGGCTCACATGTGTGGGAAGCAATCACGGCAGGGCGGGGCTGCTTTCTTGTACAAAAAGCAGAAAGAGGACTTACAGGCCCTTCTTTTATTTCCCTGTGTTCAGTCATCTTAGGGATTTACCCACACTGAATGATTGCATTAGCACAGAGTCCTTCTCCTGGCCATTAGCCATGACCTCATGATAACTGAATAGGCAATAGGATGCTATGTACAGAGTGAGAGAGACCTGGGCCCGTTCCCAACTCTATTCCTTACTATCTGTGGAACTTTGGGCCAATTATTCCATCTCTGTGAATCCCCATTTTCTTATTTGCAGAAAAGAATGATAATATGTACCTATGAAAATATTTATCTGGTTAAGTTAATATGATTAACTTAATCCTAGATTGGAGAAGGCAATGGCACCCCACTCCAGTACTCTTGCCTGGAAAATCCCATGGAGGGGAAGCCTGGTGGGCTGCAGTCCATGGGGTCGTTAAGAGTTGGACACGACTAAGCAACTTCACTTTCACTTTTCACTTTCCTGCATTGGAGAAGGAAATGGCAACCCACTCCAGTGTTCTTGCCTGGAGAATCCCAGGGACGGGGGAGCCTGCTGGGCTGCCGTCTATGGGGTCGCACAGAGTCGGACAGGACTGAAGAGACTTAGCTACAGCAGCAGCAATCCTAGATAGATATGACTGTGCATTTCTAGAACTAAAGGCAAAGACCAGGGTTCATTTCAATCATTTAACAAATATGTATTATGGAAGTAAGTGGGAGGGAGGTTCGAGGGGGAAGGGACATATGTATACCTATGGTTGATTAATGTTGATGTTTGGCAGAAACCAACACAATACTGTGAAGCAATTACCCTTCAGTTAAAAATAAATAAATATTTAAGAAAAGAAAGTGAAAAGTGAAGAAAATGCATTATGCTCCTACTGTGTGCTAAGCACTGTGGTAGGCTCTTGGGGTGGCAGTAGGGAGGAGGTGTCCCATTCTCTTGGAATTTGGAATTATTGAAATATAATAAATATGTTCAGAGAATTGGAAAATTTTCCCTTTCATCACTTTGTATGGGAATGCCTTATAATTCTAGTGGCTTTGGCCTCTTCTGTCTGTGCTCTGCCTCACAGGTGAATTTCAAGTTCAGTGTGCCTTAGGCAAGTCCTTATTTTAAAGCCAAGAAGTTGACAATGGTAGTTTCAAGCTTGAGGGGCTTCTGAGGTGGGAGGGAGCACAGAGAACCTCACAAGGAGGGTTCTTTTGTGGGAGCACTTGGGGACCTGCCAAATCTCTGTAATAAGAAATGGATTTGCCTTTATTTAAAGGAGGAAATGGTACTTTCCCAGACAAAGGAGGAAGAGGCTGTCTCCTCTGGCTTTGGTTACAGCACTGGCTCTCTGGCTGGAGGGTAGCTAGTGTGAGAAACAAAAGTGACCAATGCAAGCCTAGCCTTGGAGACATTCCTAGAGAAGTGAAAACAGAAGGTGGAAAAGTGCGTGCTATTGGAAAGGATGAGCCAGAATGCAAAAAGTGCCTTGCGAGGTAGCACCGTGCATGCCATGTGCAGTATGGGTCTGGAGGTCACAGAGGCGCCGTACTAGTACTGCTTATACTTACATCCTGGACCTGGCAGACACTGGTAAAGTTCAGAACCTCCCTCTGCCCCTCTGTGTTTCTGAGTCCCCTGCAGTTAGGTCTGGGGTCATATAACTGAGGGCTGATCAATGGGGTTTGTTCAGTTCAGTTCAGCTGCTCAGTCGTGTCCGACTCTTTGTGACCCCGTGGACTGCAGCACACCAGGCTTCCCTGTTCATCACCAACTCCCAGAACTTACTCAAACTCATGTCCACCGTGTCGATGATGCCATCCAACCATCTCACCCTCTGTCGTCCCATTTTCTTCCCACTTTCAATCTTTCCCAGCATCAGGGTCTTTTCCAGTGAGTCGGTTCCTTGAATCAGGTGGTCAAAGTATTGGAGTTTCAGCTTCAACATCAGTCTTTCCAATGACTATTCAAGACTGCTTTCCTTTAGGAAGGACTGGTTTGATCTCCTTGCAGTCCAAGGGAATCTCCAGAATATTCTCCAACACCACAGTTCAAAAACACAAATTCTGTGGTGCTCAGCTTTCTTTATAATCCAACTCTCACATCCACACTCAATTACTGGAAAAACCATAGCTTTGACTAGACGGAGCTTAGTCAGCAAAGTAATGGGGTTTGTACAGAGTGACTTATTCCATTCCTTGAGTACCTTCTTAGGTGCCAGTTCCTCTTCTCAGTTCTGGGAATTCAGCAGGAAACACAGCCAATGTACATTTCTGCCCTAATGGTGCTTATATTTTCTGGGAGTGTGGAAAAGACAATGGGCATGGAGAATAAATAAAATGTATAGTAAAATATATGAATAAGTAAAATATATAAAACACATTCATATATAATGCATATAGTGTAATAAATATACATAAAAATGCAAATGTTTATCTATAATTTCCTAAATAGAAGTGTATGTGTGCATGCTTAGTTGTATCTGATTCATTGTGCCCCCATGGACTGTAGCCAGCTAGATTCCTCTGCCCCTGGAATTTTCCTGACAAGAATACTGGAGTGGTTTGCCATTTTCTTCTCCTGGGAATAAAGTCATATCTCTTTCATCTCCTGCACTGACAGGTAGATTTTTTTACCACTAGTATCACCTGGAAAGACCAAATAGAAATAAAACTATACATATATATGGATACTTATGATGTGGGCTTCCCAGGTGGCTCAATAGTAAAGAATCTGCCTGCCAAGCAGGAGACACAGGTTCAATCCCTGGGTTGGGAAGATCCCCTGGAGAAGAAAATGGCAACCCATTCCAGGATTCTTGCCTGGAAAATTCCATGAACAGAGGAGCCTGGAGGAATACAGTCACAAACATGGACACGACTTAGTGAGTAAACGACAATAATGCACACACACACACACACACACACACATATATAATGTATGTGTGTATGTGGTGTGTGTGCATATATGTTTCAAAACAGAGACAATGATACTGCTAAGCCAAAAGAAAATAACAATAACAAAAACAACACTAGGTACAAAGGATCAGAAGTAGTGGGAGAAAAATTTTAAAAAGGGTGGAATTTTAAAGAGGCCTCATAGAAGATGTGAAACCTGAAAAAAGAGGTAAAGGAAGAGACGGTCCCAGCCAAGCAGATATCCAAGGAAAGAATATGTCATGATTTTCATGGAATGCATGGAGGCCAGTGGTGGAGGGTACAACAAAACAAGAGATGAGGCCAGGGAAGGGACAGAGCTCTGTGGTCTTAAGGCCACTTCCGGGTGGCTGGCTTGTCATTTGAAGGAAGCAGGGAAGCCAGCACAGGACTGAGATGTGATGTATTTCATGTAACCTGAGAATCGCTCAGGTGGCCGCTCTGACACACCGAGAGGGGCCTGGAGGACAGTGGCAGGGACAGCAGCTCAAAGTCGAGTGCCAGGGTTTTTCCGAGTTTCATCTGCTAGATAAGGCCGCCTTGAGCCAGGAGGTGGGAGTGGAAACAGATGATGCGGTCAGACCTGGACATCTTTTGAAGGTAAAGCCAATAAGATGTGTGGATGAACAAAATCTGTGGAGTGAGAAAAAGGGAGGAGCCAAGGGTGGCTCCAAGGTTTTGCCTGAGCACTGAAAGAACCAAGCTGCTATCAGTGAGATGGGAGAGGCGACAGGAGGAGTCTGCTTGAGGAGAATATCAAGAACTCAAGTTCAAGACGTGCAATGGATCCCAAACTTGGGGAGGAGGTCCAGGTGAAGGATGCACACTTAGTGGGTTGTTAGTGACAGAAGTCAGCACGTCATATGCTGCTTGAGCCTTAAGACTGAATGAGATCACTTGTCTATTTATTTTTATTGTGTAATTAAAGTATGGTTGATTTACAATGCATTAATTACTCATGCTCAGGGGTGACTTAGTTATATATATATATATATACATATACATATGTCTCTATATATGTGTATTCTTTTATTTAGATTCTTTTCCTTTATGGATTATTATATGATATTGATGTATGATATAGTTCCCTATGCTATACAGTAGGGCCTTGTTATTTATCCATTCTCTCTCTGTCTCTCTCTATATATATATAAATACACACACATTCACAGAAGCTTGCATCTGTTAATCCTATCATCCCATTCCACCCCTCCCCCAACATCCTCTGTGCCTTGGCAACCACCAGTCTGTTCTCTGTGTCCATGATTCTGTTTCATAGACAGGCTCATTTGTGTTTCATTTTAGATTCCACACGTATGTGAAATCATATGGTACTTTTCCCTGTCTGACCTACTTCACTTAGTATGATAATCATTAGTTGCAACTGTGTTGCTGCAAATGACATCACTTCAATCTTTTTTATGACTGAGGAGTATTCCATACTGTATATACACCACATCTTCTTTATCCACTCTCTGTCGATGGATGTTTAGCTTGTTTCCAGCTTTTGGCTATTATGAATTATGTTGCTGTGAACACAGGGGTATGCATTTCTTTTTGAATTACAGTTTTGTCTGGTTATATGCCCAGGAGTAAGATAGCTGGATCTTAGGGAAGCTCTATTTGTTAGCTTTCTGAGGCATCTCCATGCTGCTTTCCACAGTGGCTGCACCAACCTACATTCCCAGCAACAGTGTATAGTGTATGTTTCCTCCACACCCTCTCCAGCATTTGTTATTTGTAGACTTTTTAATGATGGCCATTCTGACTGGTGTAAGGCAGTACCTCATTGTAGTTTTGATTTGCATTTCTCTAATAATCAGTGATGCTGAGCATCTTTTCTTGTGACTATTGGCCATCTGAATTTCTTCCTTGGAGACATGTCTATTGAAGCCTTCTGCCCATTTTTTGATTGGCTTGTTGATTTTTTTGGTATTGAGCTGTATGAGCTGTTTGTATATTTTAGGAAGTAAGCGCTTGTCAGTCACATCATTTGTACATATTTTCTTCCATTCTATATGTTGTCATTTACTTTTGTTTATGGCTTCCTTTGCTTTGCAAAAGCTTCTACATTAGATTGGGTCTCGTTTGTTTATTTTTATTTCTATTGCCTTGGGAGACTGACCTAAGGAGATCAATTTTCTTATCTTTCTTCATCCAAGGTGGTTGAATCACAGGTGTAGGGGCAGAAAGGGAATGAGTCATCTTGAAGAACAGGAACTCCTAAATGAAGAATGACCTTAGAGGAAGCCTACCCCTTGGGGAAAATTTTCTGGACTTCCCAGCAGAACCCACAGAGCATTAAAACAAACACACACAAACCAAAACCAAATATCTAAACAGAAGCACTTTACAAGAATTTTACTAAGGTGAAGGAAAAAAAAAAGATTTGCTAGATTGTTCGGTAACCACAGGTGGGAGGTACACCTTCCTGCCTTGATATCGGCACATGTAATAGAAGGTATAAATGTTCTGATGAGTCCTCTGCTTAATCCAGTCATAGGTCATTGTGGAACTCTGGGGCCATTCTAATGCCAGTCTTATTTCTGAGTTCATTTCAATAAAATAAAACAAAATTCCTTCTCCATTGAAAGCTGAATGATACTTGATAGGTTAACATAGAAACTGCTTAATTAAAAGCAATATTAGGCCAGGCAGGAAATATAAATACATTTATATGGCCCAGTGTTTAGACAAGAGTGGAGGGGTCAGGAACTTGTGGAGATAAGGGTGAACACCCAGTTGAGTGTTAACATGCACAAAGAGAGGCCCCATTTTCTGCAAATTTTTAAGAGTCTAGGAATCTGAATTTTATGTGGAAATGATGTTGGTATCAACATGTAGTTTATTTTACTAAGTACTGTGTATATGAAGCAAAGTGTAACTTCTGTCTAGTTGTAGCTCATTTGATATATATTTTCTACCACTAGTTGTCTGATTTTTGCACAGCAATTTACTGAGAAAGTATTATGTTCCTGGTGGATACAAGTGAACCAGAACTGCATGTGAAATGACTGAGTCCTACCTAGTGGAGAAGTCAACATGGGGTACAATGCTTTGTGTCTATAAAAGATGGGTCTTAGGCAACATGAGGGAAAAAAAAATACCTCAAGCCACTGAAAAGTTCATGGGGGAAGTAGAATTTGAATTAAACCAAACTTGAGGGAGGAAGCAATGGCAAGGCATTAGAAGTTTGCCAAACTGTTACATTTATTTTATTCTTAGTGACTAAAACTATACAAATCTATTGTTTATGAGAGCAGACTGCTTATATGTTATTTCTCATTAAGACCTATAATCCATTTCAGCCTCTCACTACAGCTTTTTAAAAATAGTTTTATTGAAATATAGTTTACATGTTATACAATTCACCTGTTTAAAGTCTGCCATTCAATATGTGTTAGTATATTCCTAGCACTCTGCAACCATTCAGTTCAGTTCAGTTCAGTCGCTCAGTCATGTCTGACTCTTTGCGACCCCATGGACTGCATCACGCCAGGCCTCTCTGTCCATCACCAACTCCTGGAGTTTACTCAAACTCATGTACATTGAGTCAGTGATGCCATCCAATCATCTCATCCTCTGTCATCCCCTTCTCCTCACGCCTTCAATTTTCCCAGCATCAGGATCTTTTCAAGTGAGTCAGTACTTCACATCAGCTGGCCAAAGTACTGGAGTTTCAGCTTCAATATCAGTCCTTTCAATGAACACCCAGGACTGATTTCCTTTAGGACTGACTGGTTGGATCTCCTTGCAGTGAGTCTTCTCCAACACCACAGTTCAAAAGCATCAATTCTTTGGCCCTCAGCTTTCTTCACAGTCCAACTCTCACATCCATACATGACCACTGGCAAAACCATAGCCTTGACTAGACGGACCTTTGTTGGCAAAGTTATATCTCTGCTTTTTAATATGCTGTCTAGGTTGGTTATAAGTCTCCTTCTAAGGAGTAAGCATCTTTTAATTTCATGGCTTCAACCATTACCACAATTTAATTCTGGAATGTTTTTGTCCTTTTTAAAACAAGTTTCACACAAGTTACAGTCGTTTCCCATTTTCTCTTCCTCAGCCTTAGGTTAACCATTCATCTACTTTCTGTCTTTATAGATTTGGACATTTTGTAGAAGTGGAATAATCCAATTATGTGACATTTTGTAGCTGTTTTCACTTAGCATACTTTTTTCAAGATTCATCTATGTTGCAGCAAGTATTAGTACATTATTTCTTGTTATTGCTAAATAATATTTCACTAAATGAATATACCACATTTTATTTACTCATTCATCAGTTGGTCAACCCTTGGGTTGGTTCTACTTTTTGATTACTATGAATAGTGCTACCAGGAACAATTGTGTACAAGCTTTTATGTAGATATTTGTCTTCTTCTCTTGGGTCAATATCTAGAAGGGAATTGCTGGGGCCTGTGGGAACTGCTTAACATTTTGAGGAGCTTCCAAATATTTTTCCAAGTGGCTGCACCATTTTTTATTCCCTGTAGCAGTGCAAGAGTATTTTACTTCTTCCATGTCCTTACCAACACATGTGAACATCTTTCTGACTGTAGTTAACCAATTGGTGTAAAGTGGTACCATTTTGGTTTGCGTTTACAGTAACTGTTGACCTAGAACAAAAAAAAGACTGCCAATTATTTCTCAAGCAAAAATAGGTTTATTCAGGATAAGCAAATAATTGCTAGGTGGGATCAATGTCTAATGATGGCTAACCACAAGCAAGTCCTCTGCAACAAGGAGAGGAATACTCATTTAAAGAGGGAAAAAGAAGGTGGTGAGGGCTGTAGCAAACAGAGCCCTTTGGAGAAACTGAGAATTTGGAATACAGCGGCTTTACATTGCCTGAGCTGTAACAGTCTCCTTACAGAGAGCTGTAACAGCTCTCTGGCTGAGCTCTTGCCAGACAAGAGAAGGAAATCTTGCCCTGTTGTGTTGTTACCCTTGTAGCTCATGAGCGCTCCCCCTGCTGGCCTCTTGACTCTGTTTTAACTGTGTGCTCAGTCATGGAAGACTGCAGCCCCATGGACTCCAGCCTGCCAGGCTCCTCCGTCCATAGAATTTTCCAGGCAAGAATACTGGAGTGGGATGCCATTTCCTACTTCAGTTTATTCATTTCTACATAACATAATACAAATAATATTTTCCTGTAGTTATTGGATATTCAATATATTCTTTGGGAAAAGAACTATTCATATTCATTCCCATTTTGGAATTCTTTTACTTGCCTTTTTCTTATTGAGCTGTAGAAATACATATATTTTTATATATTCTACTTAAGTCCTTTATCAGATGTAGTTTGTAAATAGTTTCTCCCATTCTGTGGGCTGCCTTTTCAATTCTTGATGGTATATGTTTACATCACAAAAGTTTTTTATTTTGGTAATATGCAATTTTTTTTTCATTTACTGTTTTTGCTTTCAATGTAGTATCTAAAAATAGCTTAGAGTCATGATTTACAATTTTGTTTTATTTTAATAATTTTAGGGCTTGCTGTTTCATTACTTATACTGTTTTGCATTACTTTTTGTGTATGTTGTGAGGTAGGAGTCTAACTTTACTCCTTTGCATGTGTCCTAGAATCATCTGCTGAAAAGATTGCTTTTCTCCATTAAAATTTATGTACCTTTGTTGAAATTTACTAAATATTACCAGATTATCCTCAAAAGTGTCTGTACTCATTTCCCCTTTGAATGAAAATGTCCTTTCCATATACCTTTACATGCAGCTGGAATTGCAGGACTGACATCTTAAAAGATGTGTCTTTGAAGTGCTCATAATCTAGAACAGCTCTGGCCATCAGAAATTTTACGATGACAGAGCTATTCTTAATCTGCACCATCCAAGATCTTCAACTGTATTTACACATTTTATGTAAATGAGGAGTCAGTGACTGACTCCTCTGTCCATGGAATTTTCCAGGCAAGAATACTAGAGCAGGTTGCCATATCCCCTCCTCCAGAGGATCTTCCTGACCCAGGGATTGAACCCGAGTCTCCTGGGGCTCTCACACTGGCAGGCAGATTCTTTACCCCTGAGCGACCTGGGAAGTCCCACATATGATATGGAGCAGAGGAAACGAGGTGGCTAATTGAGAAACAGCCTTTTAACCTTACTTTAAATTTAATTTTAAAACTTATATAACCATATGATGTTAGGAAGAAGCAGATTGGATGGCAGAGTTCTAGATGAAGAGAGAACTCCAAACATCAATAATATCTGACAAGAGTGAACTGAGAGAGACACATTAAATGTTGCAAATGTTTAGAGGAGGGAGAGACAGCCTTAGGGAAGTTGGAAGTAATTTGGGAAGAAGTTTGAGTAAGCTTTATGTTGGGAAAGAAATTTGGGCACACCTGTCTGTAAAGGGCTTTCCAGGTGGTGCCGGGGGTAAAGAATCTGCTTGCCAGTGCCGGAGGCATAAGAGATGCAGATGCTATCCCTGGGTTGGGAAGATCCCCTGAAGGAGAGCACTGGCAATCGACTCCAGTATTCTGGCCTGGAGAATCCCACGGACAGAGGAGCCTGGTGACCTACAGTCCATAGGCTTACACAGAATCTGACTCGACTGAAGTGACTTAGCATGCATGCATGTTTGTAGTGGAGAAACGAATTATTGCTAAAAGTGATAGCTATGGAAACTATGTACAGTATGGATAATAGTTAGTGATACAACATTAAGTGAAAAAATTTAAAAGTTCTATGATACTCTACAACTTCTAAGATGTTTAATGCAGGCAAGAATTGAAAAGCTATTGTGTTGGAATGGAAACTTGAAAAATCAGTATTTATCTTTTTCAAACTGTCTTTGATTTTTTATACTATTTTTCAAAGATTAGTAAATTTTGTGCCATTATAAGAATAATTAAATGAACCAAATCCATCCACAGTAATAAGCTAATTTTCTTGAGTTTGAAAAAAATCTAAGCATAATCTTGACTTGAACAGCAGAACTTCTAAATATGGAATAACACAAATAGGTTGCTGAAAATTCCTGACTCTGCGTGTATCCTTCAGCGAAATGTTATTATGGCACATTGTGGATTGATTATTCGAAACTACCTGCTGTGATCTTAGTCAATACAAAGTATGAATTATTTAGAAATCAAGTTTTGTTGTTTCTTTTAGGAGCACAAGATAGTCACCAGTTCTCTTTCAATAAAAAGGTACACAAACAAACAAACCAACAAAAAACCTAAAAAGCAAACATGTAAATCTGATAGAAAACATACTCATTAAGGTTTTAATTTAATTTTCCTCTTTTCCTTTACATATTCAAAAGGAATTGGAGATTTGGTATATATTTTCAGCTGGTTTGAGGGAAAAATAGACTCAAATTCCTCGATGATTTTGGTGGAAATGGCCTTGGGCATCCAGCTGTTGTTTCAGTTAATAAAAAAATGTAGAATGAATTTTTTAATAAAAAATCTCAAACTTGCAGAAGAATTATAAATGTAAAAGAAAAACCTTTGAGAAAATACTGTTGACCTGAGGCACTATTCCCCTTAATACTGTCGTATTTATTTCCTATCAGCAAAATAATCTTCTACATAATCATAACAATGCCGTCAAAAGCAACCCTGACCCATTATTACCATCTAATTTCCCAATTCTATTAAAATTTCCAAATGTCCCAATAATGCCCTTCATAGTAAGAGGATATAATTCAGAATCGCATGTTACTCTGTAATAATTTATTTTTCCTGGAAGTTCATGCTCTTGACACTTTTGGAGACTGCATGCCAGTTATTGTGACAATTGGCTCCGTTTGGCTTTGTCTCATATTGCCTCGTATTTAGTGTCACATTATACGTTTTTTAGCAGGAGTATCTCAGAATTGATGTTGTGGGTTTCTCACTGCATCTGTGATAGGTTGCATTCTACAAGATGGTTACAGAGGCCTTCTATCTTATGCACTGTCGTTTTTCTTTTTCTTACATGCAGTGCTATGGTTTTTCTTTGTTTGCTTATCGAATCGGTGCTTTAATCGCTCAATTGTGTCTAACTCTTTGTGAAAATTGAAGTATAGTTGATGTATAATTTTGTTTTAGTTTCAAGTGTACAACAAAATGATTCAGTTATACATATCTTTATAGACATGTATCTATATATTCTTTATGTTTATATATGTCTTCTTTTTCAGATTCTCTCTACTTATAGGTTAACACAAAATGAGTATAGTTCACTGTGTTTTATTGTTGTTGTTGCTATTCAGTTGCTCAGTTGTGTCTGACTCTTTGTGACCCCATGGATTGCAGCACACCAGGCTTCCCAGTATGTTACTGGAGATCAGTGGAGAAATAATTCCAGAAAGAATGAAGAGATGGAGCCAAAGCAAAAACAACACCCACTTGTGGATGTGACTGATGATGGAAGTAAAGTCTGATGCTGTCAAAAGCAACATTGCAAAGGAACCTGGTATGTTAGGTCCATGAATCAAGGCAAATTGAAAGTGGTCAAATAGGAGATGGCAAGAGTGAACATCAACATTTTAGGAATCAGCAAACTAAAATGGACTGGAGTGGGTGAATTGAACTCAGATGACCATTATATATACTCTTGTGGGCAAGAATCCCTTAGAAGAAACAGAGTAGCCATCGCAGTAAACAAGAGTCCAAAATGAAGTACTTGGACACAATCTCAAAAACTACAGAATCATCTCTGCTTGTTTCCAAGACAAACCATTCAATATCATGGTAATCCAAGTCTATGTTCCAACCAGTAACGCTGAAGAAGCTGAACAGTTCTATGAAGACTTACAGGGCCTTCTAGAACTAACACCCAAATCAGATGTCCTTTTCATTATAGGGGACTGGAATGCAAAAGTAGGAAGTCAAGAAATACCTGGAGTAATAGGCAAATTTGGCCTTGGAGTAAGAACGAAGCAGGGCAAAGGCTAATAGAGATTTTCCAAGAGAATGCACTGGTCATAGCAAACACCCTCTTCCAACAACACAAGAGAAGACTTGATACATGGAAATCACCAGATGGTCAAAACTGAAATCAGATTGATTATGTGCTTGTAGCCAAAGATGGAGAAGTTCTATATAGTCAGCAAAAACAAGAGTGGGAGCTGATTGTGGCTCTGTGACAAATTCAGACTTAAATTGAAGAAAGTGGGGAAAATCGCTAGACCATTCAGATACGACCTAAATGAAATCCCTTACGATTATACAGCAGAAGTGACAAATAGGTTCAAGGGATTAGATCTGTCAGTGTGCCTGAAGAACTATGGATGGAGGTTTGTGACATTGTACAGGAGGCAGTGATAAAGACCATCCTCAAGGAAAAGAAATACAAAAAGGCAAAATGACTGAGGAGGCCTTACAAATAGCTATGAATAGAAGAGAAGTGAAAGGCAAAGGAGAAAAGGTAATATACACCCATTTGAATGCAGAGTTCCAAAGAACAGCAAGAAAAGATATGAAAGCCTTCCTCAGTGATCAATGCAAAGAAATAAAGGCAAACAATAGAATGGGAAAGACTACACCTCTCCTTAAGAAAATTAGAGATACCAAGGGAACATTTCATTCAAAGATGGGCACAATAAAGGACAGAAATGGTATGGACCTAACAGAAGCAGAAGATATTAAGAGTAGGCAGCAAGAATACACAGAAAAACTATGCAAAAAAGATCTTCATGACCCAGATAATCATGATGGTGTAATCACTCACCTAGAGCCAGATATCCTGGAATGTGAAGTCAAGTGGGCCTTAGGAAGCATTAAAACAAAGCTAGTGGAGGTGATGGAATTCCAACTGAGCTTTCAAATCTTAAAAGATGATGCTGTGAAAGTGCTGCACTCAATATGCTGACAAACTTGGAAAACTCAGCAGTGGCCACAGGAATGGAAAAGATCAGTTTTCATTTCAATCCCAAAGAAAGGCAATGCCAAGGAATGCTCAAACTACCGCACAATTGCACTCATCTCACATGCTAGCAAAGTAATGCTCAAAATTCTCCAAGCCAGGCTTCAACAATACGTGAACTGTGAACTTCCAGATGTTCAAGCTGGTTTTAGAAAAGGCAGAGGAACCAGAGATAAAATAGCCAACATCTGTTGGATCATCAAAAAAGCAAGAGAGTTACAGAAAAACATCCACTTCTGCTTTATTGACTATGCCAAGGCCTTTGACTGTGTGGACCGAAACAAACTCTGTAAAATTCTTAAAGAGATGGAAATACCAGACCACCTGACCTGCCTCCTAAGAAATCTGTATGCAGGTTAGGAAAGAGCAGTTAGAACTGGACATGGAACAACAGACTGGTTCCAATTTGGGAAAGGAGTAGGTCAAGGCTGTATATTGTTCAGTTCAGTTCAGTTCCATTGCTCAGTTGTGTCTGACTCTTTGCGACCCCATGAATTGCAGCACATCAGGCCTCCCTGTCCATCACCAGCTCCAGGAGTCCAACCAAACTCAGGTCCATCGAGTCGGTGATGCCATCCAGCCATCTCATCCTCTGTTGTCCCCTTCTCCTCCTGCCCCCAATCCCTCCCAGCATCAGACTCTTCCAATGAGTCAACTCTTCGCATGAGGTGGCCAAAGTACTGGAGTTTCAGCTTTAGCATCATTCCTCCCAAAGAACACCCAGGACTGATCTCCTTTAGGATGGACTGGCTGGATCTCCTTGCAGTCCAAGGGACTCTCAAGAGTCTTCTCCAACACCACAGTTCAAAAGCATCAATTCTTCGGCACTCAGCTTTGTTCACAGTCTAACTTTCACATACATTCACGACCATTGGAAAAACCATAGCCTTGACTAGATGGACGTTTGTTGGCAAAGTAATGTCTCTGCTTTTCAATATGCTGTCTAGGTTGGTCATAACTTTCCTTCCAAGGAGTAAGTGTCTTTTAATTTCATGGCTGCAATCACCATCTGCAGTGATTTTGGAGCCCCCCAAAATAAAGTTTGACACTGTTTCCACTGTTTCCCCATCTATTTGCCATGAAGTGATGGGACTGGATGCCATGATCTTCATTTTCTGAATGTTGAGCTATAAACCAGCTTTTTCACTCTCCTCTTTCACTTTCATCAGGAGGCTCTTTAGTTCCTCTTCACTTTCTGCCATAAGGGTGGTGTCATCTGCATATCTGAGGTTGTTGATATTTCTCCCGGCAATCTTGATTCCAGCTTGTGCTTCATCCAGTCCAACATTTCTCATGATGTACTCTGCATAGAAGTTAAATAAGCAGGGTGACAGTATACAGCCTTGACGTACTCCTTTCCCTAATTGGAACAAGTCTGTTGTTCCATGTCCAGTTCTAACTGCTGTTTTCTAACCTGCATACAGACTTCTCAGGAGGCAGGTCAGGTGGTCTGGTCTTCCCATCTCTTTCAGAATTTTCCACAGTTTGTTTCGATCCACATAGTCAAAGGCCTTGGCATAGTCAATAAAGCAGAAGTGGATGTTTTTCTGGAACTCTCTTGCTTTTTTGATGATCCAGCAGATGTTGGCAATTTCATCTCTGGTTCCTCTTTCTCTTCTAAATCCAGATTGGATGTCTGGAAGTTCTTGGTTCATCTACTGTTGAAGCCTAGCCTGGAGAATTTTGAGCATTACCTTGCTAGCATGTGAAATGAGAGCAGTTGTGTGGTAGTTTGAACATACTTTGGCGTTCCCTTTCTTTGAGATTGGAATGAAAACTGATCTTTTCCATTCCTGTGGCCACTGCTGAGTTTTCCAAATTTGTTGGCATACTGAGTGCAGCACTTTCACAGCATCATCTTTTAGGATTTGAAATTGCTCATCTGGAATTCCATCACCTCCACTAACTTTATCATTTTGCTTCCTAAGGCCCACTTGACTTCGTATTCCAGGATGTCTGACTCTGGGTCTGTGATCATACCATTGTGGTTGTCTGGGTCATTACGATATGTTTCATATAGTTCTTCTGTGTATTCTTGCCACCTCTTAATATCTTCTACTTCTGTTAGGTCCAGTCAGTCAGTCAGTCATTTCAGTCACTCAGTCATGTCCGACTCTTTACCCATGAACCACAGCACACCAGGCCTCCCTGTCCATCACCAACTTCTGGAGTCCACCCCAAACCATGTCCATTGAGTTGGTGATGCCATCCAATCATCTCATCCTCTGTCATCCCCTTCTCCTCCTGCCCCCAATCCCTCCCCAGAATCAGAGTCTTTTCAAATGAGTCAGTTCTTCACATCAAATGGCCAAAATATTTAAGTTTCAGTTTTAATATCAGTCCTTCCAATGAACACCCAGGACTGATCTCCTTTAGGAAGGACTAGTTGGATCTCCTTGCAGTCCAAGGTTAGGTTCATACCGTTTCTATTGTTCATTGTGCCC
This sequence comes from Redunca redunca, assembly GCA_006410935.1. Taxonomy (NCBI): domain Eukaryota; kingdom Metazoa; phylum Chordata; class Mammalia; order Artiodactyla; family Bovidae; genus Redunca; species Redunca redunca. The sequence continues at coordinate 1,942,858 of SJYQ01000648.1, read as the reverse complement.
ATCTTTCCATGAAATGTTCCCTTGGTATCTTTGATTTTCTTGAAGAGATCTCTAGTTTTTCCCATTCAATTGTTTTCCTCTATTTCTTTTCACTGTTCATTTGGGAAGACTTAACTCTCATTACCCTTCTTTGAAACTTTGTGTTCAGATGGGTATATTCTTTCTCCTTTGCTATATGGTAGGTCCTTATTGTCTATATTTTATATATAGCAGTTTGCATTAATAGATGCTAAATCCCAAACTCCCAATTTGTCCCTCCCACCACCTTTTCCATTTGATAAGTATATTTGTTTTCTATGTCTGTTGGTCTATTTAATTTGTAAATAAGTTAATTTGTATTCTTTTTTAAGATTCTACATTTAAGTGATATCATATGACATTTGGCTTTGTCTGGTTGTGTTTACAATGTGCTGTTGACTCTTTTCCTCCTGAGAGTCAGAGTCTGTTTTCCCTTGCCTTTGTTTGAATGGGCCTGTGATTATGAAGGCACTGATATTAGTACAGTGTATTTTCCAAAGTCAGGTCACAAAAACAAAACGTAGCTTCCTGCTGGCCTGTTTGTGGTGCTCACTCTTGGACCGTGAGTTCCCTGCCCTGGGCAACAGAGAGACCATACCAAGTGGTCATGTGTAGGTGTTCTGTCTGAAAGCCATGGGTGAGATGACAGCTGACAGTGAGCATTCACTTCAGTGTCTCAATAATGCCCTTTCTAGGTGAGTAACTCTTCAGCTTCCAGGTGGCGCTAGTGGTAAAGTACCTGCCTGTCAGAGCAGGAGACGTAAAACACAGGGTTTGATCCCTGGGTTGGGTAGGTCTCCTGGAGGAGGAAATAGAAGGCAATGGCAACCCACTCCAGTACTCTTGCCTGGAAAATCCCATGGGCAGAGGAGCCTGGTACGCTGCAGTCCATGTGGTCACTAAGAGTCGGACACGACTGAGTGACTTCACTTTCACTTTTCACTTTCATGCATTGGATAGGGAAATGGCAACCCACTCAAGTGTTCTTGCCTGGAGAATCCCAGGGACGGAGGAGTCTGGTAGGTTGCTGTCTATGGGGTCACACAGAGTCAGACACGACTGAAGCAACTTAGCAGTAGCAGCCAGTATTCTTGCCTTTAGCATCCCATGGACAGAGGAGCTTGGTAGGCTACAGTCCATGGTGTTGCCAAGAGTCAGACATGACTTAGCCGACTTAGCACACATTATTCTTCAGCTGATTTCAGCCTTCAGCTAGTGAATCATCTCCATCTTTTTTGCGGAGACTTCAGATCTCATGGAACAGAGACAAGTCATAGCTCCAAAGCACTGTTCTGGGTAATCATGGCTCTCCCCAACTGAGTCTAGATGCCAGGACTGATCTGCCCCATCTCATAACTTAAGGACCGAATTATTTTGAAAGAAAGGGAAGGGAAGTAAAAGAGGAGTAAGATTTGGGAGTTGATAAATCATGATCATATTCTGGTGTTGCCATTTTTGACTTCCTGCTAAACCAGACTCACAGTTTCCTCCTCTGTAAAGAAAGAGTGGATGATGGTGAAGGTAACTGCCACCTGAGGCTCTTGTGAATGCTGCACAGCGTGTCTGTCCTTTCCTTGTCCTATGCTCCCCCTACCCCCACACCAAACAGATCGGCCTGCTGCTAGAACGCAGGAGGTTTTTATTTATCTTTATATATCTAGTGCTTAGCTCATAGTAAGCGTTCCAGAATTTCATATAATTTTCATTTAAAGATCTTATAAATTTTAAAATGCCATTTGAGTGATGGCTATGACTAATGAATAAAGATTTCTAGCTCTCTGAAATATTCACCTATTTATTAATATATCTCAGTTCAGTTCAGTTCAGTTCAGTTGCTCAGTTGTGTTTGACTCTTTGCAACGCTATTGACTGCAGCACACCTGGCTTCCCTGTCCATCACCAGCTCCCAGAGCTTGCTCAGACTTATGTCCATTGAGTCAGTGATGCCATCCAACCTTCTCAACCTCTGTTGTCCCCTTCTCCTCCACTATATATTATATTAATATATATATATATATATATATATAAGGAAATGGCAACCCACTCCAGTATTCTTGCCTGGAAAATCCCATGGACAGAGGAGCCTGGTGGGTTACAGTCCACGGGCTAGCAAAGAGTCGGACCCGACTGAGCGACTTCACTTCACTCACTCACAATTATATATAAACTTATTTTTGAAACTCAACATGACTTCTAACATAATTCCTGGCTTATAGTAGGTGCTGAATAAATATGAATAATCAATAAAAGGATATAAGGATGGACTAATCAATGAATGAGTAAATGATAAGTAGAGGTTTTATGTAAGAGAGTATTCTGGATCAATTTAATTTTTTAGACTTGGTACAGATGGAAACCCCTGAGAATTTCATGGGAATTAAATGAGGGAACCACTTGGCTAGCCACACAGCAGAAAACCGATGAGCAATTTGCCAGTTCTTTGGTTGAGTGGATGGTTTAGATGTCATATAAGGGGGATTTAAACTCACAACTGTTACATAGTATATGAAACTGGATGTGATTATTATACTGTGATTTGCACAACTGTTTTGCAATATATTACAGGATATAGTCCAAATTTCCAGTCATGGTGTTCCAAGCACTTACCATCTGGCTTCAACCTGTATCTCCAGCTTCATCTGGCATTTCCAATTCTCTCTCTTTCTCTCTACTTTATATATGGTTGCGAGTTGAACATTTCTCTTTTCTTAGTATTTGTCTTCTGTTTGCAAAGCAGAAATAATAACTTCCCTGAACTTTTCATTGCTGAGACTCAAATGATACAAGATATAACAATCAATAAATGTAATTTCATCTATTAAAAATTTACTGTTATCTAATTCATGCCATAAACTGCCAAGGGCACTGGGGATAAGTAACTTATAACCCCCATGCTCACAGTAAAATGAGGAAAAAAAAAACACACATTAGAATGGTCATGCCTGATAAAATGTCATTAGTGTTGTCAATTTGCATTGTAGATATTGTTGATGCACAGGTTGTTATTGTTGTTTTTATTCAACAAATATTTATTGAGCACACACTAGTTGCTAATGTTCAGTTCAGTTCAGTCGCTCAGCCACGTCCCACTCTTTGTGACCCCATGGACTGCAGCACGCCAGGCTTCCCTGTCCATCACCAACTCCTGCAGCTTGCTCAGCCTCATGTCCATCGAATCGGTGATGCCATCCAACCATTGCATCCTCTGCCGTCCCCTTCTCCTCCCGCCTTCAATCTTGCCCAGCATCAGGGTTTTTTCCAGTGAGCCAGTACTTTGCATCAAGTGGCCAACGTATTGGAATTTCAGTTTCAGCATCAGTCCTTCCAATGAATATTCAGGACTGATATTGATCAATTTAGGATTAACTGGCTTGATTTCCTTGCAGTCCAGGGGACTCACAAGAGTCTTCTCCAACACCACAGTTCAAAAACATCAGTTCTTCAGCACTCACCTTTCCTTATGGTCCAACTCTCACATCCATACTGGAAAAACTGACTTTGACTAGGCGGACCTTTGTCGGTCAAGTGGAGTCTCTGATTTTTAATATTCTGTCTAGGTTTGTCATAGCTTTTCCTCTAAGGAGCAAGCATTTTTAAATTTCATGGCTGCAGTTACCATATGCAATGATTTTGGAGCCCAAGAAAATAAAGGCTATCACTGTTTCCATTATGTCCCCATCTATTTGCCATGAAGTGATGGGACCGTATGACATGATCTTAGTTTTTGAATATTGAGTTTTAAACCAGCTTTTTCATTCTCCTCTTTTACCTTCCTTAAGAGTCTCTTTAGTTCCTCTTCGCTTTCTGCCTTAAGAGTGGTGTCAACTGCATATCTGAGGTTATTGATATTTCTCCCTGCTATCTTGATTCCAGCTTTTGCTTCATCCAGTCCAGCATTTTGCATGATGTACTCTGCATATAAGTTGAATAAGCAGGGTAATAAGATATAGCCTTAAGGTACTCCTTTCTCAATTCAGAACCAGTCCATTGTTCCATGTCTGATTCTAACTGTTGCTTCTTGACGTACGTACAGAATCCTCAGGAGGCAGATAAGGTGGTCTTGTATTCCCATCTCTTTAAGAATTTTCCAGTTTGTTGTGATCCACACAATCAAGGGCTTTAGCATAGTCAATGAAGCAGAAGTAGATGTTTTTGTGGCATTCTCCTGCTTTGTCTAATGCTATGTTGTTAATGCTAACATATTTTAAATGCTACAGTCTCTGTTTTTTCATAGAACTTATTTATTTTAGTACAGTGAATAGGCAATAAAAATGAAATGAATAAATAATGTTATTATACTTGGAGATAAATGCTATGAAGAAACTTAAAGAAGAGAAAATATATGGAGACTTATGGGAGGTGAGGATCAGTTTCTTGTCTTAGGGAAGAAAGGCTTTTTTGAGGAGGAAATTTTGAGAATCAGGGACTTGTAAATAATGAGGAGAGACAGAGAGTGATGAGGAGTGATAAGGTCCTGAGGCAGAAATGTTTTAGTGAATTTTATGGGAAGAGCAATAATTCCAGTACTCATAATAGACTGAGTAGGATATGTGGTTTGAAATGAAGTTGAAGATACTGGTAGGATGCTAACCATATAAGACCTTGTGCATATTAATAGAGCTTAAATATTGTTTATAGTATGTTCTAATGTTGTTTATTAGAGTTTTTAGTAAGGAAGTGACATGATCTAATTTATATATTAAGATGAAAATGCAAAGTATATTTAATTTACAGTGTGTTAGTATTTCAGATTCTTTTTCATTATAAGTTGTTACAAGAAATTGAATAGAGTTCCTTGTGCTCTATGGTAGGTCCTTGTTGTTTATTTATTTTATACATAGTTGTGTATATCCACTAATCCCAGACTCCTAACTTATCCTTCCATTCTTTTTTGGTGACCATTATTATTTTTCCCTATGTCTGTGAGTATGATTCTGTTTTGCAAATAAGCTCATCTGTATATTTTTAGATTCCACATATAAGTAATATCATATGATATTTGTCTTTTTCTGTCTGACTTACTTCACTTAGTATGATAACCTCTAGGTCCATTCATCTTGTTGCAAATGGCATTATTCTGTTCTTTTTTTATGACAGAATAATATTCCATTGTGCTTATGTATCACATCTCTTTATCCATTCAGCTGTTGATGGACATTTAGTTTCTTTTTACACAACACTGTAAGCAACTATACTTTGTTTATCTGAAAAAGTAAAAATAAATAAAAATGATAAAAAAGAAAGTATAAACAGAAGGGTAGTAAGAACAGAGGACATTGCTATGTCCAGTGAGAGTTTCAGCTGATAGCGTAATGGTGGAGCTGTTGAAAAGTGGTCAAGTTCACAATGTAGTAACTGGAGAGACTTGTGAATTGATTGAAAATATCTGTATGCAGGTCAGGAAGCAACAGTTAGAAGTGGACATGGAACAACAGACTGGTTCCAAATAGGAAAAGGAGTACATCAAGGCTGTATATTGTGACCCTGCTTATTTAACTTCTATGCAGAGTACATCATGAGAAACGCTGGGCTGGATGAAACACAAGCTGGAATCAGGATTGCCGGGAGAAATATCAATAACCTCAGATATGCAGATGACACCACCCTTATGGCAGAAAGTGAAGAGGAAGTAAAAAGCCTCTTGATAAAAGTGAAAGAGGACACTGAAAAAGTTGGCTTAAAGCTCAACATTCTGAAAACGAAGATCATGGCATCTGGTCCCATCACTTCATGGGAAATAGATGGGGAAACAGTGGAAACAGTGTTATTAGGTAAGTAGTTGGGTATACCAGCCTGGAACTTGGGTGAGAAGTCAAGACGAAAGATATAAATATGGAAGTTATAGGCACATGCACGGTATTTAAAATTATGGGACTGCTCACTTAGGAAGAGTGTGTGGTTAGAGAAGGACCAAGGGGAAAGGGTCAAGCTCAGAAAAAAAAAGGAGGAGCAGAGAGCAAGGGAGTCTGAAGAGAACAGACTGTTTTCTCAGAAGAAGGGAGAAAATCAAGAGACCGTGGTCTCTTGGCACCGTCTTCACGTCCACCTGTTGTGCAGGCAGAGCCACGAGGAGTCCTGGCACAGAAGGAGCCACCTGGGCCCCAGAAACCACCTCCATCTCTGAGCCTTTAAGAGCTTCAGCTTCTCTTTATTGCCTTACTCCACCGAGACTCAGTCAAGGGTCAGGGCAGGTTCCCAGATTCCTGGGCACAGGGTCTTTCTTCACTTACTGGTGGAGAACAATCATGGAGTGAAGGGGGCAGCCTGCTTGCTTGAGGCCAGATGGGATCAAGGGATGGTGGGCAGGTCCTCACTCAGGAGAAGGGAGTGTAGGCTGGCCAGACCCTAGGGCTTGTCCACCAAATGTCTTCCCCCCCAACCCCTAAGGCCCTCAGAGCAACACCCATCCATGTCAGTTTTAGCTGAGCCTAGACCAAAGCCAGCCCAAGCCTGGGGGAGGGGATGGGAATCCAGGTCAGAATGTGAGGCCTTGGTCTGTGATTTAAGGTGCTGCGTGTGGAATCTTGAACTTTAAGTGTAGTTTCTAGTGGAGAAATCAGAGCTCTGATGAATATTTTTAGCATGAAAATGTGATTTCTTTTTTGTTTGTAACTCATCATAGAAATATCGTGGTGGGAGGAGAGGGAATAGTCTGAATACTACTTGGGGAAAAACCGGAGACCTACATCACTCAAATGTTAATGTCTGTGCTAAGTTGCTTTAGTCATGCCTGACTCTTGGCGACACTATGGACAATAGCCCCCAAGCCTCCTCTGCCATGTGATTCTCCAGGCAAGAATACTGGAGTGGGCTGCCGTGCCCTCCGCCAGGGGATCTTCCTGACCGAGGGATTGCACGCACATCTCTTATGCCTCCTGCACTAGAAGGTGGGTTCTTTACCACTAGTGTCACCTGGGAAGCCCAAAGGATAACATGCCCCTCAAAAAAAAAAAAAAGAATAAAAACAAGTAAGAATATGTTTCAACAAGGATGAGTGATCAATCATGTCTTGAGATTCTAAGATGAGGGCTGAGTATGAACCATTGGCTCAGCTAGCCTTGGGGTAGCTGGTCACTCTAACAACCACAGTATCATTGCAGTGGTGGGAACAAAAATCCTCACTGAAGGGGACTCAAAATAAAGCAGAAGGTGAGTAAGAGGTAAAAGTGAGGCTAGCCGTGTAATTCCAAGGTTCAGGTCATTGGGCCCCTCTTCAGCTGGACTGAAGTCAACAACAACAAAAAACGATGATCAGGAGGAATGATGGAGAGAAAGATGGTGAGCAAGTGTCAAATTATTTAGCGAGTGAAGAAGAATGACTGGACTGTGGTTGATCAGTTCCACAACGAGAGGTAGGGGGTGATTAATCGGATGATATGTATTTTAGTGGAGCTCTACTCAATTTTTTTTTTTTTTTACAGAGAGGAAGAGTAGTGTCTCAAAGCAGCATGAGAAGGAGGGAGACTATCTCTTCTACATGTGTACCCTGCAGTACATGGACTGTGGGAGGGGGCAAATAAAGCAGTAACTTTTGTGACCTGCAAGGAAGCTCAGGACAATGGGCAAAAGAGCCCATGAATCAGGGGCAGCCAGGGAGGGCTTCATGGAGGAAGTGATGCTTGAAGTCATCACTGAAGGGTGAATAGGGGATTGTCAGGGAGGTGAGAGGGGAAGGACCCTTTATGCAAAGGAAAACGTATGTCTCTCAACTTCAGGGCTGAGAGACAGCAGGTAGTATTTCTAACTATGAGCAGTTAAATCTGTAAAGAATGAACTAAGACAAAAACATACAGAAGGAATGGAATAGAGGATATACAGCCTCTCAGGTAAGGAAGAGGCCTTTAAACACACTTTGAGGAATGTTCAAATTATAAAGTGTTATTTTTGTATGTCAATTCAGTTCAGTTGCTCAGTTGTGTCCCACTCTTTGTGACTCCATGGACTGCAGCACGCCATGCTTCCCTGTCCATCACCAACTCCTGGAGCTTGCTCAAACTCATGTCCATAGAGTCAGTGATGCCATCCAATCATCTCATCCTCTGTCATCCCCTTCTCCTCCTGCCTTCAATCTTTCCCAGCACCAGGGTCTTTTCCAATGAGTGAGTTCTTCGCATCTGGTGGCCAAAGTATCGGAGTTTCAGCTTCAGCATCAGTCCTTCCAATGAATATTCAGGACTGATTTCCTTTAGGATGGACTGGTTTGATCTCCTTGCAGTCCCAAGGACTCTCAAGAGCCTTCTCCAACACCACAGTTCAAAAGCATCAATTCTTTGGCACTCAGCTTTCTTTATAGTCCAACTTTCATATCCATACATGACTACTGGAAAAACCATAGTTTTGACTAGTGGACCTTTGTTGTCAAAGTAATGTCACTTCTTTTTAATATGCTGTCTAGGTTGGTCATAGCTTTTCTTCCAAGGAGTAATTTCATGACTGCAGTCACCATTTGCAGTGATTTTGGAGCCCAAGAAAATCAAGGGGGAGAGATATTAACAATTGCTTACAAGTAATTATTATGTATCAGACACCTTGACTTTCCTGATAGTTTAACAGGTGCAGAATCAGCCTGCCATACAAGAGACTCATGTTTGATCTCTGGGTTGGGAAGATCCCCTGAAGGAGGAAATGGTAACCGGCTCCAGTATACTTGTCTAGAGAACCCCACGGACAGTGGGGCCTGGCAGGCTACAATCCATGGGCCACAAAGAGTCAGACATGACTGAGCAAATGAGCAGACACTCAGACACACATTAGACAGCTTAAAAATGTAGTCTTACTTCATCCACATGTTAAATCAGTTGATGTGTGTGTTTCTCCTCTTTTAGAAACAAGTTCAGAGAGGTCAAAGAATGTATCTGAAGTCATCTGTCTCCCATAGTGGTAGAGAGGGCATTGTGACCTAAGCCTATTGGCTCCAAAACCCACGCTTGGACCACTATATCATGGTGTCTCTCCAGACATGGTCATGAAAACAATATTCATCATTACAATAATACCTCACCTTTATATAAAGCAGGGATCAATGATCTTTTTCTACAAAGTGCCAGATGACAAGTATTTTAGACACAAGGTCTCTGTTACAGCTACTTAATTCTGCCCTGGTGGTACTAAAGCAGCCATAGGTAAAATGTAAATGAATGAGTTTGGCTGTGTTCCAAACTTTTCTTTATGAAAACAGGTGGTTGCCCAATTTGCCCTGTGGGTTGTAGTTTGCTGACCTATGATATAATGTTTGCAGTTTCTAATGTTCCTGGGCCATTCATTTATGTAATATTCCCAGCTGCTGTGTAAAAAAGGCTTTGTTATTCCATTTTACAGATCAAGGCACCAAAGGGGCACAAGAATCTATCCAGGTCACAGCATCTCAGTCTGATCGATGGAATTTTAATTGGTAAATGAGGATAAAGAAAGTCACTCAAGGTTAAGGTACAAGAGTGTTGTACAATTCATAACTACTGTATGAATTTTCTTGGCTGTGACAGCTTTAGTAGTGTGCACAAATGATATGCTGAAACCCTCAGAGGAGGACTAAATACCTCCATGGGTATTTTATTTCTAAAATATACTTTCTAAATATCCCCAGGACTTTTTGTATTCAAAAGTTGATACTTTGAGAAATAATTAAATCAGTATTAGCCAAATGACTTTTTAGTAGCATAGGAGTTTTGCATAGATTTTTAGACCACAGTCAGTAGTTTTAAATATGATGCATTATTTTAAGCAAATGATATAATCCATTAATACAGTAATTCTTGAAAAAAGATCTTATGTGTCTTCCAGCTGCCAGGATCTTGAAGTCAGTTGATGAACAGAGGTTAACAAAAGCATTTTTATTCACGAGAGAATATTCCAGTCACCTCCTCCAAGAATATATCACTATTACTTTGATTTACACATTTAACACATATAGTAATGCTTTCCCTAGGGGTATAAGTTTATGTGTGTGGGGGGTGGGGGTTTCTGAGTAAGGAGTGTGGCTATCTGACTGTAAGTTAAGGATACATAAGAGCCTGATATTTATGGAGAAAGTAGAAAATAAAAATTATAAGCACCAAAGATAGGAACCAAAAATCCTAGCAATACAGAACTGTGCAGGGCAAGCACAAATGATCTGTCTATTCAAGTCTAAGTTGACTTATTTAGGTCTCTAGACCTATTTAGGCAGGACTGAAGAGACCTACCCTTTTTAATGTTCATAACCACTGCTTTCCTTTCAGAATCTTATTGCTGTTCAGTCGCTAAGTCATGTCCAACTCTCTGCAACCGCATGGACTGCAGCACACCAGTCTTCCCTGTCCTTCACTATCTCCTAAATTTTGCTCAAATTCAAGTCCATTGAATGGGTGATGCTTTCTAACTATCTCATCCTCTGCCAATCTCTTCTTTTGCCTTTGATCTTTCCCAGCAACTCCCCTTTTTAATGTTCATATCCACTGCTTTCCTCCAAGATTTTACATTATGCTTAATTTATGCTGTTTGCTACTGCTGCTGCTAAGTCACTTGAGTCATATCTGACTCTGTGCGACCCCATAGATGGCAGCTGACCAGGCTCCCCTGTCCCTGGGATTCTCCAGGCAAGAACACTGGACTGGGTTAACATTTCCTTCTCCATTATGCTGTTTAGGAAGCGACTAAGAAATGTAGAAAAAATTCCATTGAGTGTGTTTGTTAGTATCAATGCCCATGATGAAAATAAACTCACTCGCACGTGTTTGTTAGTGAGTTCCTCCTGGGAGGTATTCTTGGACTTTCAGCTAAAGCTCTAGAGTCTATAACTGTGCTATCAAGAGGGCGGCCACTAGTCCCAGTGGCTATTGAACACTTGAAATGTAGTACTGAGTGAGATGGGCTGTGGGACTTCCCTGATGGTCCACTGGTTAAGAGTTCATCTTGCAATACAGGGGACACCAGTTCGGTCCCTGGTCTGGGAAGATCCCACAAGCCAAGGAGCAACAAAACCCATGAGCCACAGCTGCTAGGCCTGTGCTCTGAAGTCTGTGCTCTCCAAGAAGAGAAGTAACTGCCAAGAGAAGCCTGTGCACGACATAGGGAAGCCCCTGCTCACCACAACACAGAGAGCCTGCGTGGAACAACCAAGACCCAGCACAGCCAAAAATAGCTAACAAAACAAAATTATTTAAAAAAAGAATGAGATGAGCTGCAACTATAAAAACCACATTGGATTTTGAAAACTTACCACAAAGAATATAAAATATTTTATTTCAAATTGTTATTCCCTGGTGGCTCAGAGGTTAAAGCGTCCGCCTCCAATGCGGGAGACCAGGGTTTGATCCCTGGGTCAGGAAGATCCCCTGGAGAAGGAAATGGCAACCCACTCCAGTATTCTTGCCTGGAGAATCCCATGAATGGAGAAGCCTAGTAGGTTACAGTCCACGGGGTCCCAAAGAGTCGGACATGACTGAGCGACTTCACCTTACCTTATATTGATTAGGGAATGGTGATATTTTGAGCCAGATTTTTAAAATTCACCTGTTTCTTTTCATTTTTAAATGTGTTGACTAATAATTTTAAAACCACATGGGTGGCTTGCATTATAATCCTACTGGATGGTGCTGGTCTAGACCAATTGCTGCTTTAGTGGGGGTTATAGTCTTTCTGGGGTAAGGATATTTAATATGTGAGAAACATGGTGAATATGGCCATGCATTGCCAAAACCAAGCTACTTGTGTCTTTTGAGACAAGACAATGCTTTTTTGGTCTTATTTTGTTTTTAACTAAAAGACGTCTTCAACCTAATGAAGATCAAGAAAACAGAGCTCCAGGGGATATTGTTTTTTGTTTGTTTGTTTGTTTCGGCCAAAGCTTTCAGGTTTCCTTTTCCTTTCCAGGAAGAAAGCCATTATCATTTGCTTTTCTTTCCAATATACTCATAGGATAACAATACATGGAATTGTAACGATATAAAATGCTTTCTAAAAATACTTACTGTACCATGTTAGGACTTCCCTGGTGGCTCAGACGGTTAAGCGTCTGTCTACAATGTGAGAGACCCGGGTTCGATCCCTGGGTCGGGAAGATCCCCTGGAGAAGGAAATGGCAATCCACTCCAGTACTATTGCCTGGAAAATCCCACGGACAGAGGAGCCTGGTAGGCTACAGACCATGGGGTAGCAAAGAGTCAGACATGACTGATCGACTTTACCTTACCTTACCTTACCATGTTAAGTAATTCAGTCTTGTCTGACTCTTTGAGACACTATGGACAGTAACTTGCCAGGCTCCTCTGTCCATGAGATTCTCCAGGCAAGAATACTGGAGTGGGTAACCATGCCTTCTTCCAGGGGATCTTCCTAACCCAGGAATTGAACCCAAGTTTCTTAAGTCTCCTTCACTGGCAGGTGGGTTCTTTACCACTAGTGCCACATGGGAAGAAGATACCTACTAAAAATACTTATAACTGGAAAAGGCATTTGACATTCAGGGTCTCAATTATAAGTGAAAATTGTAGACTCCTCTATTAGAGGTCATAACTCCTTAAGACTTCGATGAGGTTTTATGACTTAGAAAGTTTTGCAAACAGTTATGGTGCTTAGTTAATATTTGTTGTATGGACAGATGAATGAATATTGCATATAAACTGAGCTTGCTAAATCTGGGGGTGTGTACAATGGAATGGCCTTGGGGGAAAGGGCGGCGGTTACTCAGCAACCTGCCTGGGAAATTCAGGTTCAAGGGCAAAGCATACCACATCTTCTCAGAAAGCATAAATTTTACTTAATGGTAGGTAATTTAAACTCCATTTTATATCAAAGTAAAAATGGAAATATCATAGGGGAGACTTAAAATTTCATGAATTTTAAAGACAGAACAAATAAGGGACTTCAAAGGAATGCCATCCTCATTGCATAGTTTTTCAAGACAAAATTCTCAGCCTCTGACACCTTCACTCCTCACCCACCAGCTGGTTACCATTTATGCTTTGGTGGAAAAGTTTGCTCAGAAGTGCTCAAAGGGAGATATCACCATCCTTAACAGGGAACCCACTGGCAACAGGTGCTGCATGGGGGCCCTGGGCTCCTGCTCTGCCACTCCACCCTCCAGGGGACTTATCAAAACTGCAGTGACAATCAATAAGGACCTACTGTACTGTACAAGGAACTCTTGTTAATACTCGATAATAACCTATATGGGAAAAGAAATGGAAAAAGTATGGAAATATGCATATGTATAACTGAGTCACTTTGCTGTACACCTGAAGCTAACACAACACTTAAATCTACCATAATTCAAAAAAAAAAAAAAAAAAAAAAACAGGATTCTGGGGGAGAATGGATACGTGGGTATTATAGTTGGCTCCTTTGCTGTTCTCATGAAACTATCACAACATTGTTTGTTAATTGGTTATACCCCAATACAGCTTTCCAGGTAGCACAAGTGGTAAAGAAACCCGCCTGCCAATGCAGGAGACTTAAGGGACATGGGTTTGATTCCTGGGTTGGGAAGATCCCCTGGAGGAGGAAATGACAACTCACTCCAATATTCATGCCTGGAGAATCTCATAGACAGAGGAACCTGGTGGGCTATAGTCCACAGGGTCACAAAGAGTTGGACATGGCTTAAGCTACTTATCATGCATGCTTGCACACACACCCCAATATAAAATTAAGAAAACAAACAAACAAACATAAAACCCCCCAAACAGAAAAATAACCCCAGCAAAAACCAAAATCTCTTCCTTAAGGGTGTGGTGGGGTAGAGAGTTGATTTCTACCTCTACTGATTCTAGTGAAGACACTAATAATCACATGATGCCACAATGTAAAAACCTGACTCCCCAAGATGGACAATTATATTCTCAACATTCTGACATTCTCTTTGAGGGCCTTGCTGTTTCCCTTGGTACTTCAAAGCTGCCCTCTGCAGGTCATATTTTCCTTTTATTTCAAGTGTCCTCTTGTGTGTGTCTTGCCTTACAAACCTAGATTCAGCTGGTTGGTTCAGCAAGAGGAAAAGTACATTAATTTCCTTCACAGAGTGGTAGCCATGGGTGACTTCAGCTTCAAGGGCTTGTCTGCTTCTTTTCTTTCCCTCACTCCTTCTCTCTCCTTGGGAGGAGAAATTGCCCATCTGACTGGTGAGTTTGGTAGAAGGAGGTAAGCATCCTTGTCCAGCCCACACTCTACACTCATCCTCACCTGCTCTCCATCATACCCCACAGGTGAGGCCTAGACTGGTATCTGGGTGAGTGTATTTAATTCAGAAAAAAAACACATTAACAAACTCACCTGGCTGCAGGTGAGTCTATGTTTTCCAACTTTGGCTTAAAAAACTGTACAGCAGAAGTTGGCACAACGTTGCAAATAAACTATATTTCAATCTTTATTAAAAAATAACATTATTATATAAGTTAAATTTTAAAAAAGAAGGAATAAAGTTGATTATATGGATATTGATCTGATTCTTGTGTCTTTATTATGTTTGTTCCCAAACTTAGGAGGGAGAGAGGCATTGTTATTGGCAGGCTTTTAAGTCTAAAGTGGACCTTGATTATGGCATCAGATCGCATCAGAGTGAACCAAGTATCATGAAGCCAGAAAATTGAGTTTATAACAAACACCTACTTTGCTCCTTCTTGGTATCTTAGGTTACTGCTTTGCTGGCCTCTTTTGTGACAGAGATATCCTTTTTTTTTCTTTTTTTTAAAATTTATGAATTTATTTATTTTTAATATAAATTTATTTATTTTAATTGGAGGCTAATTACTTTACAATATTGTATTGGTTTTGCCATACATTGACATGAATCCACCACGAGTGTATGTGTGTTCCCCATCCTGACCCCCCTCCCACCTCCCTCCCCATGCTGAGGTACCATTTCACGCCAGTCAGAATGGCTGCGATCCAAAAGTCTACAAGCAATAAATGCTGGAGAGGGTGTGGAGAAAAGGGAACCCTCTCACTCTGTTGGTGGGAATGAACACTAGTACTGACACTATGGAGAACAGTGTGGAGATTCCTTAAAAAACTGGAAATAGAACTGCCATATGACCCAGCAATCCCACTGCTGGGCATACACACCGAGGAAACCAGAACTGAAAGAGACACGTGTACCCCAGTGTTCGTTGCAGCACTGTTTATGATATCCTTAAGACGAATAGTTAGAATACAATGTTCCAAGCGGTCTCCACCTCTAGGTCAGACCTAACAGAGACTGGTCTTCATGAGTCACTATTCTGGTTTGGACTTGTCTTTGTCCACACGATTCC
The DNA here is from genome assembly GCA_006410935.1 of Redunca redunca. Lineage (NCBI taxonomy): Eukaryota > Metazoa > Chordata > Mammalia > Artiodactyla > Bovidae > Redunca > Redunca redunca. Next base: position 1,927,613 of record SJYQ01000648.1, on the reverse strand, counting down.
CATCAGGGATGAACACTCCTCCTGGAGAAATCAAATCAACGTGGCAGAAGGAGGGGGGAGAGATCCTTAGGACGATTGCTGCAAGATGATAGGGGCTTGGGCCACGGCAGAGACAGAGACAGAGACAAATGGCAAACGGGTCTTTCTACCTCTTAAAAGATCACCTTGACTCTAACTTGAAATTGTAGTCTTGCTACTGTCCTCATCTTTCTTCTTCACTCACCCACCAAAACAAATCACTGATCAGACAGTGTTTCTGAAGTGTGTAAAGTAAAGAAAAAAAGAAAGAAAGAAAGAAAAGTTAGCACAGGAGGACAGGGGAGCAGAATCCAGGGACATACATCTTAAATGGAGTGGCTTGAAGGGAGCCCTGCCATCTACCTATTGTAAATCTTAGGAGCCATGAGCATCAGTTTTATTATCTTACAGATCCCCAAATCCTCAGAAGTTAGAAACAATCTCAAAGATTCTTTGCCCATAGATGGAGAGATAAGTGCACACATGAGCAAGAACACAGACCTACTGGCTAGCAGCTCTCATCTGATAACAGATGAGGACCATTTTTACGTGAAAGCAGCGGTTAGAAGGTTGCTAGAGACCACCGTCATTGGCTCAATCACTGTGCAGGAGCCTCACCTGGGGTCTCCCCAAGAAGATGGTTGGGATCACTGAAGAAACAGTATATCTCCTTGTTCCAAACCAAGGTCGCTTTGACTTTCCGTGTCTGCTGATAATACTTATAAAAGGAAATAAGGAGAGTTCATATTATGCATTAGATAACTCAAATTCCAACTGAGTTTCCATCTTTTTTAACATGGCGCTCAAATTCCGTATGCAGTTCTCGATGACTGTATCTTTGGATGATTTAACACTTAGCTAAAAGATTTCATCTAAGTAGGAATGTATAAAAGTTAAGCAAATGAATGCGGCCAATTTAAATAAATCACTTGAAAATAATCAAAGTTAAAAGATCGATCTCTTTACTGGTACAGTTTGTTCACTTACCAGAAGTTTTCATAAAGTGCAATCATAACTTCTATTTGGCATTACTCTACTTATTGTATAAATGACTATAGAAACCACCATTGCCTTTAAATCTAAGGATTCAGTTAGAAGATTCAAAATGTGTAGTGCTCCAAATTATGGCATTAAACTAACAGAACACATGCCTTTCTCTTTCTTCAAAAAGCCCCCATGACCACTTTCTCTTCTTCTCTATGACTCCACATTTCCTTATTTTAAAAATTGTCATGCAGTAAAATGGATTTATTTTGGTGCCTGTGTGCTCAGTTGCTCAGTCATGTCTGACTCTTTGAAACCCCAGCAACTGTAGTCTGCCAGGCTCCTCTGTCCTTGGAATGGTTCAGGCAAGAATACTGGAGTGGGTTGACATTTTCTACTCCAGGGAAGCTTCCTGATCCAAGGATGAAACCGGTCTCTGTGACTCCTGGGTTGGCAGGTGGATTCTTTAACACTAGAACCACCTGGGAAGTCCTGTACTTTCCTAGACTTGGTTAATCACCAGAAAATCAGAGTTCAAAACAGTAGTTCTATCACCTGGAAAACTCCTCTGCTATACTTTTATAGTGATACCCTTACCTGACCTTAATATCCAGCAACCATTGATCTGTCCCTTTGTCTAATTATCTAGATTTTTAATAACATAAATTGTGCCCCAAAAGTCCGTTAATGAAATTCTGGAAAAAAAAGGATATAAGCTAGAAACTCACACCAACAAGCTTTTAAAAGAAACAGGCTGTTTTTCAAATATTCTATCAACTTATCTCAACTGGATATTTCCTACCCTAATCTCTCCCAAAGTTACTCCTAGTTCCATTCTAGCTGTATTGGAAAGAGGTTCATTCACAATGTATGATGGATGCTTCAGAGGCCCACGGCTTTCTTCTTTTGTAGAACCAATTGCAAGAACCTGTCAGATTCATTATTACACAGTTAGGAACTTATCCTAAAATAATTACCATGTTAGCCTTTTATGCAGTCAAAGATTTATACCCAAGGATATTCATGAAAAAAAATTTAAAAAATGGAAAGAACCCACATGTCCAACAAAAGGGCATAAATATGATATTTCTATATAATAATAATACTTTGCAGCTATTAAAGTCTTAAACTGTTACATGGGATTAAATGTGCTCACTGGGGGGTTTCCCAGGTGGCGCTAGTGGTAAAGAATCCACCTGCCAGTGCAGAAGACATAGGAGAGTTGGGTTTGATCCCTGGATCAGGAAGAGTCCCTGAAGGAGGGCATGGCAACCCACTCCAGGATTCTTGCCTGGAGAACTCCATGGACGGAAGAGCCTGGTGGCCACAGACCAAAGGGTTGCAAAGAGCAGGGCATGACTGAAGCAACTTCGCACAACTGTGCTCATTATATGCTCTGAAGTGAAGGATGCATGCAGTTTAATGGAGTAAAAGCAGAGGTGTTGCTTTTCTCTTTCTGACTTACTCACTCTGTGTGATAGGTAGACTCTAGGTCCATCTACATCTCCTCAAGTGATCCACTTCTGTTTCTTTTATGGCTGAGTAATATTCCATTGTATGTACACACCACATCTTCTTTAACCGTTCATCTATCGATGTATGCTTAGGTTGTTTCCATGTCCCCGTTGTTGTAAGTAATGCTGCAGTGAATACTGGGCTTCACATGACTGTTTGAATGATGGTTTTCTCAGGGTATATGCCCAGGAGTGGGATTGCTGGGTCATATGGTAGTTCTATTTTTAACTTTTTAAGGAACCTCCACGCTGTTCTCCATAGTGGCTATATCAATTTATATTCCCATCAACAGTGTAGGGGGGTGTCCTTTTCTCCACGCTTTCTCCAGCATTTATTGTTTGTATATTTTTTGATTATGGCAATTCTGACTGGTGTTAGGCGATACCTTATTGTAATTTTGGTCTGTATTTCTCTATTGCCTATTAACGCATGTATGTGGAGTCTAGGAAAATAGTACAGATGAGCCTAGTTCTAGGGCAGAAATAGAGACACTGAGAACAGACATGTGGGCACAGTGGGTTGAAGGAACGTGTGGGATGAATTGGGAGACTAGTTTTTACATAAATACACTACCATGTGTAAAACAGATAGCTGGTGGGAACCTGCAGTATAACACAGGGAGCTCAGCTTGGTGCTCTCTGATGAGCTGGATGGTGGGAGAGGGGTCCAAGAGGGAAGGAATATATGTGTACGTATAGCAGATTCACCTCCTTGTACAGCAGAAATTAACACAACATTGTAAAGCAATTATGCTCCAATTAAAAAAAAAAGCAGAGACACTGTGTGTGTGAAAAGTACGGTGATTTTTCAGAGAAGACTTATAAATTGGTATTATTATATTCTTTATAGCATTGTTTTGTTTACAAATATATAAGGAGCCACTATTATCTATTATCAGGTATAAATTAATAACTACTATTCTGTCATTTCCAGAAAAACATTTCTGCTTTATTGAATAAGCCAAAGCCTTTGATTGTGTGGATCACAATAAACTGTGAAAAATTCTAAAAGAGATGGGAATACCAGACCACCTGACCTGCCTCTTGAGAAACCTATAAGCAAGTCAGGAAGCAACAGTTAGAACTGGACATGGAAAAACAGACTGGTTCCAAATGGGAAAAGGAGTACATCAAGGCTGTATACTGTCACCCTGCTTATTTAACTTCTATGCAGAGTACATCATGAGAAACACTGGGCTGGAAGAAGCACAAGCTGGAATCAAGATTGCCAGAAGAAATATCAATAACCTCAGATATGCAGATGACCCCATCCTTATGGCAGAAAGTGAAGAGGAACTGAAAAGCCTCTTGATGAAAATGAAAAAGGAGAGTGAAAAAGTTGGCTTAAAGTTCAACATTTAGAAAACTAAGATCATGGCATCTGGTCCCATCACTTCATGGCAAATAGATGGGGAAAATAGTGAAATAAAGTCAGATTTTATTTTTGGGGGCTCCAAAATCACTGCAGATGGTGATTGCAGCCATGAAATTAAAAGACACTTACTCCTTGAAAGAAAAGTTATGATCAACCTAGACAGCATATTGAAAAGCAGAGACGTTACTTTGCCAACAAAGGTCCGTCTAGTCTAGGCTATGGTTTTTCCAGTGGTCATGTATGGATATGAGAGATGGACTGTGAAGAAAGCTGAGCACCGAAGAACTGATGCTTTTGAACTGTGGTGTTGGAGAAGACTCTTGAGAATCCCTTGGATTGCAAGGAGATCCAACCAGTCCATTCTGAAGGAGATCAGCCCTGGGATTTCTTTGGAAGGAATGATGCTGAAGCTGAAACTCTGGTACTTTGGCCACCTCATGCAAAGAGTTGACTCATTGGAGAATACTCTGATGCTGGGAGGGATTGGGGACAGGAAGAGAAGGGGACGACAGAGGATGAGATGGCTGGATAGCATCACCAACTCGATGTACGTGAGTCTGAGTGAACTCTGGGAGTTGGTGATGGACAGGGAGGCATGGTGCACTGCGATTCACGGGGTTGCAAATAGTAGGACATGACTGAGTGACTGAACTGAACTGAACTGGACTGATTCTGTCATTTTTGAGCTGTTACCATGGGTGTGAGATGGTCTTTTTAATGTGCCAACTTGTCTAGTCATCAGCCACCACTTACTCATTTGAACATTGATTTAGATGTTGCTGTGAAGGTATTTCAAAGATATGATTGAAGTCATAATCAGTTGACATTAAGTAAGAGAGATTTCTCCTAGGTTATCTAGGTGGGTCTCACTAAATCAGTTACCAAGTCTTAACGGCAGAGCTGACTCTTCTCATAAGAAGAAATTCTACTTGCAGGGTATTTCTAGCTCCTCTCTGAGAGTTCCAGCCTGCTCTGGTCACTTGTCCTACAGATTTGGGGCTTGCTTACCCAGCCACCACAATCCTATAAGCCAATTCCTTGCCATAAATCATCTCTTGTATATATGTCTCCTATTGCTTTTAATTGTCTGACTGATATAATGGGCTAGGAAGTGCGCCAAGGCCTCAATATGTAATCAGTCGGGTATTACACACTATTATTCTCTGGTGTTTGGAGTCCCCCCAGAAGCTGACCCTGAGAAGACAAATCGTTTATTCAAAAGGTGGTCCCAAGAAGTACAAGTAGGGGAGAGAGGGAAAAAGACAAGGAAAGGAGGTCAGTATATAAATGATATGCTATCAAGCAAGTTAACCCTGTGGGCAGCTGGAGGATGCAGTTGAAGAATTGTGGAATATAGGCTAAATTGATTCAGGGTTATCTCAACTAATGGGTGAGTATGAATGATGCTTACCCATCAACTCTCCAGCTGTTGTTGGGTAAGGAAGTTCCCGGGGGCATTCACTCTGCTGCACTCAGGACTTGCTCTGCCCTTGAGCTCATGGACTTCTATCTCAGAAAAAAAGATCTATAAGGCAGTTGCAATCATGGTCTCTACCTATCCTCTTTAAAGGCAGAGGCTGAACAGTAGTGTCAGGAGGAGAATTAATGGTATCTCTTGAATTTTTCTCATTTTTGCAGATGAGGAAAGTGATGCTGGAAAGATAATTAATTTGTATAAGGTAAAATAGCTAATCCGTTTCATGGATCACAACCTTGTCACAAACTTAGTGTATTAAAAAGCAGAGATATCACTTTGCTGACAAATGTTCATGTAATCAAAGCTATGGTTTTTCCAGTAGTCATGTATGGCAGTGAGACTTGGACCATAAAGAAAGCTTAGCACTGAAGGATTGATGCTTTTGAAGTGTGGTGCTGGAGAAGACTCTTAAGAGTCCCTTGGAGTACAAGGAGATCAAACCAGTCAATCCTAAAGGAAGTCAACCCTGAATATTCACTGGAAGGGCTGATGTTGAAGCTGAAGCTCCAGTACTTTGCCCACCTGATGTGAAGAGCTGACTCACTGGAAAAAATCCCAATACGGGGAAAGACTGAGGGCAGAAGAAGGGGATGACAGAGGATGTGATGGTTGAATAGCATCACCAACTCAATGAACATGAGTTTGAGCTGACTCCGGGAGATGATAAAGGACAGAGGAGTCTGGTGTGCTGCAGTCCATGGAGACACAAAGAGTCAGAGATGACTCAGCCACTACACAACAAACTAACAAAAATAGCTAATAAGACTCAACATAGATCTGTCGTCAAAATCCTCTTAAATATTTAGAATGTATAACTAATGATAAGAAAAGAAGTCAATGCCAATGGTAACATCCATGGCAACAGATTGGGCATTAAGGCTCCGTTTTTGGGTCACACTGAGTTTTAGGAGTGCAAGAAATGCTGGTTTTCCCCCTTCAAGTTAACTAAGTTTCTTACACTTTTGAGCCTCCAGCTTTTCTTTTCCCTCTAGTACACACCTTGGGGTGTGCTTTGAGCATCTTAGCAGAGGTGGGAGGTTTGCAGCTGGCAGCGTGGGTATCTGGGTGATGTCTCCCAGTGAGGACCTGAAAAGATGGTTGCACATATTCTGTTTCTCGCTCTGTCTTTTCACTTACCAGAAGTTTATTTTGAGGCTCAAGGGGGAGGGGATATATGTATACTTGTGGCTGACTCACATTGCTATACGGCAGACACCAACACAACATTGTAAAGCAATTATCCTTTAGTTAAAAATAAATTAAAAAAAATTAGTAGCACTGATTTACAGCCAAAAAAAAAAAAAGCTTATTTTGCCATTATTTTCTCTAACAGTGAACTCTTCTTCATCATTATGGTAGCTTCTAAGCAAATCCTTCATCACTTCCTGAAACATTTTCAGGACCTTTCTGAATTATGTACAAGTGGCTAACTAGAAGGAAAATGTTGAGGAGAAAGGAATTGACATTTATTAAGGACCTACTGTGGAGAAGGCAATGGCACCCTACTCCAGTACTCTTGCCTGGAAAATCCTATGGACGGAGGAGCCTGGTAGGCTGCAGTCCTTGGGGTCGCTAAGAGTTGGATACAACTGAGCGACTTCCTTTTCACTTTTCACTTTCATGCACTGGAGAAGGAAATAGCAACCCACTCCAGTGTTCTTGCCTGGAGAATCCCAGGGACAGGGGAGCCTGGTGGGCTGCCGTCTATGGGGTCACACAGAGTCGGACACGACTGAAGTGACTTAGCAGTAGCAGTAGCAGCAAAGACCTACTGTGTGCATTACAGTGAATAATGCACCTCAAATATTTAGTCTTTTTTAATAACTTGAGTTCTTTATAGGTAGGAAATGAGAGATCACGGAGCCTGGGTATCTTCTTTAGAACTTGCAGATAACAACTAGCTGAGTTGAGATTCAAACCCATGACGTTCATCTTTACTGCAAGTATTCCTTCTGTCAAATGACAGATAGTGACTGACCCAAAGGGTTTTGACGACTGATGACAGAGTTATACAAGAGACACAGAACAATGAGGAAGATGCCAGAGAAGTGAACTGGGTCACTTCCAGAGGAATAATTCAAGCAAAATGTGTTATGAGTTTTCTATTAAGAAGTCTCAGGAACATCTCTGTGGATAAAGAGGAACGTAGTGCAGACAAAAGAGACAAGTGAACAGGATGCATTCAGCCCAAGAATGAGTGTGCAACTAAGCCATGGTGGGGTTTTCAGCTGGTTCCAGGTACTGAGTGTGTGCAGAGCCTTCTTGGTTGTTGGAGGTGTAATACCAGGTCACATGGTTCTTCCATGAAGTCTTCTCCGATCTCCTATCAGCGTTAGTCTTGTGTTTTCTGTGTTCTCAGAACATTCTCCTGTGACTTGCAGCATAACAACAATAATTTAGAGTGAAACTGGGACAAATTATCTGAGTTAAAGTCCAGGCTCTACCTTTTCATAGCTGTGACCTTGCGTGACTTATTTAATGAATCCATGTATTATTTTTCTCATAGGAAAAACAGATAATAATGGTACTTGCTTCATAGAAATGTTATAAAGTTAGAATATATATATATATATATGTATATGTACATATATATGCATATGTGTGTATTTGTATGGGTTTCCCAGGTGACACTAGTGGTAAAGAACCTGCCTGCCAATGCAGGAGACATAAGAGACAAGGGTTCAATCCCTGGATCGGGAAGATTCCCTGGAGGAGGAAATGGAAACCTACTCTAGTATACTTGCTTGGAGAATCTCCCTGGACAGAGGAGCCTGGCAGGCTACAGTCCACAGGGTTGCAGAGTCAGACACAACCAAAGTGACTTAGCACGCACATGTATCTGTATCTATGTGTGATAAGTTGCTTCAGTCATGTCCAAGTCTTTGCGATCCCTGGACTATAGCACACCAGGCTCTTCTGTCCATGGGATCCACCAAACAAGAATACTGGAGTGGGTTGTTATGCCCTTCTCCATGGGATCTTCCCCACCCAAGGATCTAACCTGCATTGCCGGCAAGAAGATTCTATATCTTTATGTATCTATATCTATTTATCTATATCTATCTATATCAATCAATAACCTCAGATATGCACATGACACCACCCTTATGGCAGAAAGTGAAGAGGAACTAAAGAGCCTCTTGATGAAAGTGAAAGAGGAGAGTGAAAAAGTTGGCTTAAAGCTCAACATTCAGAAAACTAAGATCATGGCATCTGGTCCCATCACTTCATGGCAAATAGATGGGGAAATCGTGGAAACAGTGTCAGACTTTATTTTGGGGGGCTCTAAAATCACTGCAGATGGTGACTGCAGCCATGAAATTAAAAGACACACTTACTCCTTGGAAGGAAAGTTATGACCAAACTAGATAGTATATTGAAAAGCAGAGACATTACTTTGCCAACAAAGGTCCATCTAGTCAAGGCTATGGTTTTTCCTGTGGTCATGTATGGAGGTGAGAGTTGGACTGTGAAGACAGCTGAGCGCTGAAGAATTGATGCTTTTGAACTGTGGTGTTGGAGAAGACTCTTGAGAGTCCCTTGGACTGCAAGGAGATCCAACCAGTCCATTCTAAAGGAGATCAGTCCTGGGTATTCTTTGGAAGGAATGATGTTAAAGCTGAAAGTCCAGTACTTTGGCCACCTCGTGTGAAGAGTTGACTCATTGGAAAAGACTCTGATGCTGGGAGAGATTGGGGGCAGGAGGAGAAGGGGACGACCGAGGATGGGATGGCTGGATGGCATCACTGACTCGATGGACATAAGTTTGAGTGAACTCTGGGAGTTGGTGATGGAGAGGGAGGCCTTTCATGCTCCAATTCATGGGGTCAGACACAACGGAGTGACTGAACTGAACTGAACTGAACTGATGTATAGCTCTACTCTCTGTATCTTGAATTCCTACATCTCCGTATATATATAACTTAAATCCGAGCGTGGAATGATCTTCTAGACCCGTGTGTTCCCAGTTGGGTATAATTTTGTCCATCAGCATACATTTGACAGTATCTAGAGAGAATTTTCGTTGTCACACTGGGGGAGGGAATTGCTATTGGCATCTACTATGGGTAGAGGCCAAAGATGCTGCTAAAGTAAACCTCCTGCAATGCACATGACAGCTTCCTCCCCACTCCTTCAACAAAGAATCATTTGGTCCAAGTATTAATGATGCTGAGTTTGAGAGATACTTCTATTACCTGATGGCTCAGCAATGAAGAATCTGCCTGCAATGCAGAATCCTCAGGAGATGCAATTTCGATCCCTGGGTTGGGAAGATCCCCTGGAGGAGGAAATGGCAACTTGCTCCAGTATTCTTGCTGGAGAATCCCATGGGCAGAGAAGCCTGGAGGGCTACAGTCCACGGGGTCCCAAAGAGTTGGATAGGACTCAGCATGCACGCACACATACCCTAGGCTGTGGACTTTGTGTGAACCAAGAGTCTGCTAACCATATAGATATCTTTATATTCATAATACCTCCTAGCAGGACTTTAGTGATGCTTCTTAAATACATTTTTAGGAACTTAGCTATCAGTTGCCAGAGTGGCTGATTAAGCAGCAAGCCCCAGTGGGAGTAACAATCAACCTGTAATCACTCACTGAAATGATAGCAAGCACCCAAATCAAGGCAGATGCTAGCTCCTCCTTTCTGTTTCTAGTCCCCCCCCCGCCCCCCCTCCCACTCCTCGGGCCCCATGAAACAGCACACCAGGCCAGGTCAGTTGGGTCAGCATAGATTCGAAGTTATCTCACTCAGAGGAGAGCCCAACAAAAGGCTCCTACAGTTTATGGACCAGGAGGTCAGGGAGGAGGTAAAAAAGGGGAGAGCTAAGAGTGGAAAACAGTCAGAGTGGGGAAAAGTGTCTTCAAACTTCCCCTTCCTCCTCTATGAAGGAGGCTTTGACTGAAGAGTTTGAAAAGAAGAACCATAGTCCAAGGCCTCAGATAAAGACCCATAAATTAGGGCTCCTGGGCTAAGAATGCAAATGTGCAAAGAGCATTACTGGCCAGAGGGATCTGATTCTTTGGCTGAAACACTCACATTGCACTCACTGTGTTGCATGTCTGGTGGAGTAAGGGCAGATTTTCTCTGTAAGGTCTGCTGGGTAAAACCTTTATAATTGAATTAATATTTATATTTCCAGCATTATTAGGATATAATTGACAAATAAGAGTTGAGTATATTTAAGGTGTGCAACAAGTTCTTTTGAAATACATATATATTGTAAAAGAATACCACAAACAAACTAATTAACATACCCTTTCCTCATATAAGGAATAAGTTTACCCCCCCATCAGTTGTACTAGGGACCCCAGTAAAGCTTTGCGTGGAAACAAGCAAACACACAGCACATATCTATCACCTAAATTGGCTCTTTTTCTATGAGATCAATTAAGATCTACTTTTGTAGCAAATTTAAAGTTTTTAATACAGTATTATGAGCAATGGATATACAGACATTAGATACCCAGACCTGTTCATGCTGCATATCTGAAACCTGATACCCTTTGACCAAGCTTTCCTCATTTTGCCCTGGTAACCACCATTCTACCATCTTCTATAAGTTCGGCCTTTTTACATTCCACATATAAGTGAGATCATGCACTATTTATCTTTTGGCATCTGGCTTATTTCACTTAGCATCATGTCCTCCATGTTCATCCACACTGTTGCAAATGAATGAATGTAGTCATGTATGGAAGTGAGAGTTGGACTGTGAAGAAAGCTGAGCGCTGAAGAATTGATGTTTTTGAACTGTGGTGTTGGAGAAGACTCTTGAGAGTCCCGTGGACTGCAAGGAGATCCAACCAGTCCATTCTGAAGGAGATCAGCCCTGGGTGTTCATTGGAAGGACTGGAGCTAAAGCTGAAACTCCGGTACTTTGGCCACCTCATGTGAAGAGTTGACTCATTGGAAAAGATCCTGATGCTGGAAGGGATTGGGGTCAGGAGGAGAAGGGGACAACAGAAGATGAGATGGCTGGATGGCATCACTGATTCGATGGATGTGAGTTTGAGTGAACTCCGGGAGTTGGTGATGGACAGGGATGCTTGCCGTGCTGTGGTTCATGGGGTCACAAAGAGTCAGACACGACTGAGAGACTGAACTGAACTGAAATGAAGGTAGCATGGGAGGCCAGTGGAGATTGACCCTAGCAAACAGACCATACATGCCCACTTTTAATGGGTAACATTTAATTGTTTTGGCTTCCCAAGTAGCTCAGTAGATGAAGAACTTGCCTGCCAATGCAAGAGACATGAGATGTGTGTTCCATCCCTGGGTCAGGAAGACCCCCTGGAGGGGGAAATGGCAACCCACTCCAGTAGTCTTGTCTGGAAAATCCCATGGACAGGGGAACCTGGCAGGCTGCGGTCTATGGGGTCATGAAGAGTCAGACATGACTGAGTGATAGAGCATGCACACATATTTAATTGTTTATACTGTGGTCATGTATGGATGTGAGAGTTGGACTGTGAAGAAGGCAGAGCGCCGAAGAATTGATGCTTTTGAACTGTGGTGTTGGAGAAGACTCTTGAGAGTCCCTTGGACTGCAAGGAGATCCAACCAGTCCATTCTAAATGAAATCAGTCCTGGGTGTTCTTTGGAAGGACTGATGTTAAAGCTGAAACTCCAGTACTTTGGCCACCTCATGTGACGAGTTGACTCATTGGAAAAGACTCTGATGCTGGGAGGGATTGGGGGAAGGAGGAGAAGGGGATGTCAGAGGATGAGATGGCTGGATGGCATCACTGACTCGACGGACGTGTGTCTGAGTGAACTCCAGGAGTTGGTGATGGCCAGGGAGGCCTGGCGTGCTGGGATTCATGGGGTCACAAAAATCGGACACGACTGAGTGACTGAACTGAACTGAACTGAAACTCAAGCCCAGTGAGAATGCTGTGTTAATGTGAGAACATTAAAGTAAAATAAAAATTTTGAAAACAATAACTTAAACAGGCTTTCACAAGAGACAGTCTAGAGTGGAGCTCTGGGGTTAGACTGGCGAAATGTGAGTCTGACATCCACAAGCTGTGCAACTTTGGAAAAGTTATTTGGCTTCTCTGGGCCTATTTTTTCCTCATCTATAAAATGTACACAATAATGATGATGATATAAATAAAATATAGCTGTTTTTGAGGATTCAGTGTGTTAATTTCTGTAGAATTCTTAAAAGAACAAGTGGCAAAGAGCAAGCCCTATAGGAATCTTTATTGTTTCAAGATTTCTGTAGCATCAAGGAAGACATCTGGCTAGAAGTCACTATCAGACTGAGACCTGAAGCTCAGGAAGTTAGCCTGGCAAAGCAGAGTGATGGACAGGCCGGATAGAGAGGGTGCAGCCCGCGCTTAGAACCCGAGGTGAGAAGACACAAAGCACAGATTGACTGCAGTTTTCAAGGACACTGTGATTGGAGGAGAAAGCGGGTGATCAGTCTCTGTGTCAGAGGAGGGTTTGGAATTTTACCCTAAATTAGCAGACCATTACCGAAGGAGACTGAGAAGGTCACAATTTTCCTGACTTTCTCACCTGCTCCTGACGCCCCAGGCTCCGTCACTACAGCAGTGCACTCCCGTTTGACACACACTCTGGTTTCCCTGATATCATTTGCAGCTCCTCTCCTCTGACAAGACTCAGATTTGTGCCACTGGTTACTTCTGCCCCTAGCTACAAAAATGTGGCTTTTTCCTGTGCTGTTTTTAGGCTGCTGCCCTGGCAGTGGAACATGCAGCCCTGGGGCAGGGGAAAATGAACTCTTCCAGAGTTTCTCTGCACTAAAAAATATATGGTACTTCTCTCCTTATATGCAATTCAAAATGCAATTTTATTACCTTGAATTTCTGGGCTAAAAATTACTCTTCTAAAAATAAAGGTCCTTGATGCACAATTCTAGAGTTTTATTTATTTTTATTTATTTGTTTATTTTCTCTTATTAAGATATAGTTGACATTTAATACGGTACCTTTAAGGTGTATCTGTCAATTTGATATGTATTAATACTATCATGGTGTCAGCTAACACCTCTATCAAGTCACATGATTATTATTTCTCTTTTGTGGTCAGATCAATTAAGACCTAGTCTCTTATTAGACACTTTGAAGTTTAGAGTGCAATAATATTAACTAAAATCACTATGCAGTGCGTTAGATCTTCAGATCTTTTTCATCTTCTAGTTGTAGATTTGTAGCCTATAAAGACATCCCCCCAACCCCCAGCCCCTGGTGATTACCTTCTGTGTGTTCTCTGTTTCTGTGAATTTGACTTTTTTGGATTTTACATGTAAGTGATACCTTTCAGAATTTGACACCCTCTGACCTCTCATTTAGCCCAATGCCCTAAAGGCCTACTACAGCAAAAACATAAACCAGTGGAAAGATATCTAGTGTTCATGGATCTAAAAGTTTATTGACCTTTAATTCATTCCTCTTCTCTCCTGTCTGCTTTACTTGTGTCTTGAAATGAAAAGTGAAAGTTGCTCAGTCAAGTCTGACTCTTGGTGAGTCTTGGACTGTGACCCCATGGGCAGTAGCCTGCCAGGGTCCTCTGTCCATGAGGTTTCCCCAGGGAAGAACACTGGAATGGGTCGCCATTTCCTATTCCAGGGGATCTTCCCAACCCAGGAATTGAACCCAGGTCTCCCGCATTGCAGGCAGATTCTTTACCATCTAAGCCCTTTGTGTCTTAGGCATATGCCTTAACCGATAGAAAAGTCCAGTCAGACTTTAAGGATTTATTTATTTTGGTGCAAGTCATATTTAGAAAGAAATAGTACAGATGAACCTATTTGCAAAGCAGAAATAGAAACACGGACCTAGAGAATGAACATGGACATCAAGAGGGAAAGGAAGGAGTAAGTTGGGAGATGTATATACACAACTATGTATAAAATAGATACCTAATGAGAACCTACTATACAGCAGTAGGGGAAAAAAGAAGGGACAGTGTCTTTGTAGGATGCAAGTTAACTTTAAAAATGCATTACAATATACAGGAGGTCCAGTCAAATATTTTAAGGATTTTTTAATCCTTAAAATTGGACAAAAATTAATTGGACACTCCAGGCTCCAATAAAATAGTCTGTGGGTAGTACTTTGCAAAACCAGTGGGAGAACTGTAGCAGAGAGTGTAAAGCAAAGTGAAATATGACTAAGTAATTTAACTTATATGCAGAGTCCATCAGGAGAAACACAGGGCTGGAAGAAGCACAAGCTGGACTCAAGATTGCCAGGAGAAATATCAGTAACCTCGTATATGCAGATGACACCACCCTTATGGCATAAAGTGAAGAGCCTCTTGATGAAAGTGAAAGAGGAGAGTGAAAAAGTTGGCTCAAAGCTCAATATTCAGAAAACTAAGATCATGGCATCTGGTCCCATCACTTCATGGGAAATAGATGTGGAAACGGTGTCTAACTTTATTTTGGGGGGCTCCAAAATCACTGCAGATGGTGATTGCAGCCATGAAATTAAAAGACACTTACTTCTTGGAAGGAAAGTTATGAGCAACCTAGATAGCATATTGAAAAGCAGAGACATTACTTTGCCAACAAAGCTCCATCTAGTCAAGGCTATGGTTTTTCCAGTGGTCATGTATAGATGTGAGAGTTGGACTATAAAGAAATCTGAGGACTGAAGAATTGATGTTTTTGAACTGTGGTGTTGTTTAAGACTCTTGAGAGTCCCTTGGACTGCAAGGAGATCCAACTAGTCCATCCTAAAGGAGATCAGTCTTGGATGTTCATTGAAAGGACTGATGCTGAAGCTGAAACTCCAATATTTTGGCCACCTCATGTGAAGAGTTGACTCATTGGAAAAGACCCTGATGCTGGGAGGGATTGGAGGCAGGAGGAGAAGAGGACGACAGAGGATGAGATGGCTGGATGGCATCACTGACTCGATGGACATGAGTTTGAGTGAACTCTGGGAGTTGATGATGGACAGGGAGGCCTGGTGTGCTGCGATTCATGGAGTTGCAAAGAGTCAGACAGGAATGAGCAACTGAACTGAACTGAACAGAACTGAACTGAACATGATAAAGAATATCAGCCAGTGGTCCCTACATCCATGCAGCTGGCAGTCTCTACATTCAGACATCCTGACTTCCTGGGTATTGCCACAGATGTCATCCATGGCCAGTCTTTCCACATGTGATCAATGTCCCATCACCAAGTCAAGGGCATTGCTCCAGCCAGTCTCCCTTATCCCTTGTGCATAGTTAAATGTGTCCACTAAGCCCATCGTTCCCATCAGCATAGACACCTTCTATTACTATATCATCTTAAAAACAGACCAAAAATCAAAACAAAACAAAACACCTTCTTGACCTTATTCTCTCTCATAATAACATTTCTTTCTCTGCAGTAAAATTACTTGAAAATAGTTGTCTTTACTTTGTAGGTCTGATTCTTTCTCTTCTTTCTCTCTTATGCAGGTTTTGGCCCATCTCTCCTTCCTCCCAATGCATTCAGCACTAAAACTGATCCAGCTGTTGATTGGAAAAAAAAAAAAATTTAAAACCTAAAATTTGAAAGCTAGGTTGTATGTGGCGAACAAAATTAAGGACTTTAGCCTGGGGAACAGCATCTCTCAAAGTTCTGAGAGCTTCTCTAAAGATACAAGGAAGGGGAAGGGGGTCAAGGATATACGAGTTTTCACAACAAAGAACAGGTAGTCAGAACATCAAAAGATTAGTGGTGGTTTAGTTGCTAAGTTGTGTCCGTCTCTTGCGACCCCGTGGACTGTAGCCCTCGAGGCTCTTCTGTCCATGGGATTTTCCAGGCAAGAATATTTGAGTAGGTTATCACTACTTTCTCCAGGGGATTTTTTTGGATCCAGGAATCAAACCTGGGGCTCCTGTACTGCAGGCAGATTCGTTACCGACTGAACTACAAGGGAAACCCATCAAAAGATTACTGTTAATTAAAGAAAAGAAGATATTTCAAGGTAATGAATTTAGTGCTTTTCGGTATATGGGAAGATGGAAGAACCTGGGTCCACTGAAATCATTCCTTTGATATATGCCTCGCTTATCTGGGGCCAGTATCCTGGGCTTCTCATAAGTCTCCTCACAGTCCACCACTGGGGGTTGCTGCAGCAGCTGACTGCTAGATGGGGGGCATCCGGCCTCCATCCGGAGTTCCCCCAGGGCTCACCATCTGGGGGTTGTAATGTGATGACTTGCTGGCTGCGACAAGCTTTGTTTACTGACATGGCAGGCAACATTTTTCATTCACACAGCGATCACCTCTCAGTATGCATTCAGCTGACCTCTCAGTGCCATTTGACATAGTCAGTCTCCCCCTCTTCCTTGAAAACCTCACCACACATGGCCTCCTATAGCCCTTTCCTGGTTTCACCTGTCTCTAGGGGCTGTTCTTCCACACTGTACTTTGCTGGGGTCTCCTCCCCAATCTGTTGACCCTGCTCATGATTCCAGTCTTGAACTTGGTCCTTCTCTTCCACACTTAGCGCCCTTGTTTCCCTCATTCATTCTGACGGCTTTAAACCCCTCTTAGGCATTTATAATGATGAATTCTTTAAACTCGACCCCAGATTCTGAACTTACACATCCAACTGTTTACTGGAAATTTCTGCTTGAATGTCAGTGTTGTTGTTGTTTACTTGCTAAGTCATGTCCAACTCCTTGTGATCTCATGGACTACAGCATGCCAGGCTCCTTTGTCCTCCGCTGTCTCCTGGAGTTTGTTCAAATTCATGTCCATTGAGTCAGCGATGCTATCTAACCACCTTATCCTTTGCCACCCTCTTCTCTTTTGGCCTTTAATCTTTCCCAGCATCAGAGTCTTTTCTAATGAAGCAAGTCTTTGCATCAGGTGGCCAAAGTATTGGAGCTTCAGCTTCAGCATCAGAGTCTTTTCTAATGAAGCAAGTCTTTGCATCAGGTGGCCAAAGTATTGGAGCTTCAGCTTCAGCATCAGTCCTTCCAATGACTATTCAGGGTTCATTTCCTTTAGGATTTTCAACTCACGCTATCATTGCCACACCAGACCCTTGATCTCTCCTCCATGACTTACAGTTTCCCCATCTCAGTTGATGGTAATTCTATCCTCCTGATGCTCAGGCCAATTTTCTTGGAATAATTTAGATTCTTTCTCTCACATCCCAGATTTAAACCATTAGAGAAACCTTTTGATTCTGCCTTTAAAATATACCCCAAGAATCTGTTCCTCCCCTGGTCCAGCCATTTTGAGCCACCATGCCCTCCTGCCAGAAATCTTATAATCACCTCCTAATTGGTCTCCTTGCTTTTTCATTCGTTTTATTTCATAGCCGGTCCCCCTACAGGTTGTCCTCAACACTGCACTGCCAGAGTTTTAGTTGCTCAGTCCAACTCTTTGCGACCCCATGGACTCCAGTCCTGCAGGCTCCTCTGTGCCTGCAATTCTCCAGGCAACAATACTGGAATGGGTTGCCATTTCCTTCTCCAGGGGATCTTCTCCACCCAGGGATGGAACTTGGATCTCTTGCATTGCAGGCAGACCCTTTTCTGTCTGAGCCACCAGGGAAAACGCACTGCCAGAGGGATGCTGTGAAACATGCCGTCTTTCACTGTTGAAAGCCCTCCAGTGGCTCCTCAACTTACACAGAGCAAAAGCCAATGCCTTTACAGTGTCCAAGATTCTAAGTATTCTGACTTCCCTAATACTTTTCTGATCTGACTTTTCTACTATTTTTCACTTCCCTCCTCCAGCCTCACTGGCTGTGATGTTCCCAGACTTTCCAGGCAAGTTTCTGTCTTTGCCTTAAGTCTTCCCACTGCTTACAGGCACTTGGTGAAGGTATGCTACATTCCCCTCCCCTCCAAGACTTTTCACAGATGCCAACTCCGAATGACCGTCTTGATCCACCTACTTAAAATGGCATGTCCTGGGGGCTTCCCTGGTGGCTCAGTGATAAAGAATCCACCCACCAATGCAAAAGACATAGTTGTTTTTTTTTAAATTTATTTATTATAATTGGAGGATAACTACTTTACAATATTGTGATGGTTTTGCCATACATCAGTATGAATTGGCCATAGGTATATATGTGTTCCCACCATCCTGAATCCCCCTCCAACCTCTCTCCCCACCCTGATCCGGGAAGCTCCCACATGCCAGGAGCAACTAAACTCACATGCTACAACCCTTGAGCCTGCACGGGAACCGCAACTACTGAAGCCCTTGCACCAAAACCCTGTGCTCCCTAACAAGAGAAGTCACTGCAAAGAGAATCCTGCGCACCCCAACTAGAGAGTAGTCCCTGCTCACCGCAACTAGAGAAAAGGCCCGTGTGGCAGTGAACATCCAGTGCAGCCAAAACTAAGTAAATAAATACATAAATAAATAAATAACGAAGCCTTAAGAAATAAAGACTCCTAGGGTAGGCTGAATAAAATCTCCCCCGAGAGTTCTTAGTTTTCAGGGAGTTACAGGGAAGTGCTTCTTACACAATGATTCTGCAGCAAAATGTTTGCTGTCTTCCAACACACTTTTCAGTATAGGATGACAAATTCAACAGCTTTTAGCTCATATAAAAGTAATGAGATGATTGGGGAGCACTTTGTACCTGTGAAGTGCTATCCAAATGCTGCATAAGAAAGACATTCGGAGCCTGGCATCCTTTTAAGGGCAGCTACATTCTCTTCTGTCTCTCCCATCACATTACTCTTGTGAAAAATGAAACATTAACTATCTACTGAGGAACAGGGTGTGCAGCCTACTGGTTGACCAGATAGAGTGATTTTTGCGAGGGTGATGCAAGGCAGCTCCACTCTGTAATATGCAGGCCTGGAAGATTCAGATTCTTTTCTACCAGATTTCATCCTGGTAAAGTTTTTGACAATTTTCCACGACCAAACTGCTTCCAAATAATGTTAATGCAAACTCCATTATCTATAGTCTTTGTTCTTTCTTACATGTATATGAAACTATACATCATTTGAGATATCATAGCCAAAATGTGTGTGTGTGTGTTTGTGTGCGTGTGTGTCTACCCACACTGAATGGCTTTCCTATTAATTAGCACACCTCTATATATAGAGTCTCCATCTTTGGAAGCCGATGGGGTCTTTAGCAGCTATTTCATTCAGTCCCCTCATTACAAAAGTGAAAAAAACTTCCCAGAGCTGTTAAATGACTTGCTTGAGGTTATACAACAAGTTAAAGGCAGTGTTGATGGGTAATCACCAACTGTCTCATCAACCTGAAAACTTTTAAGGTCCTTTCATATCAAGTCTTTTGGAAATGCTACAAATTAACTGATTCACAAAACAGAAAGAGACTCAAAGACAGAGAACCAGAGAAGGGAGAAGGGATATTTAGTGATTTGGGGATTGACAGGTACACACAGCTATATTTAAAAAGGATAACCAACAAGGACCTACTGTACAAAGATGGAACTCTGTTCAACATTATGTAGCAACCTAAATGAAAAAAAAAAAAATGAAGTAGAATAGATACAGGTTTGTGAAAGTGAAAGTCGCTCAGTCCTGTCAGATTCTGCAACCCCAGAACACTGGAGTGAGTAGCCTTCCTTTCTCCAGAAGATTCATGCATATGTATAACTGAATCACTTTATTAAACATCTGAAACTAATACAACATTGTTAATCAACTACACCCCAGTATAAAACACAAAGTTAAAAAAAGAAAAAAATCTGGCAGGGCAACCTGTGAGAGTCTATTTGAAACAATGATCATGTTAAAATAATAAGTCGGTGGTAGAAATTGGCTTGTGTTCAGATATAGCCAAATGATGCAAGAGAGGACTGAGCATCCCACGCTCAGTAGACATCGATCACTGGAGATCTCTGGGCACTTTCTAACGTTCTTTCCAACCGTCTCATTATAAAAACTTAACTGTTGTTCTCAGATTGCATATTTGCATACGTTGGCTCCGTAGGATCTTGTTCCTGATTAAAGGGCTTGTTGCTGCCAGTTCTCAGGGAAGGCGGCTGCGACTGAAGGCTTGATAATCATTTTTTATGCATCAAGGAAGGCACAAGAAGCTTCAAACCATAATCATTTCTATAAACATAGACAAGCCGTAAATTGTGACTGATACAAATTAAACTATGTTCCTCAGTAATTATATTTTAGAGATTGTGCACCACATACCCAAACACAATTTTAAACTTAGAAAACTGTAATTGCATGTTTAGTGCCGAGCACTCTTTGTAGGTTTCGCTCTGCATGAGTTATTCCAAGGAAATTGATTTCCTGGGCACATCACCAGAAGGTTCATTAGGCCATTAGCATGACTTTTCCTACATTATTATTATTATTCTCATCATGTCAATCATATTGTTTCAGGCGGGGGAGGCAGGTCTTCCAGCCATCATGATGAGGAGTAACCACATTCTTCCAAATGTCTCTCTAATCTGTTGTCTTTATCATCACTTGACAATATCAGTGTTGAGCTTTCATATCTTCTTGCTGGAAGACTTTTACCACCTCTGGTTGGTCCCCAGGTCTGCAGTCTCATCCTCTAAGTGTGTTTAGTCACTTGTGTCTAACTCCTTGTGATGCGGTGGACTGTAGCCCACCAGGCGCCTCTGCCCATGGAATTCTTCAGGCAAGAGTCCTGGAGTGGGTTGCCATTTCATACTCCAGGGACTGAACCCGAGTCTCTCCTGTTTTGGCAGGCAGATTCTTTACCACTGCATCATCTGGGAAGCCTTCCTCCTCTATAGCAGTTTTATAATAATGTCTGCTGACCATGACCTTGAGTAAACAGCCACCCTCCTCGCCGCCCCCCCCCCCCCNCCGCCACACACACATCAGACAAGGCAGTACTTAAAGCTAGTCTTATCATCCTTATGGACATTGAAGCCTTTTTCAAAGTTGGTAAGAGCATCAGGAACTTACACAGAGATGCCTGTGGTAGGCTCTGTGATAGAATCCAAGGATGTGTAGCATAGTTTGGGTTTCCTTAAAATCAAACCCCTAGGCAAGGGTTAGGATACTGGGGGTTTATTTGGGAAATGGTCTCAGGAATCAAAAATGAAAAAAATGAGAAAATCAGAGAGAGAAAGGAAGAAAGCCATATGGAGTACAGTAATGATTAGGTTATGGGCTGTGGGCCAGTGGGGCCCAGGCTTGCTGGTAGCACTCTGAGAACTTGGAACCCAAAGCCTGACCTGTGATGGCACTGGGACATTTGTCCCTAAATCTCACCTTCCATGGATTAAGACATTTTCCAGGCAATGTTACCATCTCCCCCTTTCCCTACTTCTTGGTTGGTTGCTCCTTTGTTCTCTAAAGAAAATCACCTTGGTTACAGAAAAAGCTCTCAGGCTAAAAGTTACAAACTGGGAGCCATACAATTACAGGTCCTTGACTTGGGAGGCTGCTCCCTAGAGGAAAACTCATCTTAGAGCTGCAGGTGAGCTCAGGTGGGCTAAGCCTTGTGGGACAGGACACCAGCAGTGTTTGTTACAACAAGGAAACTATATTATTACAGCATCTGCCTTTCAGTCTTTGGTGAGCTTCCACTCATAACCTACAAGGGAAAAGTTGAGGAAAATTCTCTCCTGATGCTTGACCCCAATCCTCCCCAATGAGCTCTTGCTTGGTCATCCTTTTTTGCCAAACACACAGTGAGCTAAGGACCATTTTAGACTTAGCACATAACCTGACCTTAGCTGCCTCACTGTTGTCTGGCATCATCCACTCCACCTGCTTCGCTTTGTTTATAACATCTCCACTCCCCTCTGCACTACGTGCTCTAGCCGCATTGAACAGCGCTACCGCCTAATTGTTTTATCATCTCCCTTGTTGTTGTTGTTTAGTCACTCAGTCATATCTGAGTCTATTGTGACACCATGGACTATAGCCCACCAGGCTTCTCTGTCCATGGAGATTCTCCAGGAAAGAATACTAGAGTGGGTTCCATGCCCTCCAGCAGGGGATCATCCCAACCGAGGGGTCAAACCCAGGTCTTCTGTATTGCAAGCAGATTCTTTACCATCTGAGCCACCAGGGAAGCCCAAGAATACTAGACTGGGTAACCTATCCCTTCTCCAGGGGATCTTCCCAACCCAGGAATAAAATCAAGGTCTCCTGCATTGTAGATGGATTCTTTACCAGCTGAGTTACTAGGGAAGCCCCAAACGTATCTAGAAATGGCCATTTGGCAAAAGAAGTTTTCATACAGTTTGGGGACAGAACCATGCCATAAACAACACCGATAGGTGCAGACTTCCAGGCTAGAATCCTTCCCAAGCCCACAGCTTCTGCTTGCCTCTGTCTGGTCCAGGACCCTGGCCACAAGGGAAACAATCCCTGAGAGGTTTGATTTTCTAGGTAGGCTGGAAACACATTATAGAGAGCTTTAAATACTGGGCAAAGGCATTTGGATTGTGTTCTGTAGACTAGGATGAGTCATCGGGAAGAATGGCTACTTGTCTTCAGGACATGGTCCAAACTCATGAAGAGGTTGTGACCAGTCTTGCTGGCACTTGGTTTTATCTCCTTCTCTGCTTGTAGCACTTGATCAAAACCACTTTCCCTCTTGTTCACACCCACAAACCCACCCACTCCATGGATGAGTTGGTGACTCACATGTAATTACTTGAATTGCCTTTGCCCTCTCCGGAGAATCTGGCGATTACAGGTCAACCGTAGAATGGGGTGAGCGGACAAAAAGAACACATGGATACAAAAGACATGAAGGAAATGTTAAAAGGTTGGTGGTGGCTCAGCGGTAAAGAATTCACAAGCAATGCAGGAAAGAGATGGGGGTTTGATCCTTGGGTCGGGAAGACCCCCTGAAGAAGGAAATGGCAACCCACTCCAGTATTCTTGCCTGGGAAATCCCTTGGAATGGTAGGCTACAGTCCACAGGGTCTCAGAGAGTTGGATTTGAGGGAAGCGACTGAGCATGCACGCAAAACACCAAAGAGGCATGTTGGAAACGCTCTCCTCTTGGGGTGCAGATTTCGGGGCTTTGTAATGCACCCATCTCTTTGCATCCTGAAGCACCCCAACTCAGCACAGGAGGAAACAGGAGGGACTGAAGGGACCCTGGCTCAGCTCTCAGAGGACAGTCCCTGCTGCAAGGCTGTTAGCCGAGCTGGCACTCTCTGTGGAACAGATGAGCTTTTAAAAGATTCAAGTTTGGTTCAAAATTCACAACTCGTGAGTTCCAAATGGTTCTAAATTTGGCTGCCTGCATTTTTTCCCCTAAGCCATGTGCCACCGAGCAAGACTTAGTGACTTCATCGAGTTAGAAAAACAAAGAGCCGTTACTGCCGCTCAGCAGAAATAAACTTGATGAGGACAAAGGGAGCGCATTGCAAATAAGACAGCAACAGACCCTTAATTTTGTGCATTTTCCACTCAAACAGCTTTCTCTGGCATCAACAACAAAGCCGTTCACTGAAAGCACCTCCAGTTACGGGCTTACTTACAAGCAAAGTGGCACTAAGTGAGTTATCTTTCAGCTTTGTTGAACAAGCAAATTATATAGTAAATTAAATCACATTTTACTGTTCAGTTGGTGTGGTGCAAATTAAGACGTGCACTTTGATTCAACCTTGCTTCTCCTGTTTATTTCACAGCCTGGATGTTCCAGGGTCGATACACGATCATTTAGCAGAGGACACATGACAATTTTGTTTTGTTGTTGTTGTTGTCATTGTGGAGTTTACAAGTTCATGGAGAGCAGCCCACTCAGAATAACATTGGCCTGGAACCAAAATGGCATGCTTTATTTGGACAGAATCTTTAGCCTCTGGTTAATTATTTAAGTGAATGATGTCTTCCCTCTGTGTGTCTTCCAAGAAGTCTAACCAAAGACTTCACACACTCAATGCACTGTTGCTAAGTATAAAGGATGGCAAAAAGAGTGAATTCCAGGAGACAAGTAACTGATCTCCAGGGAAGGATGCTAGCTGGATTCCTTCTGGTAACTTGGTGGAAGGAAAAGTGACTCTTCCCTGAGTTTGTCAGACATGGGTTGGAGTTGTGGCCAACATATGAAGCCATGTGAAACTGGGCATGTTAATTACCTTGCAGTACCTTTCCTTAAAGGAAGTTATGGATGTTGCAATTACTTATGCTCCAAAGTTAGTGAAAAGCAAATACTCAATAAATCCCTTTTCGTTTCTCTTATCAGGTCTTAACAATGACTGCTTGAGGATTCAGAAATACACTTTGACTATCCTTCCTCTTCTCAGAACAAAGTCTGCTTTAGAAGGACAGGTGTAGTTCAGTTGGTGTTATTATGACAAACAGGAAAAAGAAAAAGATAACTGTAATTCCAGGCTTGTCAGCGTGAGGCCTAATGACACTCTCTCTATATATTTTCAGTGAAAAGGTCACATGGGTTAGCCTACATTTTGGCATTTTTGACAAATGGGTCAGCGAAGATGGGAGTGTTAATTTATTTGAATGGATGTGTGGCAATGGTGTTCTGCAAAAAAACTGCTGTGCCAGGATGCTCTGTCACAAAAATAAGAACGAACTGACAAAACCTCAGACACCCGCTAGGTACAGCCGTATCCACACGAGCTCTGTAGTCACTCTGATTCTTCTAAGTGTCCCACTTCTGGTGATCGGGGAGACATTTAACTCTATCCTTGCCATTCTAGGTTTTGCAAACCATTTTCCTAGAGGTCAGTGTATGCTATTGACATTTGAACTTTTTTCTTTACAAAGACATTCTCTAATAGTCCTGAGTTTAGCACTGTGTGTGTGTTATTTGCTCAGTCATGTCTGACTCTTTGCTACGCCCATAGACTGTAGGCTGCCAGGCTCCTCTGTCCATATAATTCTCCAGACAAGAATACTGGAGTGGGTTACCATTCCCTTCTCCAGGAGATCGTCCCAACCCAGGGGTTGAATCTGGGTCTCCTGCATTACAGGCAGATTCTTTACTGTCTGAGCCATCAGGGAAGCCCTGGGTTTAGCGTTCAGTTCAGTTCAGTCGCTCAGTCGTGTCTGATTCTTTGCGATCCCATGAATCACAGCATGCCAGGCCTCCCTGTCCATCACCAACTCCAGGAGTTCACTCAGACTCGCATCCATCGAGTCAGTGATGCCATCCAGCCATCTCATCCTCTGTCGTCCCCTTCTCCTCTTGCCCCCAATCCCTTCCAGCATCAAAGTCTTTTCCAATGAGTCAACACTTCGCATGAGGTGGCCAAAGTACTACATTAACTACTGTTAAAGGACATTGCTTTTTGCTTTCTGTTATTAATGTATTTTATTATCTTATGCATTAATCTTTATCAGGAGAAAAGGTAAACAGAAGGAGAGGGAATCACCACTCTGGAGAACTCAGGAATATTATTATTAAGTTGACTTCCCCTTTCAGCCTTTTTTGTGATAATTTCTGTCTGCCTTTAACACCTAAGGAGGTTTAGCCAACAATACAGCAGGAACCAGGACTAAATACCTCAGTATGACATACTTCAGGAGAAGCAGAGTTTCTCAAGAATTGCATTCATTAACATCTCATATCTCATAATCAGATACCTTGGTGGTTTACCTTGACCTTGGTCCTTCTGCAATTCTTTCTGTGGAACACTCACCTCAACATGGTTGGGGTGTTGAGAGTAAATTCCATGAAACTCAATAGCCTGTTAATTCAATAACCTTCTCTGTGGCTCCTTGGAGAAAACAAGAATGACTTGGCCTTAACAACAGGAAGTTTGTTCAATGACAAGGAAAGTTTTGCTTTGTTTCTTCCACAGCAGGTATTAAAAAGGCTGAGAAGTCTTAGTTTCTCTGGTTGTGGTTTGAGGTTTTCTTTTGTTTGGTCTTGCATCAATACGATGTCTTTGTGGACATTAGAAGTCATGGACTTTGACTTTTGTACGTTGTTTTTCTAACAAGCACACACTTAGCCATATTGAGCAATATTGACAATGACAAGGAAGAACTCTGATAGCTGGGAAATTCAATATCTGAAAACTGTAGTTACTATTGAATGAATGCTGAGTCACTTCAGTTGTGTCTGACTCTTCGTGACTGTATGAAATGTAGACCTCCAGTCTCAGTTCATTGGATTCTCCAGGCAAGAATACTGAAGTGGGTTTTTGCGCCCTCCTCCAGGGGATAGTTACTACTACTAATAGCAAATTATTAGAGAGTGAGGATAGGTACCTCAGCTTAAAAATAAGAAAATTGGAGGCAGAGAGGGTAAAATAACAACAACAACAACAACAACAACCAAAGCAAATTAAATAAAAACACACACCACTGAGAGCTGAGAGGCCATTCAGCGACTGCAAGCACAACTGGAAAGGGAACTCAGAACTTTTGATCCTGGCATCTTTTCAGTGTGGTCATTGTACTGGTTCAAGATTTCATATATTATCCAGTTTTCATTAATTCGTTTTTGTTTTATTGAGTAAATACTGTATGCATGGAGCCCCATGCTCTTCCTGGAAGGTATACTACTCTTTGCATTATAGTTAAGAGTACAGGTGGGCTTCCCTGGTGGCTCAGATGGTAAAGAATCTGCCCGCAATGCAGGAGACCAGGGTTCGATCCCTAGGTCTGGAAGATCCCCTGGAGAAGGAAATAGCAATCCACTCCAGTATTCTTGCCTGGAGACTTCCATGGACTGGGGAGCTTGGCAGACTACCGTCCATGGGGGTAGCAGAGTCCGACACGACTGAGTGGCTGACACACACTAGGAGTCCAGGACCTGCACCCTCCAGCCAGAAGGCATTGTTGTTGTTTTAGTTGCTCAGTCATGTCTAACTCTTTGCATCCCCAAGGACAGTAGCCCACAGGCTTCTCTGTCCATAGCATTCTCCAGGCAAAAATACTGAGATGTAGGTTGCTATTCCCTTCTCCAGGGGATCTTAGAACCAGGGATTGAACCCACGTCTCCTGCGTGGCAGGCAGAGTCTTTACTACAGGGCCACCAGGGAAATGCTGGTAGCCAGAATGTAACTTACTTTTCCCATATTCACCTCTCACAGGTTGAATCACAGTAACACAGCTATAGTACACGGGGTCACAAAGAGTTGAAAAGGATTTAGTGATTGAAAAACAAGAAACAATAGAAAGATGCTTCCTCTCCCATCCTCCCTGACCCATATACAAGGATTTAGCAAGAAGGCAGACCTCTACAAACCAGGAAAAGGGCCCTCCCCAGGAACCAAGATGACTGGTACCTTGATCTCGGTCTTCCCAGCCTCTCGAACTATGAGGAATAACTGGTGTTTTTTTAAGCCATCCAATCTGTGGTATTTTTGTTAGAGCATCCTGAGCTAATGACACTGAGTTTGCCACGATTAATGCAGAGGCTACACGCAAGGATTTTAAAGGCTGCTAATGAGCTGATGCTTTGGTATGTTTTCCATTACAAGTCTGTGATATGTCTTTTACCATCCCCTTATCTCCAAACCTCTGCTAATGATAGAGCTGAAGCTCAGAGAGGGAAAACACATGGAATCAGTTTCCATAGGAATACAGGACTGATCTGATCTTTCAGTCCACATCTCCCTGACTTCAAAACTCTTCTGTGTCCAGATGCATATTTGGTGATTAATTTATCCACTTATTCAAACTCTATTCCAGCCATATCCCTGCATAAATAAATTTATACATAATTTTTGTTCTTGTATCTCATTATCAAACAGAGGAAAGTAGAGTAACTAAGGAAAGTAATCCAAAGTCCAAGTTTACCTGTGTCTGAGGGCTTCCCAGGGACCTGAAAACTGTTTGCTAAAGCCAGGAAAGTCCCAGACAAACTAGATGATAATTAGGAAAATGAGAAGAAATGAGGGAAGTAGAAAGATCTAAATGTCTCAGATCAGAATGTACCGAGCATTCTTTATTATATAATGCAACATAAAATAAATTTTATCTCAAAGGGCTTAAGAAGGCTTCACAATATGATCTGTGCTATATTCAGAACTGAGCATTCATCAAACTCACAAAGAGGAAATTGTTTCTTTCTCAAGGGGAAAATTCTAATTTATTGCCATGGATGCTCCATGGATGGAGTGCCAAAGAATTGATGCTTTCACATTGTGGTTCTGGAGAAGACTCTTGAGAGTCCCTTGGACTGCAAGGAGATTAAACCAGTAGATCCTAAAGGAAACCAACCCTGAAAATTCATTGGAAGGACTGATGCTAAAGCTGAAGCTCCAGTACTTTGGTCACTTGATGGGAAAAGCTGAAAAAGACCCTGAAACTGAGAAAGATTGAAGGCAAAAGGAGAATGGAGTGGCAGAGGATGAGATGGTTAAATAGCATCACTGACTCAAGGAATATGAATTTGAGCAAACTCCAAGAGAGAGTGGAGGACAGAGGAGCCTGGAATGCCACAGTCTATGGGGTCACAAAGAGTCAGACCTGACTGAGCAAGTAAACAATAGCCAATGCTGTTAACAGTGACAGAGGAGGAACTTCACTTCCTTATTCCAATTCTGAGTTTACCTGCAACTTTGAGAAAAAGAATGCAGAAATAGGAGACTTCCCTAGGGGTTCGGAGGTTAAGAATCTCCCTTACAATGCAGGGGACATGGATCAAATCTCTGGTAGGGAACTATGATCCCACGTACCTCAAGGCAACAGTCACACCACAACTATAGAGTCTGTGTGCTCTGGAGCCCGAAAACCACAATAAAAGATCCTGCACTGCTGCAACTAAAACCTGACACTGCCCAAATAAAACAAACCTGAAAGAATCTTCAATACAGAATGCCGAGATGAATGGAACGTGTCATTGTTGAGGAACACTAGAGATTACAAAATGAGAGGAGAGTTGATTAATAACAATATTTCAAGATATTTAAAAAGATTTCTACTATTCTTCTTTCGTTCAATCCACATTGCTTTTCTAAATCTTATGAGCTTAGTGTTATAAACATATTCCATCTCAAGAGCAGACTGAGGGATACCAGAATAAAATGAATAATCGTGGAGTAAAGTGGTAGATGGGCTTTCCGGGTGGCACTATTAGTAAAGAACATACCTGCCAATGCAGGAGATGAAAGAGATGTATGTTTGATCCTGGGGTCAGGAAGATCCCCTGGAGGAGGACATCGTAATCCCCTCCAGTATTTCCACCTGGAGAATCCCACGGGCAGAGGAGCCTGGCAGGCTACAGCCCATAGAGTTGCAAAGACTCGAACATGGCTGAAGTGACTTAGCACACAATGTCCGCAAAGTGGTGGGTGCTAAGACAAAATCAGCATGTATGCGGTCACCACCATATTCACAGCTTTACATATTACATAATATGCCGTCTAACACTGATGCTCAAGGAATTAAAGTTGGTTGCGAAAAAACTCTTAATTTTCATGTACAACAGAGAGTGTATAAAACAGAAAAGGACACAGTGGCATGCAAACATAAATTAAGAGTATATCAAAGTCCAGGTCTTGTGTATGAAAAAAAAACATATCACACCACATGTGTACGAGTGTGTGTGTATCTTCTATCGAATGCATATTTTGTTATATAATAAAAATATCACTCAAACTGGCTTGTCCAGTAACGAGGTAAATCATTTCATAGAGGAAGCCTAGAAGTTGAGAAGATTCCAGGCTTGAAAGTACGGGACTCACTCAGGATTATCTCAGGATTCATCCTGCTCTTATGCCTCTTCGGTCCTCAAGTTTGCTTCCAGAAAAGAAACCTCGGGATTGGAAAAACATCAGTTTTATACAAAGGGATTTCTGTAAAACCTGCTCAATCTTTACCATAGAAAAAGACATTATTTTTTATTCCACTGGCCAGTTAAACAAAGCTGCTCCAGATGGAGACACTATTTCTCTTCCAAGGTTGTTTTTATACAATATCCTTGAAAAGATAATCTGGAACAGAAATACCATTCATGTCTTTGTTCAGAAATGTGAGAAACCCAGGGACAATGCTAGATCCAATAAATTAGATCTTCCTGCACCATGACTTGTGAATCATGTATATTTACTTGTAGAACTCTAATAACCCGATGGCAAGTTCATGTCCTCCAACCCTGTGTAGTGCAACCAATAGGTAGCTTGGTTTTGGTTAGTGATCAGAAACATTTTCCCAGGGCCCTTAAGATGTAGCTATTTAATTTTTTTCTTTAATAAAGATACAAATAAACTTCTTTGGAAAAAGGAAGCATTACCACAGACATAGAAAACAGATTTGTGGTTACCAAACGAGGAAGGAGGGGAGGGATANTAACTATAGCACAAGGAACTATACTCAATAGTTTATAATAACCTACCAGGGAAAAGAATATGTAAAAGATACATATGTCATACATATATATCTATCTTAATCACTGTGCTATATACCTGAAACTAACACAACATGGTAAATCAACTATACTTCAGTAAAAGAATATGTTTTTCCTTTTTATTTTTTCTATAAAATGTATTTATTAAAACATTTAAGCATGAATTTAAGATGCTATCCTCAACGTACTGTATTCAAAGAGCTAAAGGCTCACTGTGATGAATGTGTTGATGCTCGTCTTGGCACACAATTGATGTCTACTGGATGAATGAATGAACAAATGAATGAAAGGGTGAGTAACTCACAACTCAACCTAATTCAGTGTTTTGTTTCTGATTGAACTTTTTCCAGGTATATGATGGATTTTAAAATCAATTGATTTTAGTACATTTAGACATTTTAGTAATTTTAAATTTAGTGAATTTAGTAGTTAAGCAAATTGAGTAATGTGATTTAAGTATAAACAAAGCAATGTATAAATGTACACCCAAATTAACTGTAATCTATACTTAGTGGCAGTTAAATTCCTTTGGAACTGGATCAGGAACCAAGAGTACACAGTAGCTGCTTGCACGTCATTTGGTATCAAAATGTATAAAGAGGATCCATTAATCAGCATGAAATATGTTAGAAATAAGTTTTCATTGGTGAAATGAGCAGTGTTCAAAATATAAAACTTCCTAGAAAAGCATTAATGTTTTTGCCTCAGTGAGGGATAGAATTGCAACAATTTCATGGCCAATCATCTTTACAGTGTCTATATCTAGATTCAGCTTTATTTTATTGGGCTCCAAAATCACTATGGATGATGACTGCAGCCCTGAAATTAAAAGATTCTTGTTCCTTGGAAGAAAAGCTATGATAAACCTAGACAGCATAAAAAACAGAGTCATTAATTTACCAACAAAGGTCCGTATAGTCAAAGCTATGGTTTTACCAGTACTCAAGTATGGATGGGGGAGTTGGACCATAAAGAAAGCTGAGTGCCAAAGAATTGATGCTTTTGAACTGTGTTGTTGGTCCCTTGAACTACAAGAAAATCAAACCAGTCAATCCTAAAGAAAATCAGTCCTGAATTTTCATTGGAAGGACTGATGTTGAAGCTGAAGCTCCAAGACTTTGGCCACCAATGTGAAGAACTGACTCATTGGAAAAGAATCTGATGCTGGGAAAGATTGAAGGCAGGAGGAGAAGATGACGACAGAGGATGAGATGGTTGGATGGCATCACCGACTCAATGGACAAGAGTTTGAATAAGTTCCAGGTGTTGGTGATGAACAGGAAGGCCTGGTGTGCTGCAGTCCATGGAACCGCAGAGTTGGGCACCACTGAGTGACTGAACTGAACTGAGCTTGCTTGATCTGGCCAGAGAGATGGCTTAATCCTCTTTCAAATTATTGATGCATTAACCTGTAAAGTGAAAGGTGAAAGAGTTAGCTGGTCAGTTATGTCTGACTCTTTGCGACCGCATGGACTGTAGCCCACCAGGCTAATCTGTCCAAGGAATTCTCCAGGCAAGAACACTGAAATGGGTTGCCATTTCCTTTTCGAGCAGATCTTTCCAACCCAGGAACTGAACTTATGAATTCTTTATCATTGAGCCACCAGGAAAGCCCACTAATGAATTATTTAATGTTTAAAAGAATTTGAACTAAACTTTGTTTTTATTGTCATATACTTTATTGTTTTCAGGTTATTAGGAAGAGGATGTATAGCTGATACCTTTTTCTAACTGCCCAGGGTAAGGGTACTGCTATTTTGAAAATTTAAATATTTAGCAATATTTACCAAAGAATCTCTAGGGCAATCATTAAATGGACCATTTGTAACACATGTATTCAAAGTCTGTCTCAGTCATTTATATGACTTGTGCCAATACCTTTCCATGTGCTACTCATCCTGTATTCACAGGCTTAGGGAAGACTGCCCTTTAACCATCCTCATGGACGTGTTTCTATAATGTTCTGCCATGAACATTCTGTTCACTGCTAGGCACCTGAAGAAAGCTTTCTATTTATTCTCCCAAGTTCTTCTCTCTGGGTTACTTTAGTTTTTTGGTCTTTTATAGATGTGCATCCATTCGTTTGTTCTCCAAATATTTTAATGCCCAAAATAAGATAAAAATACATGTTAGGTAATAGGATTATTGATGACTCCACAGTGATAAATAAGATGTATTTGACACTCATGCATGCACATACATAAAGAAAGAGAAACATGAATTGCACTGGAGAGTTAGAGAGAGAGAGAGAAATTCAGAAAAGTCAATAATTACCCAACAGTTGGCTTGCAAAAGAGTTTATGTCTCTGTTCTCAATCAGGAAAAAAAAAAAAAAATCCCACCTTGAGAAAGTGATTATCCACCTTCACCCCTCAGTCTGGCATTGTCCTGAAATTTGTAGAACATGCTAAAGATGACTCAGGAAACCTCAAGGACTAGCCTATAACTTTAACATACTTGTTCATTATACAGGTGCAGAATCATTTTCCAGTTTAAGTTCAGGCAACTGTTGTTTTTTAGAGAGACACTAAGAGCATAACAAGATTGTAAAATAGAGACAAAACCAGTCTTGGGGGCCTTATTTCCTCTCTCAGTCTTGTTCTGACTCCTGAGCATCCAAAACTGAGCTGGGGAGGAAGGAAGAAAATGTGTGTGGGGATTCCACTGGAGGATGTGGATGCAGGAGTCAGCTCTGTTTCCTTCTCTTTTTGGTCTGTCTGGGTCTTCGTTGCAGTGTGCACAGGTTTCTCTTGTTGAGGAGTGTGGTTTCTATTCAACTTATTTTTTTTTTTTACTTGCCAACCAAGTTTAATTTTATTTTAAAATTTTATTTTTTTATTTTCAATTGGGGGATATTTACTATATGATATTGTGTTGGTTTCTGTCATATATCAACATGAATTAGCAGCCATAGTTATATGTATGTCCCCTCCCTCTTGAATCCCCCTTCTACCTCCCATCCCATCCTATCCCTCTAGACTATCATGGAGCACCAGATTTGAGCTCCCTGCTTCATATAGTGAATTTCCGCTGGCTAATTTTACATATGGTAATGAACACGTTTCAGTGCTACTCTCTCAGTTCATCCCACCCTCTCCTCCCCTTCCCAACCCATATCCATAAGTCTGTTCCATATATCTGCATCTTCACTGATCCTGTGCAAATAGGTTCATCAGCTCCATTTTTCTAGATTCCACATATATGTGTTACTGTACAATATTTGTCTTTCTATTACTGACATTTCACTGTATAATAGGCTCTCGGTTCATCCACATTATTAAAACTGAGTCAAATGTGTTCCTTTTTTATGGCTGAATAACATTCCATTGTGCATATGTACCACAGCTTCTTTATCCATTCATCTGTTGATGGACACCCAATCAAAAAGTGGGCAGAAGACCTAAACAGGCATTCTTCCATGAACTCAGAGTTGCAACACGGAGGCTCTCTATGTGGCTGTGGACTTAGTTGGGCATGTGGAATCTTAGTTCCCTGACCAGGGGTCAAACCCAAGTCCTCTGCATTTGAAGATGGATTTTTGATCACTAGGGCTTCCCAGGTAGCACTAGTGGCAAGGCACCCTCCTGCCAATGCAGGAAACATAAGATATGTGGGTTCAATTCCTGGGTTGGGAAGATCCCCTGGAGGAGGCACAGCAACCCACTCCAGTATTCCTGCCTGGAGAATTCCGTGGATAGAGGAGGCTGGCTGGCTACAGTCCATGGAGTCACAAAGAGTTGGACACGGCTGAATGACTAGCACTAGTAACACCTGGACCATGAGAAAGGTCCCCAGGAGCCAGTTTTCATCAAGAGCTCCTTGATAGATAAGAGTTCCAGTGGGTGGCTGGCATCTTTCTGCAGGAGATTCCAAATCTGCATCTGTCATTCATCTCCTGCTCTTGTGAAATGATGAGAATCTGTGCATTAATTTATTCTAGCAGTCTTTGCTGAGCACTCAGATGCTAGGTTTTATGGCTTTTAGGCTCAACCAATACACTTGAAAAGATCCAATCATACTATTTTTGGTTTAAGATGGCAGTCTGAGGGAATATTTACTTCTTTTGCTTCTTTTGAAATTTGGTATCAACAGCAACATAAATTGAGAAATCTGACTTCAATAAAAGGAAATGATCCCTACTCCAAAGTACATCTTATGAAGAATATATGCCCAACATAGAAATATATGGACATGCTGTTACTGACATCAGCTTCCTCAGGCTCTGAGTAGAGTATTGATTTCTTTCAATATTCATGTCACAATCCTGAAATATTTGCCCAATGAATTTTTTATTAGATTAATGAGATGGAGAATCAGGAAACCAAAGGAGAAATCAGGCTTCCTAGATGGCAATAGTGGTGAAGAACCCACCTGCCAATGTAGGGGAGAAGGCAATGGCACCCAACTCCAGTGTTCTTGCCTGGAAAATCCCATGGATGGAGGAGCCTGGTAGGCTGCAGTCCATGGGGTCACTAGGAGTTGGACACGACTGAGCGAATTCACTTCCACTTTTCACTTTCATGCACTGGAGGAGGAAATGGCAACCCACTCCAGTGTTCTTGCCTGGAGAATCCCAGGGACGGGGGAGCCTGGTGGGTGCAGTCTATGGCGTTGCACAGAGTCAGACACAACTGAAGCGACTTAGCAGCAGCAGCAGCCAGTGTAGGAGACTTAGGAGACTCGGGTTTGATCCCTGGGTCAGGAAGAACCCCTGGAGGAGGAAATGGCAACCCCCTCCAGTATTTTTGCCTGGAGAATCTCATGGATGGAGGAGCTTGGCAGGCTAAAGTGCATAGAGTCACAAAGAGTCAGACACAACTGAAGTGACTTAGCAAATGAAAAATAGGCTTCCAGGACGGCTCATCAGGTAAAGAATGCAACTCCAACGCTGGAGATATGGAAGATGTGGGTTTGAGCCCTGGGTTGGGCAGGTCCCCTGGAGAAGAAAATGGCAACCTACGCCAGTATTCTTGCTTGGAAAATCCCATGGACAGAGGAGCCTGGTGAGCTATAGTGCAAAGGATTGCAAAGAGTCAGACACAACTGAGTCCCTTTACCATACTTTATTTTGGGCTCCCCAGGTGGTGCTAGGGCTAAAAATTCCTCCTGCCAAAGCAAGAGACAAAAGAGAGGCAAGTTTGATCACTGGATTGGGGAGATCCCCTAGAGGAAGAAATGGTACCCCACTTCACTATTCTTGCCTGGAAAATTCTATGGGGAGAGGAGCCAGTGAGCACAAAGGAGAAATGGAAAAAAAAAAGTAATTGAAATTGAATCTCATTACATTGGTCTATAAGAAAGATGTTTTGGAAGGTGGAAAACAGACCTATACCCACACCCAAACACAGAGACTGCCATACACCCACACACATACATCCACATACACAAATCCACATCATTATTATTTAAGACCTCCAAGTGTAGATGAGTTACTGACTGTCTAGTACACACTCATGTTTATTTAGAGCTCTCTTTCTCACTCTCTCTCTCTTTTGACCTCTCCACTAGGCTTGTGGGATCTTAGTTCCCTGACCAGGGACTGAACCCAGGCCCTTGGCAGTGAGCACAGAGTCTTAAACACTAGATCACCAGAGAATTTTCAAAACTCTTGAGCTAACAATGGTTTTATATGCTTAAATGATGAACAAAAAGAGAATATTGCTATGGTCTGACTGTTTGTGATCCCCCATTCTCGGTTCTGATGTTGAAATCCTAATGGAGCCTTTAGGATATGCTTAAGTCATGAATGTAGAGATTAGTGGATGGGAGTAGGGCTCTTGTGAAAGAGGCTGCATAAAATTCCCTAGTGTTTGCCACCATGTATGGTCACAAGGAGAAGTCTGGGACCAGGTAGAAGGATCCTGGTCCATCGTGCTGGCTCTCTGATCTCAGAGTTCCAGCTTCCAGATTCTGAGAAATAATGTATGTTGTTTATAAGCCTCTTAGTTTATTGTATTTTGTTATGCCAGCCCCAAAGGACTAAAACAAATACAAGACACTATTTGTTGCTGTTCAATTGCTTAGTCATCTCCTAAGTCATGGCTTGTAAAAGTCAATGCTATTTTGATTGAGTATTATGTTCAATACTAATAATATGTGGTTTATTTCACCACAGAATCACCCTCTGCGGCACAGACATAAGAGTTGTTTTTGTTGTTGTTCAGTCACTAAGTCCTGACCTACTCTTTGTGACTCCATGGACTGCAGCATGCCAGGGAAGCTGTTCTTCACTATCTTCTGGAGTTGGTTCAAAACCATGTCCATTGAGTTAGTGATCCTATAAACCATCTCATTCCCTGCCTCCTCCTTCTGTTGTCTACAATCTTTCCCAATATCAGGGTCTTTTCCAATGAGTTGGCTCTTTACATCGGGTGGCCAAAGTATTGGAGCTTCAGCTTCAGCAACAGTCCTTCCAATGAATATTCAGGATAGATTTCCTTTAGGACGGACGTGTTTGATCTACTTGCATTCCAAGGGACTCTCAAGTGTCTTCTCCAGCACCACAATTTGAAAGCACTAATTCTTCGGTGCTTAGCTTTCTTTATGGTCAACTCATATCTGTACATGATGATTGGAAAAACAGCTTTGACTCTATAGATGGCATGGCTCATAGCTTCATTGAGTTATGCAAGCCTCTTTGCCACAACAAGGCTGTGGTCCATGAAGGGGGAGACAGACTATTTGTATCACAGAAAGCCTAAAATGTTTACTATCTCTATCTTAAAATGGCTAACTCCTAACCAATTAGCCAAGGCATATGGATGGAGATAAGTTTGGATTAAATAAGAGGAAAAGGGGCAATAATTGTAAATTCTCAAAACAAAAACTTGTAATTGGGGAATTTATATTGGAAGAATGATTATGACTAGGAACTCAAATAGGCTTAAGGAAATTACCTAAAATGAAGTGGAAAACATCATGTTAAATATTAGTAGAAACATTATAGACAGTGAACTTAAAGCAAAGATTAGCATGTACATAATTATAATAATATTCAGTTCAGTTCAGTCGCTCAGTCGTGTCTGACTCTGCGACCCCATAAATCGCAGCACGCCAGGCCTCCCTGTCCATCATCAACTCCCGGAGTTCACTCAGACTCACGTCCATCGAGTCCGTGATGCCATCCAGCCATCTCATCCTCGGGCGTCCCCTTCTCTTCCTGCCCCCAATCCCTCCCAGGATCAGAGTCTTTTCCAATGAGTCAACTCTTCGCATGAGGTGGCCAAAGTACTGGAGTTTCAGCTTTAGCATCATTCCTTCCAAAGAAATCCCAGGGTTGATCTCCTTCAGAATGGACTGGTTGGATCTCCTTGCAGTCCAAGGGACTCTCAAGAGTCTTCTCCAACACCACAGTTCAAACGCATCAGTTCTTCAGCACTCAGCTTTCTTCACAGTCCAACTCTCACATCCATACATGACCACA
>SJYQ01000648.1:1760659-1888764 GCA_006410935.1 Redunca redunca | reverse complement strand
GTGTTGACCATCTGGTGATGTCCATGTGTAGAGTCTTCTCTTGTGTTGTTGGAAGAGGGTGTTTGCTATGACCAGTGCATTTTCTTGGCAAAACTCTATTAGCCTTTGCCCTGCTTCATTCCGCATTCCAAGACCAAATTTGCCTGTTACTCCAGGTATTTCTTGACTTCCTACTTTTGCATTCCAGTCCCCTATAATGAAAAGGACATCTTTTTTGGGTGTTAGTTCTAAAAGGTCTTGTAGGTGTTCATAAAACCATTCAACCTCAATTTTATATTTACTAATTCATATAGTTAATACTAATATATTATTTTATTAATATAATATTTTATTTTTATAATATTGTCAAATGAGAGAAACTGAAGTTAAAAAGTTTTCCAAGGTAATATGTTCAGTAAGTAGGGAAGCATGGGTGTGACCTCATTTCTTGAATCACTCTGGGATACTGCCTTAGAGCAACAAAACTATTCAAATATAGACCAGAATGAAAAATCTATTTAAAATGAAAGGTTATAATCTACACATTGGAAAGGACCCCCGTATCCTAGAATTGGATTAGAGGATATTGTGTAAACAGAAAGATTGTGTAGCCAAGTTCAGACCATATGGCTGACCTCAATCTTTTCAACAACTTTTAGACCAGTAGGCTAAGTAGGCTGAGTATACGAATGAAGACAAGAGATTGCAACCTCATCATTTTTCAAGTATGAAGGCAACAGACTGCAATCTCAATCAGAAGACAAAGCCCGGAATGTAATACCTGTTTCTCCTTGTTAAAAAATACTTGATGGCAAGAACTGGTCCATCAAGAGACATGTTACAATGAAGAACTCTCCAAAGAGGATCACATGGTCTGATAGTGAAATCAAATTAATCTGAATAGAAAACCCTTCCTGAACAAAGTGAGAATGCTGAATATAAGAAGACACGTAAATAGTTTAGACTTCATTAATGCAAAATTAACACAGATAACAGAATTCAGAAGATTTTGTTCTTATAAGGGGTAGGAGAAATTTTATGCTTAAACAGTAAAAATACCATATCTGTTTGCTAGGGCTTCTGTAACAACATATCACACACTATTTGGCCTGAAGAGTAGAAATTTATTTTCTCACAGTTCTAGAGGCTGGAAGTTCAAGATTAAGGTGTTGGCAGGTTTGATTTCTACTGAGGCCTCTCTCCTGGGCTTACAGATGGCAACCTTCTCACTGTGTCTTCACTTGGTGTCTCCTCTATATATGTATTCCCCCTGGTGTGATCAAATTTCCTCTTCTTAGAAAGACACAGTAAACTTGAATTAGGGCCTACCATAAAGGCTTATTTGAAAGTAGTCACCTCTGTAAGAGCCTTTTCTCCAAATATCATCATATTCTGAGGTACTAGGGGTTAGGGTTTCAATGTATGACTTTTAGGTTGACACAATTTGGCCCATAACAAACTCTATTTTTTATAATATGTATTCTAATATATATATATATANGGTTTCAATGTATGAATTTTAGGTTGACACAATTTGGCCCATAACAAACTCTATTTTTTATAATATGTATTCTAATATATATATATATAGTATATAATGTGTATTTCATATTATGTACCTATCATAATTTATGATACTTGTGTGTACATGTGGAGGGACGGCTTCCCAAGTGGTTCAGTGGTACAATCCTCCTGCTAATGCAGGAGATTCAGGAGATGCAGATTCAATCCCTGGATTGGCAAGATCCCCTGGAGGAGAAAATGGCAACCTATTCTAGTACTCTTGCCTGGAAAATCCCATAGACAGAAGAACCTGGTGGGCTGCAGCCTGTGGGGTCATAAAGAATAGGATACAATTAAGCAACTGAGTACACACACACATGTGTATTTAAAAGTGTAATGTTCTAAGAACTGTAAACACTTATTATACAAAAAAACTTTCTGAAATATAAGAATTCCTTTAGCTTCTTGAATTTATTTAAATCTACTAAATACAGGTAAATTTAACATAAAAATTTTTATTAGAATATTACTAGGTGATGTANATTTTTTATAAAATAACAAAATGTTTTCTACAATAAGTAGAGAGAGAAGTAAAATGATATTCAGTAATAGTTGATAGAAATTGATTTTGAGGTTTTTACATGTGTATTAACTGAGATGTTTCTTGTTTGTCACTTCTACAGCATTTGCTTGAATTTTTATTCTGAGGAATATGGCATTACAACAAAGGCGATTAAGTTAATTAGGAATAATTAGAACATCCTATGACCAACCTAGATAGCATATTCTAAAGCAGAGACATTACTTTGCCGACTAAGGTCTGTCTAGTCAAGGCTATGGTTTTTCCAGTAGTCATGTATGGATGTGAGAGTTGGACTGTGAAGAAGGCTGAGCACTGAAGAATTGATGCTTTTGAGCTGTGGTGTTGGAGAAGACTCTTGAGAGTCCCTTGGACTGCAAGGAGATCCACCCAGTCCATTCTGAAGGAGATCAGCCCTGGGATTTCTTTGGAGGGAATGATGCTAAAGCTGAAACTCCAATACTTTGGCCACCACATGCGAAGAGTTGACTCATTGGAAAAGACTCTGATGCTGGGAGGGATTGGGGGCAGGAGGAGAAGGGGACGCCCGAGGATGAGATGGCTGGATGGCATCACTGACTCGATGGACGTGAGTCTGAGTGAACTCCGGGAGATGGTGATGGACAGGGAGTCCTGGCGTGCTGCAATTTATGGGGTCACAAAGAGTTGGACACGACTGAGCGACTGAACTGAACTGAACTGAAGAGATATATTAAGGGCATAACCTATTGAGAAAGCAAAAATAAAGAAATAAGTGTTTTCCTTGGAAAATAAGGAGGGCTTATTTGTGGAAATTAATTTAATTGGATTTTAAAGACTGAGTATGAATTGTCCACATAAACAAGAAAGGATGAAATCAAGCTAAATAATGCCACTTTTCTAGGCAAAGAAAGTCTTGGAGATTCATGCTTTTCAGGATATGGGTGACCTGTTAAGCAATAGTATAAGATGATGTAGAAAGCTTGCAAATTCAATCTTAATGAGTTTAAATTTTCAAATGATCATAATGGAAACCTCAGTGAAGACAGGTTTTAAAGACAGGGATTCCAATTTTTTTTAAAATAATGAACCAGATAATAACTATTTTAAGTCTCCCTTTAAACTCCATTTCAGTTACTTAATTCTGCCACTGTAGCATGTAACAGATACAGACTTCACCGAAACAAATAGGTTTGGCTGTGTCATCAGAAACTCTCATCAAACGAAAAGCTACAGCAGTGTTGTTAGTCTTGGGATCATAGTTTGTCAAGGACTGGGGGCCAAGAAAGGGGTGACATAGTTAAAGTTGTGTTTTAAATATGTTATGCTGGAAACCAGCGAGGCGGACAAATTCAAGGAGAAACTGGAGGTTCCAAAGGTAGAAGTTAGTTCAGTTAGTTTCTGTTCATTCAGTCCTGTCTGAATCTTTGGAACCCCATGGACTGCAGCACACCATGCTTCTCTGTCAGTCATCAACTCGGGGAAACTGCTCAAACTCACATCCATTGAGTTGGTGATGCCATCCAACCATCTCATCCTCTGTCACCCTCTTCTCCTCCTGCCTTCAATCTTTCCCAGCATCAGGGTCTTTTCCAATGAGTCAGTTCTTCTCATCAGGTGGCCAAGTATTGGAGTTTGAGCTTCAGCATCAGTCTTTCCAATGAATATTCAGGACTGATTTCCTTTCAAATGGACTGGTTAGATCTCCTTGAACTCCAAGGGACTCTCAAGAGTCTTCTCCAACACCACAGCTCAAAATCATCAATTCTTCGGCACTCATCATTCTTTATGGTACAACTCTCACATTCATACATTTCTACTGGAAAAATCATAGCTTCGACTAGATGGACCTTTGTTGGAAAAGTAATGTCTCTGCTTTTTAATATGCTGTCTAGGTTGGCCATAGCTTTTCTTCCAAGGAGCAAGTGTCTTTTAAGTTCATGGCTGCTGTCACCATCTGCAGTGATTTTGGACCCCAAGAAAATAGTCTGTCATTGTTTCCATTGTTTTCCCATCTCTTTGCAATGAAACGATGGGACCAGATGCCATGATATTCATTTGTTCAATGTTGAGTTTTAAGCCAGTTTTTTCAGTCTCTTCTTTCAACTTCATCAAGAGGCTCTTTAGTTCTTCTTTACTTTCTGCATAAGGGTGATGTCTGTCATCTGCATATCTGAGGTTATTGATATTTCTCCCACCAATCTTGATTCCAGCTTGCGTTTCATCCAGCCTGGCATTTCTCATGATGTACTCTGCATTGGGCTTCCCTGGTGGCTCAGCTGGTGAAGAATCTGCCTGCAGTGCAGGAGATCTGGGTTCAATCCCTGGGTTGGGAAGATCCCCTGGAGAAGGGAAAGGCTACTCACTCCAGTATTGGGGCTGGAGAATTGCATGGACTATTTAGTCCATGGAGTTGCCAAGAGTCAGACATGGCTGAGCGATTTTCACTTCATTCTGCCTTGAAGTTGAATAAACAGGGTCACAATATACCGCCTTGACTTACTCCTTTCCTAATGTGGAACCAGTCCATTGATCCATGTGTGTTCTAACTGTTGCTTCCTAACCTGCATGCAGATTTCTCAGGAGACAGGTAAGGTGGTCTGGTATTTCCATTTCTTGAAGAATTTTCCACAGTTTATTGTGATCCACATAGTCAAAGGCTTTAGCATAGTGAATTAAACAGAAGTAGATGTTTCTATGGAACTCTCTTGCTTTTTTGTGATCCAATAGATGTTGACAATTTGATCTCTGGTTCCTCCACCTTTTCTAAATCCAGCTTAAACATCTGGAAGGTCACAGTTCAAGTACTGTTGAAGCCTGGCTTGGAGAATTTTGAGCATTACTTTGATAGCATGTGANAGTCCTTCCAATGAATATTCAGGACTGATTTCCTTTCAAATGGACTGGTTAGATCTCCTTGAACTCCAAGGGACTCTCAAGAGTCTTCTCCAACACCACAGCTCAAAATCATCAATTCTTCGGCACTCATCATTCTTTATGGTACAACTCTCACATTCATACATTTCTACTGGAAAAATCATAGCTTCGACTAGATGGACCTTTGTTGGAAAAGTAATGTCTCTGCTTTTTAATATGCTGTCTAGGTTGGCCATAGCTTTTCTTCCAAGGAGCAAGTGTCTTTTAAGTTCATGGCTGCTGTCACCATCTGCAGTGATTTTGGACCCCAAGAAAATAGTCTGTCATTGTTTCCATTGTTTTCCCATCTCTTTGCAATGAAACGATGGGACC
The DNA here is from genome assembly GCA_006410935.1 of Redunca redunca. Lineage (NCBI taxonomy): Eukaryota > Metazoa > Chordata > Mammalia > Artiodactyla > Bovidae > Redunca > Redunca redunca. The sequence goes on along the minus strand of SJYQ01000648.1, from coordinate 1,883,474 downwards.
AGATGCCATGATATTCATTTGTTCAATGTTGAGTTTTAAGCCAGTTTTTTCAGTCTCTTCTTTCAACTTCATCAAGAGGCTCTTTAGTTCTTCTTTACTTTCTGCATAAGGGTGATGTCTGTCATCTGCATATCTGAGGTTATTGATATTTCTCCCACCAATCTTGATTCCAGCTTGCGTTTCATCCAGCCTGGCATTTCTCATGATGTACTCTGCATTGGGCTTCCCTGGTGGCTCAGCTGGTGAAGAATCTGCCTGCAGTGCAGGAGATCTGGGTTCAATCCCTGGGTTGGGAAGATCCCCTGGAGAAGGGAAAGGCTACTCACTCCAGTATTGGGGCTGGAGAATTGCATGGACTATTTAGTCCATGGAGTTGCCAAGAGTCAGACATGGCTGAGCGATTTTCACTTCATTCTGCCTTGAAGTTGAATAAACAGGGTCACAATATACCGCCTTGACTTACTCCTTTCCTAATGTGGAACCAGTCCATTGATCCATGTGTGTTCTAACTGTTGCTTCCTAACCTGCATGCAGATTTCTCAGGAGACAGGTAAGGTGGTCTGGTATTTCCATTTCTTGAAGAATTTTCCACAGTTTATTGTGATCCACATAGTCAAAGGCTTTAGCATAGTGAATTAAACAGAAGTAGATGTTTCTATGGAACTCTCTTGCTTTTTTGTGATCCAACAGATGTTGACAATTTGATCTCTGGTTCCTCCACCTTTTCTAAATCCAGCTTAAACATCTGGAAGGTCACAGTTCAAGTACTGTTGAAGCCTGGCTTGGAGAATTTTGAGCATTACTTTGATAGCATGTGAGATGAGTGCAATTGTGTGGTAGTTTGAGCATTCTTTGGCATTTCCTTTCTTTGGAATTGGAATGAAAACTGACCTTTTCCAGTCCTGTGGCCACTGCTGAGTTTTCCAAATTTGCTGGCATATTGAGTGCAGCACTTTCATAGCATCGTCTTTTAGGATTTGAAATAGCTCAGCTGAAATTCCATCACCTCCACTAGTTTTGTTCATAGTGATGCTTCTTTAGGCCCATTTGACTTCACATTCCAGAATGTCTGGCTCTAGGTGAGTGATCACACCATCATGGTTATCTGGGTCATTAAGATCTTTTTTGTATAGCTCTTCTGTATATTCTTGCCACTTCTCTGAACATCTTCTGCTTCCGTTAGTTCCATACATTTCTGTCCTTTATTGTGCACATCTTTGCATGAAATTTTCCCTTGGTATTTCTAATTTTCTTGAGGAGATCTCTAGTATTTCCCATTCTGTTGTTTTCCTCTATTTCTTTGTGCCGATCACTTAAGAAATCTTTCTTATCTCTCCTTGCTATCCTTTGGAATTCTGCATTCAAATGGGTATATCTTTCCTTTTCTCCTTTGCCTTTGCTTCTCTTCTTTTCTCAGCTCTTTGCAATTTGGTAGGACCATATATTAATATATATCCCCATTCAAGTTCTCAGCCTAGATCATTGCCATATAAAAATGTATTTGTCTCCCTGCTTAGACTTGAGGTCTTCCAGGTCATGTACTGTACCACATTCATCATTGTTATCTCAGTGTGCTCTTATTTGGGGGGATGTGCTTGAAAGATGCTCATGAATATTTATATATTTAATGAATAAGTAAATAAATGAGTAAATTGATTACTGATTGGATAAGTAGAGAAGAGGGCAAGACATTTTGTAGCCCAGTATTTGTATCTCACTTTTATCATTTTAGTCATTTCAAAGTACCACTTATGTAATACTTTTATTTAAATTGTTCTCTTTTAAACAATTCTAGATTATTTAATTTAAAGCAAATTTTAAGATACTACAATACCTACAAAACCAATATTGCTTGCTGTACTTGGAAAACAAAAATGTACATATAGATATGAAACATCTCATACACTCTTAATCATCTTTATTGTCATCTCAAAATATTGTTTAGGATATATGAACTCGAGTTTTATTACTACTAATTAACTTTTTATTAGTATTTTATATGAGTATAGCTGATTAACAGTGTGATAGTTTCAAGTGCACAGGGAAGCAACTCAGTCATACGTATACGCACGTAAAAAATATTGATCTACTACAATACTTTTGCTTTCAGTTCAGTTCAGTCATTCAGTCATGTCTGACTCTTTCCGACCCCATGAATTGCAGCACGCCAGGACTCCCTGTCCATCACCAACTCCCAGAGTTCACTCAGACTCACGTCCATTGAGTCATTGATGCCATCCAGCCATCTCATCCTTGGTCGTCCCCTTCTCCTGCTCCCAATCCCTCCCAGCATCAGAGTCTTTTCCAATGAGTCAACTCTTTGCATGAGGTGGCCAAAGTACTGGAGTTTCAGCTTCAGCATCATTCCTTCCAAAGAAATCCCAGGGCTGATGTCTTTCACAATGGACTGGCTGGATCTCCTTGCAGTCCAAGGGATTCTCAAGGGTCTTCTCCAACAACACAGTTCAAAAGCATCAATTCTTTGGTGCTCAGCTTTCTTCACAGTCCAACTCTCACATCCATACATGACCACTGGAAAAACTATAGCCTTGACTAGACAGACCTTTGTTGGCAAACTAATGTCTGCTTTTCAATATGCTGTCTAGGTTGGTCATAACTTTCCTTCCAAGGAGTAAGCGTCTTTTAATTTCATGGCTGCAATCACCATCTGCAGTGATTTTGGAGCCCCCCAAAATAAAGTCTGACACTGTTTCCCCATCTATTTCCCAGTGATGGGACCAGATGCCATGATCTTTGTTTTCAGAATGTTGGGCTTTAAGCCAACTTTTTCACTCTCCTCTTTCACTTTCATCAGGAGGCTTTTTAGCTCCTCTTCACTTTCTGCCATAAGGGTGGTGTCATCTGCATATCTGAGGTTATTGATATTTCTTCCAGCAATCTTGATTCTAGCTTGTGTTTCTTCCAGTCCAGCGTTTCTCATGATGTACTCTGGATAGAAGTTAAATAAGCAGGGTGACAATATACAGCCTTGACATAGTCCTTTTCCTATTTGGAACCAGTCTGTTGTTCCATGTCCAGTTCTAACTGTTACTTCCTGACCTGCATATAGGTTTCTCAAGACGCAGGTCAGGTGGTAGGGTATTTCCATCTCTTTCAGAATTTTCCACAGTTTATTGTGATCCACACAGTCAAAGGCTTTGGCATAGTCAATGAAGCAGAAATAGTTGTTTTTCTGGAACTCTCTTGCTTTTTCCATGATCCAGCAGATATTGGCAATTTGATCTCTGGTTCCTCTGCCTTTTCTAAAACCAGCTTGAACATCAGGGAGTTCATGGTTCACGTATTGCTGAAGCCTGGCTTGGAGAATTTTGAGCATTACTTTACTAGCATGTGAGATGAGTGCAATTGTGTGGTAGTTTGAGCATTCTTTGGCATTGCCTTTCTTTGGAATTGGAATGAAAACTGACCTTTTCCAGCCCTGTGGCCCCTGCTGAGTTTTCCAAATTTGCTGGCATATTGAGCGCAGCACTCTCACAGCATCGTCTTTCAGGCTTTGAAAGAGCTCCACTGGAATTCCATCACCTCCACTAGCTTTGTTCTTGGTGATGCTTTCTAAGGCCCACTTGACTTCACATTCCAGGATGTCTGACTCTAGGTGAGTGATCATACCATTGTGATTATCTGGGTCATGAAGGTCTTTTTTGTACAGTTCTTCCGTGTATTCTTGCCACCTCTTCTTAATATCTTCTGCTTCTGTTAGGTCCATACCATTTCTGTCCTTTATCGAGCCCATCTTTGCATGAAATGTTCTCTTGGTATCTCTAATTTTCTTGAAGAGAAATTTCCCATTGTGTTGTTTTCCTCTATTTCTTTGCATTGATTGCTGAGGAAGGCTTTCTTATCTCTTCTTGCTATTCTTTGGAACTCTGCATTCAGATGCTTGTATCTTTCCTTTTATCCTTTGCTTTTCACTTCCCTTCTTTTCACATCTATTTGTAAGGCCTCCTCAGACAGCCATTTTGCTTTTTTGCATTTCTTTTCCATGGGGATGGTCTTGATCCCTGTCTCCTGTACAATGTCATGAACCTCCATCCATAGTTCATCAGACACTCTATCCATCAAATCTAGTCCCTTAAATCTATTTCTCACTTCCACTGTATAATCATAAGGGATTTGAGTTAGATCATACCTGAATGATCTAGTGGTTTTCCTTACTTTCTTCAATTTCAGTCTGAATTTGGTAATAAGGAGTTCATGATCTGAGCCACAGTCAGCTCCCAGTCTTGTTTTTGCTGACTGTATAGAGCTTCTCCATCTTTGGTTGCAAAAAATATAATCAGTCTGATTTCAGTTTGACCATCTGATGATGTCCATATGTAGCATCTTCTCTTGTGTTGTTGGACGAGGGTGTTTACTATGACCAGTTCGTTTTCTTGGCAAAACTCTATTAGCCTTTGCCCTACTTCATTCTGTATTCCAAGGCCAAATTGCCTGTTACTCCAGGTGTTTCTTGACTTCCTACTTTTACGTTCCAGTCCCCTATAATGAAAAGGACATTTTTGGGGGGTGTTCGTTCTAAAAGGTCTTGTAGGTCTTGATAGAACCATTCAATTTCAGCTTCTTCAGTGTTACTGGTTGGGGTATAGACTTGGATTACTGTGATATTGAACAATTTGCCTTGGAAACGAACAGTGATCATTCTGTCATTTTTGAGATTGCATCCAAGTATTGCATTTCGGACTCTTTTGTTGACCATGATGGCTACTCCATTTCTCTTAAGGGATTCCTGCCCGTAGTAGTAGATATAATGGTCATTTGAGTTAAATTCACCCATTCCAGTCCCTTTTAGTTTGCTGATTCCTAGAATGTTGACGTTCACTCTTGCCATCTCCTGTTTGACCACTTCCAATTTGCCTTGATTCATGGACCTAACATTCCAGGTTCCTATGCAATATTGCTGTTTACAGCATTGGACCTTTCTTCTATCACCAGTCACATCCACAACTGGGTACTGTTTTTGCTTTGGCGCCATCCCTTCATTCTTTCTGAAGTTATTTCTCCACTGATTTCCAGTAGCATATTGGGCACCTACTGACCTGGGGAGTTCCTCTTTCAGAAACTCTTTCAGTATCCTATCATTTTCTTTTTCTTACTGTTCATGGGGTACTTTTGCTTTACAGATTAGAAATGTTAATCCAGATAATCCTCATGTCTAACTCAAGGGCACAGAGCAAAGGAGCAATGGAACTGAGCCCAGAAGACCACCTTTCCTGACTTACTGTCCTTCTGAATCAATCAGGCTTTAGACCAAGGAAAGGAAAACACCTCTAAGAAGAGAGGGATGTAATGAACAGAAATAGGTTGTTCCAGAATCACAGGATTGTAGACAGTTTTCAGCAATGACCGTGAGCACATTGCAGATAGAGTTATGTGAGCTCCAGATTGTTGCTATAACAAATTACTACAGATGTTGTGTCTTAAAGCAGCATAACTTTATTACCTTATTGTGCTGGATGTCCGAAACTTAAAATGGGTCTCCTTGGGCTAAAATCAAGGTGTCGTCAGGTCTGCATTCTCTTAGGAGACTATAGGGAGAATCTGTTTCCTTGTTTTTTCAAACTTCTAAAAGCTGCTCACATTCCTCACCATGAGCCCCACATGATTGATTCTAACCTCTGCTTCCTTCATCATATCTCTTCTGGCCTCCGTGCTGTCTTCCCCCTTTACCTCAGGAATGCCCTTGTGGTTATATTGGGCCCATCTACAAAATCCAGGATAATCTCTTCATCTCAAAATCCTTCTTTTATCACATCCGCAAATCCCTTTGCAACATAAGGTAACATATTCACATGTTCCAAGGATTTAAATATGGACATTTAGAATGAGGGGGCGTTGTTTGGCTTAGAACAGTGACTCACCAAGTTAGATCATCTTCTTAAAATGGACTGAGAAGTGTTCCTTTCTCCTCTGTTTTCTGAAAGATTTTGTATACAAACTCTTTTCTTCTATAAATGTTTAAGGGAATTCTCAAGTAAAGACCTCTGAGTATGGATTTTTGCTTTGCAATTTCTTCAACATACATATGGGCATTTAGATTTTTAATTATTCTTGTAGTCATTTTAGTTATTTGGATTTTTAAAGAAATTTGTCCATTTTTACCCAAGTTGTTGAATTTATTGATTTAAACGTGGTCATAGTATTATCTTATTATATTTCAACATTTGAAATCTCCAATGAGATCCATTTTTTCATTACTGATGTTGGTATTTGTGGATTCCCCCCCCCNCCCATTAGTATGGCTAGTTTTATCAAAATGGGTTTATCAAATTCATTGATCTTTTCAAAGAAGTAAATGTGGCTTTCACTGATGTTTTCAGTTTATTTCAAATTTCAATTTTGCTTGTTTCCTCTCGTATTTAATCATTTCCTTTTTTCTACACACTTCAAATTTATTTTACTCTTCATACTTTGACATATGAGAAGTAAGTTAATGCATTTGTTTAAGTCTATTATTTTCTGCTGGGAATATTTTTCAAAATTTCTATTTGTTTATTGTTTTTGACGCTGCTGGGTTATCCTTGCTTTGTGCAGCCTTTCACTAGTTGTGGCAAAGGGGGCTGCTTCTGGTTGTGGCACAGTGCCTTCTCCCTGCTGTGGTTTCTCTTGTTGAGGAACACAGGCTCTAGGCATGCAGCCTCTGTTGCTGTTGCTCATGGGCCCTAGAGCACAGGCTCAACAACTGGTGAATGGACTTGGTCGCTTTGCATCATGTATGAGACCCTCCCAGACCAGCCATCGTACCCGTATCCCTTACATTGACAGGGCGATTCTTATCCACTGCTCCACCAGGGAGGTCCTCTTCTGGGTATTATTATAGCTGACTCTCTAATATTTTGCTATGTTGTATATTCAGAACAATCAATCAATTAATTAACAATTAATTACCTATTGATTAAATTGACAATTAATAGACTATCAATTAATTAACAGTTAATTAACTTAACTTTTAAATATATACAACTATATTCAAACAATGTTCTAAACACTTAGAAAGCATCAATAAGCAAAGCAGATAAAATATTTTCCCTTATTGAAATTACACCGAGTAAATTAAACCAGAGAATTGGAGAAAAGGTGAAATTATTATAAGCTAGAAGGCCTTATGGGAAAAAAAATTTAGAAAAGTCTTAGAGTTTCAAGGGTTGGGGAGGTCACTACAGATTACTCTGTTAAGAGAGACGTTGTGGTGGTTTTAACTGAGAAGTTAACACTCGAACAAGACTTGAAAGAGATGAAAGCATTAGCTAACAATGCAGATTTTGTGTAAGGGCATTCCAGGCAGAGGGAAAAAGAAAATAAGTGCAAAATTGTGTAAGGCTGGAGCATTCCTCTAGTGTGTGAGTAATGGCAGGAGGCCAGTAAGGCTAGGGTAGAATGAAATGCTAGTCTTTCCTACCATCGTCTTAGCTCAGCTCAAACAAACCACATTTCCCTGAATTCTCTGGGTGACATCATATTTCCTGGTTACACCTTCTTGTAGATTCTTGTACTTTCCCTTCATGGCACTTATCCTAATTTGTAACTAGATATTCATGTAATTGTTTGACTAAATTCTTTATATTCTACTAGAATGTTTGCACCATGAGAACAACGAGGTTATTTTTATACTGTGTATCCCTAAGCATGTGATAGGGCTTGGACTTTGTACAGACTTGATTAATATTTGTTTTCTCATGGATTTAATCAGTGTATGACTGGAAGGGTTGATGGATACATGCTTTGTTAGAGAAATCCCTCCTACCAACTCCTACCTGAGAGTGGAGTTTTCCATTTATGACCTGTGTACGTAAACAGTCTCTGGACCCTGACACCATCTATATTGGAATAAAAAAGACATGAAATATTTTGATGACAGGCAATATAAATCTGTGGAGAAGGAAATGGCAAACCACTCCAACATTCTTACTTGGAGAATCCCATGGATAGAGGAACCTGGCAGGCTAGAGTCTGTGGGGTCACAAAAGTCAGACATGACTTGGCAACTAAACTGCTGCTGCTGCTGTTGCTGCTGCTAAGTCGCTTCAGTCATATAATGGCAACCCACCAGCCTCCCCTGTCCCTGGGATTCTCCAGGCAAGAACACTGGAGTGGGTTGCCATTTCCTTCTTCAATGCATGAAAGTGAAAAGTGAAAGTGAAGTCGCTCAGTTGTGTCTGACTCTTAGTGACCCCATGGACTGCAGCCCACCAGGCTCCTCCATCCATGGGATTTTCCAGGCAAGAGTACTAGAGTGGGGTGCCATTCACATTGGAGAAGGAAATGGCAACCCACTCCAGTATTCTTGCCTGCAGAATTCCATAGACAGAGGAACCTGATGGGCTGCAGTCCATGGGGTCACAGAGAGTCGGACACGACTAAGTAACTAACACACACACACACACACACACACACACACAATAGAAATCTGATATAGATTGCCCAAATTCTAAGAGACATTGAAAGATCCTAGAAGGAAAAAAAAAAATCATCAATGGTAAAATTTTTTCTTCAAAAATATAGCTTTATAAAATAAATAAGAAAAATATATTAAATATATTAAGAGTAATTCTTTCTATGTATGACAGTCTGTTTTTGACAAAACTGGCCTGGCTTAAGAAATCCCAAAGGTCTTATGTGGTTTATTGGTGTATGAACACATAGCATCAATATTGGACATGTTATCAACCCCAGTATATGCAATGGAGCCAAGCGTTTCTGGTCTAAATTGACATGTTTATATTTTCCCTTCACATTTGTTAATATTATTCAATATCAATTATAAATTAAACTTTAATATTAAGAAAAGGTGTTTCTTTGTTTCTTAAAGGCAATTTAAATCCAAAATACACATTGTTGTGTGTGTTAGTCACTCTGTCATGTCCAATTCCCCATGACCCCGTGGACTGCTGCCCGCCAGGCTCCTCCATCCATGGCATTCTCCAAGCAAGAATACTGGAATGGATTGTCATTCCCTGGCTTTGTATAAAATGCTTTTTGTGTTTCATGAATAAAGTGTAATTTAAAAAGGTTTCTAAGGCCATGTATTGTTGGGAAATGCTAGCCATGTTCATGTCTAAGATTTAGAAACTGAAGCCCAGAGAACTTAGTGCGTAACTCCCTCCCCTGATTTCATGTTTTCTTCCTAGCACTTCACATTGTAATTAGTCACACCAGGGCAGGAAGCGGGCAAAGGATTTTCTTGTCTTACAGAGCCTAAAGTTGTCTGAGTCTTTAAGGACTTTGAAATGTAGTTATGTCTGACATAAGATTAAACCCTAGGTAGTATTTTTACTAAAGTATCCCCAATGATTTTATTGTTTGAGCTTTAACTCTTCTGAAAATTATTTTTGGTACTTTTCTCATTGGCCTGTCAAAGTATCTTATGGGTATATATACATAGGTAAAACTACTAAAGCTCTACCACTTATAAACATATTCAAGGATACACATACACTCTCCCAGACAGAGTCAACAGTTTTAGAATTGCATGTTATTTAGCCAGAATTATTTTCTTGAGATAAATTTCTAGAAATAAAAATATCAAGTCAAAAGAGAAAAAATTTAAAAATATGAACCTTTGATACAGATCTCCATAGTTATTAGAATACCTGTTTCCTTCAACTTTGCAAATATTGGATGGCATTTTTTTTTTTTTTTTAGATCAGTATAGTTTGCTAAGAAAAGACATCTCACTTTTGTATTATTTTGATTCACAAGGAAATTGAAGTTCATCTAGGACCATCACTTCTCTCTTTTTGTGCTCATATTATTTTCCCATTTGTTTTCCTGAGAGTGAGGTGGAAGCATTTCTCTATTTAGTTAAATTTGATAACTTTATATTTTATGTTTAAATTTTAAGGATATTTTTCTGTCACATAGTTTTTAACTTTGTTTCCCAAGTAGACACGTAGTACTGCAAAAGCAAATATGATCATATGATTCTCCATGGCAATTGGCAACACATGGATTCTGCCAATAGGAAGAAATGACAATATTAAATAACAGTAAGTGCTAAAAAACATAAAAACCTCCAAAAATCTGTTTACAGCCAAATGATAGTTTAGTTTGGCAATAACATATTGGAAACTCACTTGATTGCATTTGAAAACATGTTTTGCCATTTGTTATGGCATCTTAGAAAAATTTGTTTCCTCCCCTGAGCCTCTATTTCTTCAACACAGAGAGTCTAGACTCAGTTGTTCATAAAGTCTGGCCCAGCTTTGACTCTCTACTCATCTTTGTCATTCGGCTCCCCATAGAATGGTCCTATTTGCTCCATCAGTCAACTAGACTTTCAGTCTGTCCAGTGCATTCAACAAATATTCATGAAATCCTTTGCTCTGCATTGTTTTAGATGTCGGAGCTGAAGTAGTAAATAGGAAAGAAAAGACTCCCTGCAATATGGTAATTATGGAGGAAAGAACAAGTGAGCAATCTGGTGACTGTCTACCAAGGACCATGACAGAGAGAGTGACAGGGATGTGACTCAAAGCAGGTGAAGAAGGAAAACCTCTCTGATGGACACATCACTTATTTTTCACCTCTGGCTTTCTTCATATCCTAATGGAGGAGTCTGCTTTTAGTGGGAAAGGAAAGATGCTACACTCATTTTAACTGTTTTACTAAAACTACCTGTGGGCTTGTTCAGTGAAATTTCCTGTATCAAACCCATCCCTCAGGTATATCTAATTTCTATATATTTTCTGGTCCCAGGACTTCATGGCAAATAGATGGGGAAACAGTGGAAACAGTAGCTGACTTTATTTTTTGGGGCTCCAAAATCACTGCAGATGGTGACTGCAGCCATGAAATTAAAAGACACTCCTTGAAAGGAAAGTTATAACCAACCTAGACAGCATATTCAAAAGCAGAGACATTACTTTGCCAACAAAGGTCCATCTAGTCAAGGCTATGGTTTTTCCAGTAGTCATGTATGGATGTGAGAGTTGGACTATAAAGAAAGCTGAGCGCCAAAGAATTGATACTTTTGAACTGCGGTGTTGGAGAAGACTCTTGACAGTCCCTTGGACTGCAAAGAGCTCCAACCAGTCCATCCAAAAGGAGATCAGTTCTGGGTGTTCATTGGAAGGGCTGATGTTGAAGCTGAAACTCCAATACTTTGGCCATCTGATGTAAAGAGCTGACTCATTTGAGAAAGACCTTGATGCTGGGAAAGATTGAGGGCAGGAGGAGAAGGGGACGACAGAGGATGAGATGGTTGGATGGCATCACTGACTCGATGGACATGAGTTTGGGTAGGCTCTGGGAGTTGGTAACGGACAGGGAGGCCTTGTGTGCTGCAGTTCATGGGGTCGCAAAGAGTTGGACATGACTGAGTGACTGAACTGAACTGATATATTCTATAAAGCATTTCCTTGATTATGTGTGTATGAGTGTGTGTATTGGCTCAGTCAGTTCCAACTCTGTGACCCCATCGACAGAGAAGCCCAGTGGGCTACAGTCCATGAGGATTCTCTAGGCAAGAATACTGGAGTGTGTTGCCAAGCTCTCGTCCAGGGGATCTTCCAAACCCAGGGAATGAACCCAAGTCTCTCACATTGAGGCAGATTCTTTAATGTCTGAGCTACCAGGGAAGCCCTTCCTTGATTATACTTAGCTGCAAATGAATTATCCCCCACTTCATGTTCACAGTCCTTTGCTAAAGGTCTCTTGGGTTGGGTGGAAAACACTGAGCCACAAATAAAATAAAATTCACATGCCTGGGTCAGCAATGATGCTGACCTTTAGATCTCTTTCTGCCCTCTGGCACAGTCTGTTAGCTGACCATAATCACTGGCTTCTTCTTCCTGATGGCAGAGGTAGGCCAAATGGTTCCACCTTCTTTGCATTTACGTGTGGCCACAATACAGACTCTAATGAATCGTGGAGGAAGCCCAGCGTGATGTATCCATGCCTGGTCCACATCTGTATCCCTTCACTGTTCTTTTCATTTCAGGTAAGCTTCTTGCTGGAGTTGTCAGAAGCACTATCTTCTTGGACCTCTGAACCACTGTATGAAGCAAATATACACCCTAGTTCTTCCACCTCAAATTTGTCTGTTACCTAAAACTATCCTTGAGTAATTTTATTCTGCAGAGGCATTGCATTTTGGGTGCATGTAAATATCAGAAACTTGAGTCGACCACCACACCGAATATCTCCCAGAAGTTGCTGTCAAATAGTATACACCACATGAAGTGGACACTCGAAAATTTCATTTGATGACTCAAAATTGGGAGGAACAGAATTAGAATTCCATGTATGTTTTTCAGCTCCATGACCCTCATTTTTTTTTTTTTTTTTAACATCAAAAAGTATTCTTTAAAAAGATTCCCACTGAAGATTGAGATAATTGTAGGGAAAGTGAAAGTGAAATGTGCTCAGTCCATTGAATTCTCCAGGCCAGAATACTGGAGTGGGTAGCCTTTCCCTTCTCCAGGGGATCTTCACAACCCAAGGATCAAACCCAGGTCTCCCATATTGCAGGCAGATTCTTTACTAACCAAGTCACCAGGGAAACCCAAGAATACTGGAGTGGGTAGCCGGTCCCTTCTCCAGTGGATCTTCCTGACCCAGGAATCAAATTAGGGTCTTCTGCATTGCAGGGGATTCTTTACCAGCTGAGCTATCAGGGAAGCCTGGAATTGTAGGGAAGCAACCCTGAAAAAAAAATCCCCTTCCTGCTGGGCAAGTTGAATTATTTTTTGGTTTCCCTATCATTTTTAATCTCAACTTTCATTTATTTATTCTCTTAGTTAATGCCTTTCAAAGTACTCACATTTCCTCATCCCTTTCCCATATTTAGTCTTAAAGTATTATATTTTCTCCTTGCCTGTTGCTGTCTCCTGATTCTATCTTCATCTATTTTCTTAACATCTTGGTATATTATCCAAGCAATTTATCAACACCATTTCTCTCAACCTCCAGAGAACAGCTAAAAAGTCAGAAATCACATGTGATGACATGAAATGAAATCTGGACATCTACACAGCACAGTATAACTAGAAGAGCTTTCTCCACCCAGTATGTTTCACATGCAAAAATAGAGATATATACTGAAATTATGCAGTAGTGAGTGTTGGGAGGCAAAAAAGGTGGAGGAAATCATACAATCCCTCTTTTCCATTTTTTCTTCTTATAAGACAAGGGAACCTGAGGCCCAGCAGAGCCTGATGACTTATCTAAGATATCATAATAGTGTTTGAGGAGGAAATCAGGTCAACGTTTTTACAGAATGAATCAGAATTCAGTGAATTTCCATTCTGGAAAGGACTTTGGCAATAGGGTTAAACCTGAGATTTCATTCCAGAGACAGAATGCATAAATGCCTGTCAGTTATCTAGATACATCATATATATTATCTCTAATCCTTATTTTCACAGTGGAGGTTTTATTATCTTCATTTGAAAAATGAAGGTAGTGAGGTTGGCACTAACTGATACTGAGAAACTTATACAGACATTTAGCAATTCACTTAATTGGAATTTAACTTCAGATTTTTCTGAACTCCACGTATCTGCTTTTTTCTGACATGATGTCAGAATCAGTTCTATAAGAACTCATGGCACATTTTCCTAGATATTAGCCACTCTTCTTTAACTCCCACCCCAAAGAAGGACAATGCTAAAGAATGTTTAAACTACTGCATAACTGTGCTTTTCTCACATGTTAGCAAGGTAATGCTCAACATCCCTCAAGCTAGGCTTCACCAATAGGTGAACTAAGAACTACCAGATGTACAAACTAGATTTGGAAAAGGTAGTGGAACCAGAGATCAAATTGCCAACATCTGTTGGATCATAGAAAAAGCAAAAGAGTTCCAGAAGAACATCTACTTCTGCTTCATTGACTACACTAAAGCCTTTGACTATGTGAAAAATGAAAGTGAAAGTCGTTCAGTTGTGTCTGACTTTTTGTGACCCCAGGGACTATACAGTCCATGGAATTTTCCAGGCGAGAAAACTGAAGTGGGCAGCCTTTTCCTTCTCCAGGGGATCTTCCCAGCCCAGAAATCAAACCCACGTCTCCCACATTGCAGGCAGATTCTTTACCAGCTGAACTACAAGGGAAGCCCAAGAATATTGGAGTGGGTAGCCTATCATTTCTCCAGCTGATCTTCCCAACCCAGGAACTGAACCAGAGTCTCCTGCATTGCAGGTGGATTCTTTGACTGTGTGAATTGCAACAGAATGTGGAAAATTCTTGAAGAGATGGGAATACCAGATCACCTTACCTGCCTCCTGAGAAACCTGTATGCAGGTCAAGAAGCAACAGTTAGAACCAGACAGGGAATAATAAACTGCTTCAAAATTGACAAAGGAGTATGTCAAGGCTGTCTATTGTTACCCTGTATATTTAACTTGTATGCATAGTACATCATAGGAAATGCCAGGCTGGATGAAGCTCAAGCTGGAATCAAAATTGCAGGGAGAAATATCAATAACCTCAGATTTTCACTGAGACACGTGGACTTGAATAAATAATTGAGAAATTTGCAGTAGTGGTAAAGAACTCACCTGCCAATGCAGGAGACATGAGATGCAGGTTCCATCCCTGGGTCAGGAAGATCCCCTGGAGAAGGAAATGGTAACCCATTCCAGTACTCCTGTCTGGAGAATCCAGTGGACAGGAAAGCCTGGCAAGCCCATAGGATCACAAAGAGGTGGACATGACTGAAGCAACTAGGCACAGGCATCAATATCTTAGGTCATTTAGAAATTCTGGGTCTCCATTGCCTCCTGTAAATCCCTCCAATTTTAAAGGAAAACTGGAGAAGGAAATGGCAACCCACTCCAGTGTTCTTGCCTGGAGAATCCCAGGGACGGGGGAGCCTGGTGAGCTGCTGTCTATGGGGTCGCACAGAGTCGGACACGACTGAAGCGACTTAGTAGCAGCAGCAGTATTGCCTCCTAAGGAAGCTGTGTACCATTTTCTGTTTGTTAATTCTAAAACTATTGAGAGAATGAAGTGAAATAAAGGATCAGAATGCAACTTAGGAACTTTTAATTGCCAATAAAAGTTTCACATCTTGGTAAGTGCAGCTTCCCAGGTGGCACTAGTGGTAAAGAATCTACCTGCCATGCAAGAGACAAGAGGCTTGAATTTGATCCCTGGGTCAGGAAGACCCCCTGGAGAGGGAATAACAACCCACTCCAGTATTTTTGGCTGTAAAATCCCATGGACAGAGGAGGCTGATGGGCTATTGTCCATAGGGTTACAAAAAGTCAGACACAACTGAGCACTTGAGCACACACACATGTTTATTTAAAAAAAACAAAACAGAGATATAGTCCAGGGCAAGCAACTGATCATAACCCATGACTTGTAGAAAATTAAAATGATAGGATCATGTTTTTTTTTTCTTAAAAAAAAAAAAGAAAAACTTGCAAAATTTTTAGGAGAGAATTTATCTAAATTTTTTGTTGTAAACTTGGATAGTGGAAATAGAAGACATAAGAAATAGATGGCATACAGTCAAAATGTGTTTGGATGAATATCTAACCACTATTGTTGGGAAAGGATGAAGAAGAAAGTGAAACTTAGTGGAAAAAATTAAAATATTCTTAGAATCATAAAGAACAAACCTTCTTCTAAGATTCAGTATGACGTCTTTACTAAGGACATGCCACACATATAGTTTTTTTTAATTAATTAATTAATTTTAATTGGAGGCTAATTACTTTACAATATTGTGGCGGTTTTTGCCATATATTCACATGAATCAGCCACGGGTGTACATGTGTCACTCCTCCTGAAACTCCTACCGTCTCCCTCCCCACCCCATCCCTCAGGGTCATCCCAGTGCACCAGCCCTGAGTGCCCTGTCTCATGCATGGAACCTGGACTGGAAATCTGTTTCACACATGATAATATACACGTTTTAATGCTATTCTCTCAAATCATCCCACCCTCACCTTCTCCACCGAGTCCAAAAGTCTGTTCTTTACCTCTATGTCTCTTTTGCCGTCTCACATATAGGTTTTTGACTACCATCAAGTAATCTTTATTTTCTGAAAAATGTAAATGGTTGTCCTTTAGCTCAGGGTCAGAAAAAGTTATGTGGAGAGTTGCCTCACATTTGTTGGGTTTCTCAAATTCTCCCAGGGATCCAGCTCTGAAAAACTGAAAAGCTAGAATCTGGTTCAGAGAGGTCAGGGAGGGAAAGAAACATGGGATTCTTTGACCCTCCCCAGGCAAGAGTACATTTTGTACAAACCGTCTGCTCAGTAGAAGAGACCCATGCCATGGGGGTTTGCCTTCTCTGAGGTCATAAACTTTGTCATCTGTTCTAGGAAACAAGTGTCTTCCTCTTCAAACGTTTTCCTTCAGTGCAACCCCCTTCCCAGTTTTTGTTTACTGCTGACATTATTCATGGAGCAAATCCATCCATCTCCCTAGGAGTCAAATTCATGACTTGTAAAGGTCAAGGCTGAGTCTTCTCTTGTTTCTGTTCATTTTCTTGGATGAGAAACATTTAAGCATGATATGGCATTGCTCAGTCTGGAGAAATGACCCTTCTGACTCAGCTAACCTGTATTTCGAGAAAGTCAGTGAGTCTATTGGACTTCATAAAATGCCATTCCTAAAATTCCAGCACAACTGGTTCACTCATCCCACTGGGTAGGTTAATTAACCCTATAGCTCAAAGAGCTATCATCTTTGAGCATCTGGGATGCAAGTGTGTGCGCCCCAGTGTAACTCTGGCTTTTAAAATTTTCTAAAGATGATGCCCATTGAGGAAGTTTCGACCATTTTTCTTCTATTTCTCTAATCTGAAGTGACTCATTGGAAAAGACCCTGATGCAGAGAAAGATTGAGGGCAGGAGGAAAACGGGGCAACAGAGGATACAATGGTTGGATGGCATCATCGACTCAATGGACTTGTGTCTGAGCGAACTCCAGGAGATACTGAAGGATAGGGAAGCCTAGTGTGCTGCAATCCATGGGATCGCAAAGAGTTGGACTTGGCTTAGTGACTGAAAAGCAATCTTTTCCAACTCTGATTTCAGAGTCCTAGGACTTGATGGATGCTTCTAGCTTTGCCTTGTGTGTTTCCTGAGGAATCTAGCTGATCCTTTCCCTGGTGGCTCAGATGGTAAAGTGTCTGCCTGTGATGCAGGAGACCTAGGTTTGATTGCTGGGTCAGGAAGATCTCCTGGAGAAGGAAATGACAACACACTCCAGTACTCTTGCTTGGAAAATTCCATGGATGGAGGAGCCTGGTAGCCTTCAGTCCATGGGATCCCAAAGAGTCAGACACGACTGAGTGACTTCACTTTCACTGATGATCATTACCTATGTGTTTCGTTTAACTTGTTTTGAGCAAGTACTTCTCTATAGACTGAGTGGCTGGTAGGACTTTCAATGTCAGGGTCAACTAAGAGATATAATTTTCTCATCCCCTTTTTATAAATGTAGAATGGAACCTAGAGAGAGATTGCCTTTCCTTCAAGACACTTAATATGGTATAATACATTTTAAAAATATTTTTTAAATATTTGCCTTCCCCAAGGGTCTCTCAGAACTATGAAAAACACTCTACTTGTTTTGTCAATAGTGACTCTGTGATCAATGTCTAGAATGTTCCTCACCCTCCATAAATATTCATTAAATTAGTAAATAGATCGAATATTATAATTACAACTTTAGGCCTGAGTCTTAAAATAACCAAGATCTTCAAATTTAGATCTTTATTATCATCTCCAAGTGAAATTACACATGGAGTAACATAAAAACTTAGAGAATTGGGGGCAATAAATTTCCCATAGAAATTTAAGGCTGTGTTCCATTTTTCTGTCTATGCCTAATGAATCATTTTTATAAACAGTGTTAAGATAATTATTACAGCAGTGTTTTCTTTTGATAGGTCAGTATTAAATGGAAATTTTTTGAGAATTTGTCTCATTTTTAATACATCAGGGACATCCAAAAATTAAGGTTGCTCACCTGTATTTCAATCTTGGAGAGAGTATATAAATGAATAAAAGAATGAGTGATGTGACTTAGTATCTTGCTCAGAGCTGGGCTTCATAGCTGGACTTCCTGACTCTTAATTCAGATTCTGAATGTCTTGAGGGCATGTGTTAAGATACTCTCATCTTGGAACTTCTGTGCTAGGCTTTCTCTGCATGATTCACTCCCTCACCCTTCTTAACTTGGATAGCATCCTAGTCTTTCCATAGGTTTCAGCTGAGATGTCACCTTTTCCAGAAACTCCTTCCTAACATACCGTTCCTTCATTCTGGCTTCTGTGCTTCCAAAGGGCAGGGAATCTGTTTTGTTCATTGCTTTATCACAATATATAACACAGTGAATATGTGCAGCAAGAATTCTCAAGGTTTTCAATGAATTCTGTGCAACCAACTATCCACACCTAAAAGTTGATGCTTTTGAATTGTGGTGCTGAAGAAGATTCTTGAGAGTCCCTTGGACTGCAAAGAGATCAAACCAGTCAATCTAAAGAAAACCAACCTTAAATATTCAATGGAAGCACTGACTGATGCTGAAGATCCAATACTTTGGCCACCTGATGTGAAGAGTTGGCTCATTGGAAAAGACCCTGATGCTGGGAAAGATTGATGGCAGGAGGAGAAGGGAATGAGATGATTGGATGGCATCACCGACTCACTGGACTTGAGTTTAAGCAAACCGCAGGAGACAGTGAAGGACAGGGAAGCCTGGTGTGTTAAGTTCATGGGGTTACAAAGAGTTGGACATGACTTAGAGACTAACAAACAGCAACGACACTTGTTGAAAGTGGTCTATTCTTCAATTATATCTCTCCTGGTGTTGGTGGGGGAAGTCTTGTTTTTCTCCTAGGCTGCTGAAAGTGAAAGTGTTATCCTCTTTTTCATGTCCAACTCTTTACGATCCCACGGATTGTGTAGCCCACAAGGCTCCCGTCCTCATGGAATTCTCCAGACAAGAATACTGGAGTGGGTAGCCATTCCTATCTTCAGGGAATCTTCCCAACTCAGGGACCGAACCCAGGTCTCCTGTCTTGCAGGTGGGCTCTTATCTATTGAGCCACCACCAGGACATAAAGTGAGAATAGAGGTTAAACAATCTTAATAAATTTGCCTTCCTTCCAGGCCAACTCTATTATTCTAGACACAAGGACAAAAGAGGGAAAACCAGACCTCACTTAAATGCACTTGTATGGACTTGAGCTACAGGATCACACAGTTCGATCATCAGTTTCATCCTGTAAAACTTATTTTTGCCTGTATTCACCTTTCTCAGTTCAATTCAGTTCAGTTGCTCCGTTGTGTCTGACTCTTTGCAACCCCATAGACTGCAGCGCACCAGGCTTCCCTGTCCATCATTAACTCCTGGAACTTGCTCAAACTCATGTCCATTGAGTCAGTGATGCCTTCCAAACATCTCATCCTCTTTCATCCCCTTCTCCTCCTGCCTTCAATCTTTCCCAGCATCAGGGTCTCTTCTAATGAGTTAGTTCTTTGCATCAGGTGGTCAAAATATTGGAGTTTTAGCTTCAGCATAAGTCCTTCCAATAAACATTCAGGATTTACTTCCTATAGGATTGACTGGTTTGATTTCCTTGCAACCCACGGGATTCTAAGTGTCTTCCCCAGCATCACAGTTTGAAAACATAAATTCTTCAGCCCTCAGCTTTTATATGGTTAACTGAGATCACTCAGGCCAAACTGTGATATGGCCACTTTTGCCTTTTCATCATTTAATGACCTTTCATTCAGACTTTTGTTCGTTCTTTACCCAACCCTGCAAAACACATTCTTATGTTTAAACAATAATTAATTTAAAAATATGTATCAAGTTAATTACTTTACAATATTGTATTGGTTTTGCCATACATCAACCTCCAATTAAAATAAATAAATTTATATTAAAAAAAGAAGCTAAAAAAATGTATCGAGTAACTTTTCTATGCTAAGCACAGTCTTAATGCTGGTACTATAGCACTGAACAAGACAAAAAAAGAGCCCTTGCCTTCATGAAGCTTATATTTTAATGTTTCATTTATCTCTCAACCGTCTGCCATCCTGGTAAATGTTATTGGTGATGACACTAATTGCACTAGCACGTTAGTGTGTGTGTACAGTTGACCCTTAAACAATGAAGGGGGTAAGGATGCCAACAATCTGAAGTGTAGTCAAAAATTGGTGAATAACTTCGGATCAGCCCTCTAGTTCCAAATGCATGGTTCTGTATCTGTCAGTCCATTTCCATGGATTCAATCAATGGATGATCATGAAGTACTGTAATATAGTATGTATTAAAAAGATATATGTGCATTAGTGGACCTGTGTAGTTCAAACCTGTGTTGTTCAAAGGTTAACTATATATAGGATTTAATTTATATGGCAACAGTGTGTATACATATATATATATGTATGCCATGGAGACCAGGGACAATTTTGTGATTTTTGTATTGCACACACTGCCTGACATTTAATGAGCACCTGCTGGGGTGCAGTTTATTTTCCCATTTAGTGATGGGTCAACACATTTAATTAACTTACAAATCAAAAGATAAGTTTGAAAAAAAAGAAACCTTAATTGAGCACTTACTATGAGCCCAGACATCTGGACAATTTCAACCTATCACAGTCTCTTCCTGATGGATGCTGGTTAGTGGTCTTTTCCCTGTAGAGTGATGGGTGCTTATGGAAGTTAAGTCCTTTATATACAGGCCATGGAAGTGGAACCAGTATCCAGACTGGTCTTTCCTTTATGGCATGAGTTCTTTGCAGAAAAATATACTCAGTTATTAACCAAGTTAACTTTGCGAGACTTGGGTTTCAAGGGAGGGGACTTATAAAAACTGGTTTCTTATGCTTCTCTTCTTGTTCCTCTCTTTACTCAGGGGATTATAGAATACCTCATTTATTTCCAGATAGTCATTTCATGATGATTCTCATCAGACCTTTGATAGACCCCAAACGGGAGGCAGGATTGACAAACTTCCATCACCATTATTAATTTTTTAATGAGTACAAAAGCCAAACAGAAAGCTTCCCAAGATAAAGTATATCTGGTACAGAAAAAGAACTTATGAAAAACTCTTTTTTAGAGCAATGCAAGGTCAAGAGTTTCTAAGTACTAATTCTTGGTTATAGGACAGTTTCTAATTCTACCTCTATCTTGTGAGTTTTATGGATAGAAAGAGACAAAAATTTAAGAGGTTCTCCTTATACTTAGACAATGAGAGAAAAATGACAGAGTATGGTAACCATGCATATGTAGGCATGGGAGTAAGATTCAATTCAAATAAAGTCATCCACATTTTCATCCTGGCCTGAGCCAACCCCTGATCCTATCAGAGATCAGGCCTATGGCTTGTACACAGTGTCAACTAAAAGAGATGCACAATGTCAGAGTTGTGTTGTTGTTCAATAGCTCAGGCATGTACAACTCTTTGTGATCCCATTGACTTTAGCACACCAGGCTTCCCTGTACTTCACCATCTCCTGGAGCTTGCTCAGACTCACATCCACTGAGTCGGTGATGCCATCCAACCATCTCATCCTCTGTTGTCCCCTTCTCCTCCTGCCTTAAATCTTTCTCAGCATCAGGGTCTTTTCTAATGAGTCAGCTCTTCACATTGGGTGACCGAAGTATTGGAGCCTCAGCTTCAGCATCAGTCCTTCCAATGAATATTCAGGATTGATTTCCTTTAGGATTCTTTGGTTTGATCTTGCAGCCCAAGGGACTCTCAAGAATATTCTCCAACACCATAGTAAAAAAGCATCAATTCTTTGGCGCTCAACCTTCTTTATGGTCCAACTCTCACATCCTTACATGACTACTGGAAAAGCCATATCTTTGACTTTATAGACTTTTTAGACAAAGTAATGTCTCTGCTTTTTAATATGCTATCTAGATTTTGCCAAGAGAACGAATTCTTCATAGCAAACAACCTCTTACAACAATAAAAGAGATGATTCAACACATGGAAATCACAAGATGGTCAATACTGAATTCAGATTGATTATATTCTTTGCAGCCAAAGGTGGAGAAGATCTTTACAGCCAGCAAAAAAAAAGACTGGGAGCTGACTGTGGCTCAGATCATGAACTCCTTATTGGAATATTCAGGCTTAAACTGAAGAAAGTAGGGAAAACCACTAGACCATTCAGGTATGACCTAAATCAAATCCCTTACGATTATACATTGGAAGTGACAAACCAGTTCAAGGGATGAGATCTGTTAGTGCCTGAGGATCTATGGATAGAGGTTCATGATATTGTACAGAAGGCACTGATCAAGATCATCCAAAGTAAAAAGAAATTCAAAAAGGCAAAATGATTGTCTGAAGAGGCCTTACAAATAGCTGAGAGAAGAAGAGACAATAAAGTCAAAAGACAAAAGGCAAGATATACCCATCTGAATGCAGAGCTCTAAAGAATAGCAAGGAGAGATAACAAAGCCTTCCTCAGTGATCAATGCAAAGATATAACAGAAAACAATAGAATGGGAAAGACTAGAGATCTCTTCAAGAAAATTAAAGATACCAAGATGCAAAGATGGGCACAATAAAGGTCAGAAAATATTAAGAAGAGGTGGCAAGAATACAGAGAATTATACAAAAAAGATCTTCATGACCCACATAACCACGATGGTGTGATCACTTACCTAGAGCTAGACATCCTGGAATACGAAGTCAAGTGGAACTTAGGAAGCATCACTATGAACAAAGCTAATGGAGGTGGTGGAATTCCAGCTGAGCTATTTCAAATCCTAAAAGATGATGCCGTGAAAGTGCTACACTCAATAGGCCAGCAAATTTGGAAAACTCAGCAGTGGCCACAGGACTAGAAAAGGTCAGTTTTCATTCCAATCCCAAAGAAAGGAAATGCCAAAGAATGTTCAAAGTACGACACAATTGCACTCATCTCACACACTAGCAAAGAAATGCTCAAAATTCTCCAAGAGCTTGAACAGTACTTGTACTTCTTCAACAGTACTTGAACCAAGAACTGCCAGCTGTCCAAGCTAGATTTAGAAAAGGCAGAGGAACCAGAGATCAAGATGCCAGCATCCACTGGATCATTTAAAAAGCAAGAGAGTTCCAGAAAAACACCTACTTCTGCTTTATTGAATACACCAAAGCTTTTGACTGTGGATCACAGCAAACTGTGACAAATTCTTCAAGAGATGGGAATACCAGACCACCTGACCTGCCTCCTAAGAAATCTGTATGCAGGTCAGAAAGCAGCAATCAGAACCGGAAATGAAACAACAGACTGGTTTCAAAACAGGAAAGATGAACATCAAGGCTGTATATTGTCACCCTGCTTATTTAACTTGTATGCAGAGTACATCATGCTAAATGCTGGGCTGGATGAAGCACAAGCTGGAATCAAGATTGCTGGGAGAATATGCAGATTCTCAGATATGCAGATAACACCAATCTTATGGCAGAAAGCAAAGAAACTGAAGAGCCTCTTGATAAAATGAAAGAAGAGAGTGAAAAAGCTGGCTTAAAACTCAGCATTCAGCAAACTAAGATCATGGCATCTGGTCCCAACACTTCATGGCAAATAGATGAGGAAACAATGGAAATAGTGACAGACTTTATTTTCTTTGGCTCCAAAATCACTGCAGATGTCTGCAGCCATGAAATTAAAAGATGCTTGGTCTTGGAAGAAAAGTTATGACCAACCTAGACAGTATATTAAAAAGCAGAGGTATTACTTTGCCAACAAATGTCCATCTAGTCAAGGCTATGGTTTTTCCAGTAGTCATGTATAGATGAGAGAGTTGGACTGCAAAGGAAGCTGAGTGCAGAAGCATTGATGCTTTTGCACTATGGGCTTGGAGAAGACTCTTGAGAGTCCCTTGGACTCCAAGTAAATCAAACTAGGCAATCCTAAAGGAAATCAGTCCTGAATATTCATTGTAAGGTCTAATGATAAAGCTTAAGCTCCAATATTTGGCCAGCTGATGCAAAAAACTGACTCATTTGAAAAGACCCTGATGCTAGGAAAGCTTGAAGGTGGGAGGAGAAGGGGACGACTGAGGATGAGATGGTTGGATGACATCACTGACTTGATGGACATGAGTTTGAGCAAGCTCCAGGAGTTGGTGATGGACAGGGAAGCCTGGTGTGCTGCAGTCCATGGGATTGCAAAGAGTGGTACAGGAATGAATAACTTAACTGAACTGAAATTGGTCATAGCTTTTCTTCCAGGGAGAAAGTGGCATTTAATTTCATGGCTGCAGTCACCAACTGCAGTGATTTTGGAGCCCAGGAAAATAAAGCCTGTCACTATTTTCATTGTTTCCCCATCTATTTACCATGAAGTGATGGGACCAGATGCGGTGACCTTAATGTTTCGAATGTTGAGTTTTAAGTCAGCTTTTTCACTGTCATTTGGGGCAAAATCAGGACTGCAGCCCAGGAGAAAGCACCTCAGATATCTCTCAGTAAACTGCACCAAATAGGTATTGGGGAAAGGTCAATATATGTGATTTTGAAAATGGGGAGTTCACAGAATCATACCCTTATCTTACAAAGGGTTTTGTACTAATCAAAAGAAGCTGATGTCACCATGAAGGGTTTAAGTGCTTTTCTAAGCTATGAGAAGATGCAAGGATTGGGATCATGAAATCAGTTCTTGAACATATCTATCTAAAACCTGCTCGCTAGTTCTGGAGCACAAAGTTCCTCATTCTCCATGCTGAACTTCCTTCAGGGTGTGTCGATGGTCAACAGCCACAGCACCGCGGGATTCAGTCTCCACAGAGGCAGAAAGCAAATGCCCTTGGCAAGTGTTAACTTGTAGTCCACTCTTGTTTACTTTTTCTTTTCACGGGCTTTTATTTTCCCCATTGAAATTGTCTCCGTCGTGATTTATTCTTGTATACTGAATTATTAATATATTCTCTATCTCTCATCTCAAAAAGCCACATAGTCCCTAAACAATCTTCGCCTCTCACTAGTTCCTCCATTCCCTGCACCCCTGCCCTATTTTTCTGCTTTGTCATGCAGCAAAAGTCTTCAGCACATTTATTTGCTGAGTTCATTCTCTCACTTCCGGTCCCTTCTTATCTCACTACCACTGTTGTCTGGAGCTACTCTTGTAAAGGTCATTAACAATCTCCTTTCTGCCAATGATGCAAAGGTCAATTCTCCAGTTCTCTTTGTTTTCAGCTTCTCAGTAGCACAGGACACACTTAGCCAATGTCTCTTTAAAATATTCTTCATTTGGCCATCAGGATCCCACCTTCTCCTATTTCTCCTCCTCCGTCAGTGGCCATTTTTCTGCCTCCTTTGCTTAGCCAGCTCACTTTTATCTAGATTTTCTGCCTGAGAGAGCTTATCTAAGCCTTTACAGACCTGGGGAGCTTGTGTGTGCTCAGTCCTATCTAGCTCTTTGCAACCTCATGGACTGTAGCCCACCAGGCTCCTCTGTCTGTGGGATTTTCCAGGGAAGAATACTGGAGTGGGTTGCCATTTTCTACCCCAGGGGATCTGTCTGACCCAGGGACTGAACCCACATCACTTGAGTCTCCTTTATTGGCAGGCCAATTCTTGTTTCCCTAGTGGCTCAGAGGGTAAAGAATCTGCCTACAATGTGGGAGATCCAGGTTTGAGCCCTGGGTTGGGAAGATCCCCTGGAGAAGGAAAGGGCAATCCACTCCAGTATTCTTGCCTGGCGAATTCCATGGAAAGAGGAGTCTGGCAGGCTACAGACCATGGGGTCACAAAGAGCAATTGAGCGACTAACACTTTCACCTGGGAAACCCCTGAATGCTGATCCCTTCCTTGAGACTCAGGCTCAACATCTCACCTTGACCTCTAGTATTGTGTCACCCTTACCCTGTATGGCATAAATACAGGTCCAAAATAAAACTATGGACTCTTACATATCACAAATTTTCCTCCTCTCATCTTCCTCATCTTGGTAAATAACAACATCATTTACTCAATTTCTCTTCTCTTTTCCTCATATGTTATTACCAATCTATTTGCAATTTTTGTTGGTTCTGCTGCCAAAATCTTGGCTTTCTGTGCACCAATGCGGGAAAGAAATAGAGGAGCAGAGTTATGGAGGAGAAGGAAAGATGGCTTGATTTCTTTGCCAGGCAAAAGAGGAACACAGTAGGCTAGTACCTCAAGAACTGTGCCCCACTCCTTGGTGAATAATGAACAGTGAAAACCACTCAGTCATGTACAACTCTTTGCAACACTATGGGGTATATTTTTCCAGGTTCCTCTGTCCATGGGATTCTCCAGGCAAGAATACCAGAGTGGGTTGCCATTCCCTTTTCCAGGGGATCTTTCCTGACCCAGGGATCAAACCCAGGTCGCCTGCATTCCAAGCAGTTTCTTTACCATCTGAGCCACCAGAGAAGCCTCCTTGGTCAACAGGGAGAAGTTACATAGTCAGGCTTCCCTGGTGGCTCAGTTGGTAAAGAAACTGCCTGCCAGTGTGGGAGATGTAAGAGACATGGATTCAGTTGAGGAGAGTGGAAAAAGTTGGCTTAAAACTCAACATTTAGAAAACTAACATCATGGCATCCAGTCCCATCACTTCATGGCAAATAGATGGGGAAACAATGGAAACAGTGACAGACTATTTTCCTGGGCTCCAAAATCACTGCAGATGGTGACTACAGCCATGAAATTAAAAGATGCTTGCTCCTTGGAAGAAAAGCTATGACCAACCTAGACACTATATTAAAAGGCAGAGACATTACTTTGCCAAAAAAGGTCCATCTAGTTAATGCTATATTTTTCCGGTAGTTGTATATGGATGTGAGAGTTGGACTCTCAGTCAATCCTAAAGGAAATCAGTCCTGAATATTCTTTGGAAGGACTGATGATGAAGCTGAAACTCTAATACTTTGGTCACCTGATAAGAAGAACTGACTCATTGAAAAGACCCTGATGCTGGGAAAGATTGAAGGTGGGAGGAGAAGGGGATGAGATGGTTGGATGGCATCACTGAGTCAATGGATATGAGTTTGAGCAAGCTCTGGGAGTTGGTGATGGACAGGGAATCCTGGTGTGCTGCAGTCCATGGGGTAGCAAAGAGTTGGACACCACTGAGTGACTGAGCTGAAATGAGGGTCTCCTAATCTTGATGACCTTCTCCAGTCCCTTTTATCTTGCCTCAGGTGGCTTTGTGGCTGCTCCTCCCTTATTAGCTTTTTTTGGAATCTGTCCTTTGAAACTCTGGGAATGTCATGCAAGCTGGAGCCTTGTCTACAAGAAGTGGGGGGACTGTAAGGCCTCTTTGCCCAGGAGTCCCACAGGGATCTACTCAGCATCAGTTCCAAACTCAAAACATGGTACCAGTTTGGATATTTTATCACTTCTTCTGCTAACATTCAAGTCCCTCAAGTCTGTCAAGACTTATCCCAGCCTCCAGGACTTTGCATTTTCTCATGGTCCTTGAATTCTAATCACGCTGACCTCCATAGAGCCTGTGCCCTTGTCTCCTTCAAATATTCCATGTCCTCAGAGATCTCCTTTGACAGTCATTTCAAAAACAATTTTCACCAATGTGACCTCCTGTCACTCTGGTTAATTCTTCCCTAGAGCACTTCTGCCCATCAGGAATTATATTTTTTTATTTGCTTTTTGTTGTCTGTCTCTTCTAGGAGGAGTTAAGAGCTGTAAGAATAGGGACATTGTTTTTGTGAGATTATTTATTCTTTCCATTTACTGGAATCTTATATAATTGTATGTACAACTATTTTACCCGATGGGGGTCTTGACTTTGCAACTGAACAACAACCACCACCATTTCGCCAGTGCCTCAAAATGGACCTGGCTTATGTTAGACAGTCAGTAAATACTAGTTGAACTAACGCATTTTTGGCACTGAGCCCTTATATTTGCATGTTTCAAAGGTATTCTTTCATCTAATTGTCAATAACATAGTGGTAATATTAACCTTTATTATTTGCTTACAGTATGACAGGATTGTACCTTGAACTTTAATCAGCATTATCTAATAGTAGGATAGACTGTTTTACTCCAGAAGGATGTAACTCCATCTGGTTAAAGGAGATGGGAATGGTATGCTGTGTTACTTCTTCCACCTGGTGTTGTTGATACAGGAAAGCCCTTTGGAGCCTTCTGTGGCCTGTCTGGCATTATAAGCTCTATCTGTTTTCCTCATGGAACTGAGTGACTAACATACCTCTTCTGCTGATGCGAGGTTGTTGGTCTGCAGCCCAGGTTGCCTGCTGTATGGCCTAAGCCAGGTGCTCTCAGCTCAGATGCTGTTTATCTCAGGACACTTGACGTCCTGCCCATGGTCCCCCCCCATTGAGGGGAGTCAGCTCACAGAGCTGGGGCCCACAGTCAAGGGCATCTTCTTCCCATTTCTAGATAATTTGGCGGTAAATGCAGATGGTAGCTTTGGAGGGGGTTTAGATTCTCTGTTTAACTTTTTTTCCAGCAGTCCTACGTGGCTATGAGAGTTGGACATAAAGAAGGCTGAGTGCTGAAAAACTGATGCTTTCGAGAAGACTCTTGAAGAGTCCCTTGGGCAGCAAGGCAATCAAACCAGTCAATCCTAAAGGAAATCAACCCTGAATATTTGTGGGAAGGACTGATGCTGAAGCTCCGATACTTTGGCCAGCTGATGTGAAAAGTCTATTCACTGGAAAAGACCCCAGTGCTAGGAAAGATTGAGGGCAGGAGAAGAAGAGGGCAACAGAGGAAGAGATGGTTGGATGGCATCACCGACTCAATAGACATGAGTTTGAGCAAACTCAAGAGAGACAGCAAAGAATAGGGAAGCCTGGTGTGCTGTAGTTCATGGGGTCGCAGAGTTGGACATGACGTAGCAACTGATAACGATAACAAGTGAACATGTGCTTTCACATGCATTCCCTTCAGTTCAGTTCAGTCGCTCAGTCGTGTCCGACTCTTTGCGACCCCATGAACCGCAGCACGCCAGGCCTCCCTGTCCATCACCAACTTCAAGAGTTCACTCAGACTCACGTCCATCGAGTCCGTGATGCCATCCAGCCATCTCATCCTCTGTCGTCCCCTTCTCCTCCTGCCCCCAATCCCTCCCAGCATCAGAGTCTTTTCCAATGAGTCAACTCTTCGCATGAGGTGGCCAAAGTACTGGCGTTTCAGCTTTAGCATCATTCCTTCCAAAGAAATCCCAGGGTTGATCTCCTTCAGAAAGGACTGGTTGGATCTCCTTGCAGTCCAAGGGACTCTCAAGAGTCTTCTCCAACATCACAGTTCAAAAGCATCAATTCTTCGGCGCTCAGCCTTCTTCACAGTCCAACTCTCGCATCCATACATGACCACAGGAAACACAATNTGATGTAACTATTTTAAGACTCGGTGCAACCAAATAAATATATTAAAAAAAAAAAAACAGACCCGGAACGTAACTGCGTGGACTTGGTCAAGTTGCTAATTTCTCTTTGCCTCGGTTTCCTCACATATAAAATGAGAATCAAGTGTCTATACCTTGGCCAGGGGGTGGGGGTGAAGCGGCCAGGTGTGACTCTGCAGAGGGGGCAGAGGGAGCCTTATTCTGATGGTAAAGTATCTTAACGGTGGTGATACTTTCATGTAACTACACGTTGTGGTAAAACTATATAGACCCCTCCCCCCCCCAGTAGACACACACACACATGAACACAGTGTAAAAAACCGTATGCACATTTTTTCTAGCCACAGTGACAAGTTGTAAGGTCTTTAAACTCTCCATGCCTGCCTCAGATCTGGGTCTTCACTATTCTCTCATTTCTTCTCTTGGGAAATTAGCCCTCTTCCTAAGCTTTCTGTTTCTGGCACCTTCTCTGACCCCCAGATTCTCTGTGTTCCCATAGAAGTTTGCATTTTCACTGTGACTACTCTGTCTGATTTCATTTCTTTATAAAAGATGGAAACCTAGTCTCAACTATTTTAGGAGAAAGCTTCCAGGATTCCTTTGGCTTCTGGCATGGCTTGATCCAGGAGCTCAAATTATAATATAAGTTTCTTCCTTTCTCCCTCTCTATATCTGCTCCCTTAATCAGACAGACTCTCTCTGTGTGGAAGGAAAGAAGGCAAGTGGCTGTAGCAACTTATAGTCCTAGAAGAATCTCAATAGATCCAGGAGAAAAGCAATATATAGATGCATAAACCAAATATAATCTAGTTCTTCCTCTTCATGGATGAACTCTGGAAGTAGAAGGTAGGCCAGACCCATCCAAACTTAATGAAATGATAAAAGTTACAGGAAAGAAATTCTGAGCAGCACCATATGCCCTCAATAAACACTTATCTCAAATTTGTATTATTTCCTATTTTTTTAATGTCTGCCTTATTAACATTTTCTATGTTAGTTCTACAAAGGAAAGAAAAGGATATTGCTCACCCCTGTATTGTAAATCCCTAGCACATGGCCTGACACACATTGGAAGCTTACTAATTGTTACAAAATGAACAAAGTAAATGAACTATTACAGTGGACCACACTGATTTCTCTTAATCACAAGCTCCTGTAGTGTGATGGCATAACAGAAACTGGGAGCCTGATTCCTGTGACCCGGTTGCCAGACCAGCCCTACCTCTTCTGCTTTGGGGAAGTTACCTGATGCTTCAACGTCAGACCCACCTGTTGAGACTTGTTTCAGTTACCTAACACTGATTCTAATTAGCTATATCACCTGCCTGATCAAGCTTCCTCTGTGTTTCTGAAAGTTAGACCCATTGCCTTTTTTGATCTTCTGTGCATGTCCTAGTCTCTAGATGTTAGGATAGAAGACAAAGAAAAAGAAAAGAAAAAGAAAACAGCAACACACACGATTCCTTTGTAGTTTACAATATAGTTTTCCACAACCATTTTTTAAAAAATTGAACTACAGTTGATTTACTGTATTGTGTTGGTTTCAAGTGTACAGCTTCAGATTCTCTTCCATTACCAGTGTCTTTTCAATATTTACTGTAAACATTGAGATTTTATTACCATTTTAGAGATGAGGAAACTGAAACTAAACCCTTAGTGTCAATCTAGTTCATGCCTTGGCAGGTAATTCTGCCTCTGTTCATAAGCAGGCTATGATCTGCCTAGAGTAGAAAGCTTTACATGAAACTTTAATGATTAGAGGCAAATATCCTACCCCCTTTTATAACAGCCACTGGTGAGGCAGATAATTTTCATTTATTCAAGGTAATGAAATTGAGAGCTATGGAAAAGAGACTTGCTCTAGGGTAGGCCAGGGCTATCCAGATGGCTCAGTGATAAAGAACCTGCCTACCAATGCAAGAGATGAGGGTTCAGTGCCAGCATCAGGAAAATCCCCTGGAGCAGGAAAGGGCAACCCACTCCAGTGTTCTTGCCTGGGAAATCCCATGGACAGAAAAACCTGGTGGGCTACAGTCCACGGGGTCACAAAGAGCCAGAGACGACAGAGCATGCATTCACACCAAGGGTATGCCAGACTTCATACCCCTACTATACTATACCATACTATAATTTAGCTTTAAATTATAATTTGCCACATTGCTCTTCTTGTTTCTATGACCCAAGGCCTGTCTCCTCTGGGTCTGGACCCATCACCCTTCGATAGACAACCTCCCTGGTCCTGGCCACTACCTCCAGCGTATTCCACACCCTACTCAAGTCAGGGGTGTGTTCCGATGACACAGATGTGACCACAGATATAGGTGAAGTGTAACTGACACTCTCCAGATATCTCAGGGTGACTTAGCTGGTGGCTCATGAAAATGAAGCCTGCTAGGGTGTGTCATAAGAGCTTGTTGCTGTGCCAACAAACCTTAGCTTCCCAAAGTTGGCACTGTAGTTGTCCTCATGTATCTTAGACCTGTAGGCCTTTTGTCAGTGGTGGGCTCTTCTCCATCAGAGTCCTGGGAGAAGACCTCTGGAGCTTCTTCATCATGAGCGATAGAAACAGACTTCTCAGAATTACAGTTTCTAGATAGGACTAAAGACCAGTCAATGCATTCTCCGAAGCGTATCCTGATCACAGAACGCTCAAGAAAGTTTGAGACATTTACCCATATGCCACATCTATGAAGTGCCAGAGCAGGGCTTCGAATCCTAGATTTTTCTAACCCCAAATCTCTGTTTTTGTTCATACACAATGCATATGAACCTGAGAACTTTGGAGAAATGAAAACCACACATAGAGTCCAGGAGGAGTCACTTAATAAAAACTCCTTACATCAACTGAAAAACTTGAGTAAGTTGCCTACTTACTTTGCCTGTGCAAAGCCTCATGTTTTAGTACAGTGAGGGAAGGAGGTGATAAGGTCAGCTATTGTTTCTCCAGGCAGCCTTCGAGTAAGTGTAGATATTATTCTCTGGTCAGAACAATGTTAACTGTTTTTTCTCAAAAGGACCTGGTTGACCTGCAGCCTGTAATTTCCTGACTTGCAAACCCAGTGGGGATGGGCCATTCATATAAACCCCAGGTGGCCCCAGGGTAGAAAGACAGAGGCCTCCCTGCTTGGATTCATGTCCTTCCAGGCAGGAATCCTGAAAGTGCAGGCGCCAAAAATCTAGGAAGAAGAGGAAAGACTCCTTCTTCCGGGTTCAGTATATTTGCCGTATCCTGTTGGTTATTCAGTCCATGGGAATGGGCTGTTGGCCTGGAATGTGTACTGAGAGGCCCTAGGGTGAAGGGAAGGGCACCAAGGTTTAGAGAAACAGGATCTGCCTTGGGCTTGTGTTCAGAAGAGACAGAGTGGGTTCCAGAAAGCCTATCTGGCCTGGAGTCAGAAAGTCATGGAATTTCATGTGTTTGCCTCTTCCATGAAAACTCTGAGCTTTAAAGTCCTGGTGGGACTGACATGGAGACGTGGCATTGTCTTAAAAAATAAAGATAAAATACCAGGCTTTCAGGCTTATTGGGTGATGAAACAAAAGAACAATATAGGTGACCCTTGTCACCTCTGCCAATAAATAGAAAACTCAGGACCCATTGGGAAGACAAGTTGGACTTCCCTGAAATCAGAAAGAACAGTTTAAGATGATGCTTAATTTGAACAAAGCTACATAATATCAACACATGGGCCTAAGGGAATACAGAGACAGAAGATGGGACTCAAAAAAGCTAAAGAAATCAAGAAAACTTGAGGGCAGTGGTGAAACTTAAGAAAGAAGAGAAGGAATTAGATGACTCTATTTTCAGTAATTTGTGTTTAGCAATTTCTACAGTATGAATGCATAAATCATATAATCCTCATAAAACTTGCACAGTGAGTTTCGCTGTACTTAACCTTGTGGGCACAGGTTCAGAGAGGAAAAGTCTTTTTTTTTTTTTTTTAACAGTGTGAGTCACAGATCTTTCATCGAGTCACAGAAATTACCCTGGATGCTTGTTGACAGAAAATCTTGAATCCTTCTGCAATCTTACTGAGTCAGAATCTCTTGGGATGAAACCAGGAATTTGCATCTTTATATGTTCCCTGGGTGATTCTTACACACGAGATAGTTAGAGAACTATTGTTTGAATTATTACCTGCACATTGAGAATCACTTGAGTGCCTTGAAACATTCATGTCTGTGTCCTACCCTTAGAGATAATGATTAAAGTATCATTAAATCATTGATTTTGGACATTGGGATTTAAAAGGACATCCCAATAGTCAGCCTGATTTCAAATGCACATTGAGAGTTCACTTATATTTGTGATAGTTATTGCTCCAATACAGTTAATGTTGCCAGATAAAGTACAGTACATGTGTGCTGCTGCTAAGTCGCTTGAGTCCTGTCCAACTCCATGTGACCCCATAGACAGCAGCCCACCAGGCTCCTCATCCCTGGGACTCTCCAGGCAAGAACACTGGTGTGGGCTGCCATTTCCTTCTCCAATGCCTGAAAGTGAAAAGTGAAAGTGAAGCTGCTCAGTCCTGTCTGACTCTTAGTGACCCCTTGGACTGCAGCCTACCAGGCTCCTCCATCCATGGGATTTGCCAGGCAAGAGTGCTGGAGTGGGGTGCCAGTGCCTTCTCCGCATGTGTGCTTACTCGCTTCAGTTGTTTCCGAGTCTTTGTGACTCTGTGGACCATAGCCAGCCAGGCTCCTCTGTCCATGGGATTTTCCAGGCAAGAATGCTGCAGTGCATTGCTATGCCCTCCTCCAGGTAAAATATGGTACACTCAGTTAAATTTGAATTTCAGATTAAAAATGAGTTTTTGCATGTTTGTTTGTTTACTATTTGTCTGTTTCCATGATTGCACTGAATGTATTCATACTCAAAAATTATTTGGCAAGTCTGGCAACTGTAAGTCCAGGATTGATGTCTTTAATGTCAAACCTCACTGCCTTTAAACTGTATTGTGGGGCTTCATTTTCTCAGTTCTGAAGGATAGAGCACATTCATTACTAAAACCATCATCCATAGACATCTCCCAGGAAGAGCAAATTGGTATCAGAACACAAATACTATGTGTACATTACATGATGTGAAAATTCCTTAATTCCTGGTGGTTCAGACGGTAAAAGCATCTGCTTATAATTCAGGAGACCCAGGTTTGATCCCTGGGTCAGGAAGATCCCCTGGAGAAGGAAATGGTAACCCACTCCAGTACTCTTGCCTTGAAAACCCCATGGACGGAGGAGCCTGGTAGGCTACGGTCCATGGAGCTGCAAAGAGTCAGACACGACTGAGCAACTTCACTTTCACTTTTGTCACATATCTCCCATGTGAATCTTCCCTGGTGGCTCAGTGGTAAAGAATCCTCCTACCAATGCAGAAGATGCAGGTTTGATCCCTGGATTGAGAATAGTCCCCTGGAGAAGGAAATGGCAACCCACTCAGTATTCTTGCCTGGGAAATCCCATGGGCAGAGGAGCCTGGCAGGCTACAGTCCATGGGCCTTCAAAAGAGTCAGACAGGACTTAACAGCCAAACAACATCTCCTATATTGGTTTTCTACTTGCTATTGGTTGTTCTATTTGCTAGCTGCTACTGCTAAGTCACTTCAGTCGTGTCCGACTCTGTGTGACCCCATAGATGGCAGCCCATCAGGCTCCCCCATCCCTGGGATTCTCCAGGCAAGAAGACTGGAGTGGGTTGCCATTTCCTTCTCCATTATAAACTTTGAATTACATGTATATCGTTTTACAGTGATGCTTCAGAAGTCTGACACAGGTCTCAGGGAACTAAAATCAAGACATCTGGAACTTCTAGGGGAGAATAGGTTTCCTTGCCTTTTCCATCTTTTAGATACCACTCACATTCCTGGGTTCATGGCCCTCTTTGTCTTTCTTCCAAAGTAGCAGTGACACATCTTTCTGACCATTCTTGTATAGTCAAGTCTTCCTTGGACCAGAGCTGGAAAAGTTTCTCCCCTTTTAAGGATTAGGTTTGGTTCACTGGGGATAAACTCCAGGCTACCCTCTTTACTTCAATATTCAATGTATTCATATCTTCAAAGGACTTTTTGCATGTAAAGAAACAGATTCACAGATTATGCCTATTAGGACATGAATAACTTTGGGGGTCCACATTACCCTGCCTATTGGGCCTCCTAATTTATTTCTTTTATAAATTAGATTTAAAGAAATGATTCTCTGAAAGCAATGCAATCTTATAGAATAGAATAGAATGTAACATAAATACTCTTGTACAACATACTTTATCATTCCCAAAAGCTGCTGTTAAACATTTTTTTAATTTATTTTTTAGCCGAATCAGTGGGAAAAAGGTGTAAAATGAAAGTTGCAAAGACGGCTATTTATTCTAGTCAACAAATACTTACATAGTGCTTACTTTGTGCCAAGTGCTATTCTAAGCACTTCGAAGATGTTAACTCATTTAATCTTTAAGGAACAGCGCAATAAACTAACTGCTAGTATTACTATTCCCATTTTACAGAGGAGAAATAAGGTGAAGAAAAATTTATTAACTAAATCCAAATTTTGGATTTACCAGCAAAAGTGATAGAACTGAATCCCAAAAGGGCATTTCAGACATTCTTCTCTCCTTTAAGCTTTTTCCGTGCTTACTGCATCCATCAACGAGGTGAAAAGGAATCAACAAATACCCTACTACAGAATGGCATTTAAAAATTCCCTACAACTTTAACATGAAAAACGGGGGCTTGAGTAAATAATATTGACAATAATGTTTCTTAACAACTATTTAGTAAGAGGAATGTCGAATCTGAAGAAATGTTGGGTGTTAATTTAGTCTAAACATTTAACCTACATATAGGATCTGTTTTTGGTAATCAGACTGTTATTAAGTGGGATTTAGTGAGTCTCAGCTATAAATATGGGTTTCCCTGATAACTCAGTTGGTAAAGAATCTTCCTGTAATGCAGGAGACCCCGGTTCGATTCCTGGGTCAGGAAGATCCAAAAAAAGGGATATTCTACCGACTCCGATATTCTTGGGCTTCCCTTGTGGCTCAGCTGATAAAGAATCTGCCTGCAATGAGGGAGACCTGGGTTCAATTCCTGGGTTGGGAAGATTCCTGGAGAAGGGAAAGGCTATCCACTCCAGTATTCTGGCCTGTTGAATTCCCAAAAGGTTGGACATGACTGAGTGACTTTCACTTTCAGCTACAAATAAGTCAAGAATGTGGAAGATGCCACTGTGACCCAGCCTGAGATACTTAGCGAGGAGGTCCCAGGTGATTGCAACTTTGATAAAAATTTGTAGGTTTGTGAGATTCCTTTTCAGAGGGATTGATGTTGTTTGAAAAGACAGTAAAGCTAAAATCTAAATATTAACCCAAGTTTTCCCCGCCAGAAACATCCAGTAGAAGTCCAGCAAAGGACTTCCCATGCTCGGCACTTTATTTAAGTGCAATGTACATCTCCAATGGCTATTTATGTTCCTATTACTGTGCTGTGTGCATTTAAGCAAGTCATCAAAAATTCCTTCTAGAACACGTGTTTCAAGTCAAATGCATACTATCCAATGTCATTTTTGTTGGAAAGACAATGATGATAAGAAAATGAAAGCAGAAAAACAAGCATCCCCTGGGTCAATGTCCCCTTGCCAAATCCTCTTCACCATCACAGAAGCATCTGAAATCCATTTAGGTAAAAACAACGAGTCATGAGTTTTACAATTAAAATTAAGGCATCACTTCTTTTTCTGCTTTGCTGCCACTGTTTGATTGTTAGAGGTGCTTTCTATTTATGATCCCTGGTTTCACTCTCCATTCTCGTCCACTCCCTAGGAATCCTGGGAAATAGTCTTGAGTGGACTGCATCAGACCAACTCCTTATCTTCTGGCTTCTTGTTGAACTTGGTATATGGGATGCACTCTTCAGTTCAGTTGAGTTCAGTCCCTCAGTCGTGTCCAACTCTTTGCGACCCCATGGATTGCAGCACGCCAGGCCTCCCCGTTCATCACCAACTCCTGGAGTTCACTCAGACTCATGTCTATAGAGTCCGTGATGCCATCCAGCCATCTCATCCTCGGGCGTCCCCTTCTCCTCCTGCCCCCAATCCCTCGCGCCATCAGAGTCTTTTCCAATGAGTCATCTCTTCTCATGAGGTGGCCAAAGTACTGGAGTTTCAGCTTTAGCATCATTCCTTCCAAAGAAATCCCAGGGTTGATCTCCTTCAGAAAGGACTGGTTGGATCTCCTTGCAGTCCAAGGGACTCTCAAGAGTCTTCTCCAACACCACAGTTCAAAAGCATCAATGCTTCGGCACTCAGCCTTCTTCACAGTCCAACTCTCACATCCATACATGACCACAGGAAAAACCATAGCCTTGACTAGACTGACCTTTGTTGGCAAAGTGATGTCTCTGCTTTTGAATATACTATCTAGGTTGGTAATAACTTTTCTTCCAAGGAGTAAGTGTCTTTTAATTTCATGGCTGCAATCACCATCTGCAGTGATTTTGGAGCCCCCCAAAAACAAAGTCTGACACTGTTTCCACTGTTTCCCTATCTATTTCCTATGAAGTGATGGGACCGGATGCCATGATCTTCATTTTCTGAATGTTGAGCTTTAAGCCAACTTTTTCACTCTCCTCTTTCACTTTCATCAAGAGGCTTTTTTAGCCCCTCTTCACTTTCTGCCATAAGGGTGGTGTCATCTGCATATCTGAGGTTATTAATATTTCTCCCGGCAATCTTGATTCCAGTCTGTGCTTCTTCCAGTCCAGCGTTTCTCATGATGTACTCTGCATAGAAGTTAAATAAGCAGGGTGACAATATACAGCCTTGATGTACTTCTTTTCCTATTTGGAACCAGTCTGTTGTTCCATGTCCAGTTCTAACTGTTGCTTCCTGACCTGCATACAGATGTCTCAAGAGGCAGGTTAGGTGGTCTTGTATTCCCATCTCTTTCAGAATTTTCCACAGTTTATTGTGATCCATATAGTCAAAGGCATTGGCATAGTCAATAAAGCAGAAATAGATATTTTTCTGGAACTCTCTTGCTTTTTCCATGATCCAGCAGATGTTGGCAATTTGATCTCTGGTTCCTCTGCCTTTTCTAAAACCAGCTTGAATATCAGGGAGTTCACGGTTCACGTATTGCTGAAGCCTGGCTTGGAGAATTCTGAGCATTACTTTACTAGCATGTGAGATGAGTGCAATTGTGCGGTAGTTTGAGCATTCTTTGGCATTTCCTTTCTTTGGAATTGGAATGAAAACTGACCTTTTCCAGTCCTGTGGCCACTACTGAGTTTTCCAAATTTGAAAAAGAAAAAAATAGAGGTAAAAGAAAGAGAGGGGCTTCCCATGGTGCAGTGGAACCCACCTGCCAATGCAAAAGACATAAGAGACACAGGTTTGATCCCTAAGTCAGGAAGATTCCCTGAAGTAGGCAACCCACTCCAGTATCCTTGCCTGGAAAATCCCATGGACAGAGGAGCCTGGTGTGTTGCAGTCTCTGGGACTGCAAAGAGTTGTGCATGACTGAGCACACACAGCAAATGAAAGGAGGTGAAGGGTATTTATCCCTGTGGTTCCTTCTGTGCCCAATAGCAGCTTGATAACAACCTTGTTCCTCTCTGGAACTCAGCAGCTTCTGTGGCAAGTCCTTCCTTATAGCTTTGGCTTTCACTGGGTTCCCATAACTGCCTTTTTCCCTTCCCCCACGTGTACCTATTCTAATCTAGTCTTATTCAAGGTCAAAGAGATGGAGTAGGGGACAAAAGAGGGGAAAAAATTACTGAGTTTATAATCTAATGAGAAAGACACAGAAGATAAAAAACTAAGAAAGAATATATGCCAGATGGTGACCAATGCTGTGAATAGAAGCAAAGCAAGGGAAGTGGGCTAGTGCACTGCTGGGGCAGGAGAGATGTGACTATTTTTAAAAGATTTTCCAGGAGGGCATGGATGACATTGGAGTACTGCCTTTAAGAAGGCAACAAGCAGCCATGAAAATATGGGAAAGGACAATTATCCTGGTAAAAGGAAAAATATAGGTACAACCCAAAATGAAAGCATTCTTGGTGTCCATAAAATATCAAAGAGTGAGTGAGGGTGGAGAAAAGTGACAGAGCAGACACTGGAGGTTCATGATTCATGGAGATCATTCAGGTAAGGACTTGCAGACTATTCTAAGGAATCTGTCCTTTTTTTTTTTTTTTTTTAAATTCCTATTCTCTGATGAGTTTTGTTTTTTTTTTTTTTTGAGTTTTTTGGGTTTCTTTTTTTTTTTTTTTTTTTTTTTTTTTTTTTTTCAGAGTTTTTTGGGTCACTTTTATTTTTTTTATTTTTTACATATTTATTTTAATTGGAAGATAATTACTTTAAAATATCGTGATGACTTTGTTGGACATAAACATGAATTGGCCATAGGTATGCATATGTATGCATATGTGAAGGCAATCGCACCCACTCCAGTACTCTTGCCTGGCCAATCCCATGGATGGAGGAGCCTGGTGGGCTGTAGTCCATAGGGCTGCTAAGAGTTGGACATGACTGAGTGACTTCCTTTTCACTTTTCACTTTCCTGCATTGGAGAAGGAAATGGCAACCCACTTCAGTGTTCTTGCCTGGAGAATCCCAGGGATGGGGGAGCCTGGTGGGCTGCCATCTATGGGGTTGCACAGAGTTCGACATGACTGAAGTGACTTAGCAGCAGCAGCAGCATACATATGTACCCCTCAACCTGAGCCCCACCCCCCACCTCCCTCCTCATCCCATCCCTCCGGGTTGTCACAGAGCACCAGGCCTGATTGCCCTGCATCATGTCT
Source organism: Redunca redunca (assembly GCA_006410935.1). Classification (NCBI taxonomy): domain Eukaryota; kingdom Metazoa; phylum Chordata; class Mammalia; order Artiodactyla; family Bovidae; genus Redunca; species Redunca redunca. The sequence continues at coordinate 1,843,375 of SJYQ01000648.1, read as the reverse complement.
TGAACTCACACTGGTCATCCATTCTACATATGGCAATGTACGTGTTTCAATGCTGTTCTCTCAAATCATCCCACTCTCTCCTTCCCCTACTCAGTCCAGAAGTCTGTTCTTTACTACTGTCTCTGTTGCTGCCCTGTACATAAGATCATCAGTACTATCCTTCTAGATTCCACATATCTACATTAATATACAGTATTTGTCTTCCTCATTCTGACTTACTTCACTCTGTATAAATAGGCTCTAGGTTCATCCACCTCATTAGAACTGACTCAAATGTATGCCTTTTTGTCTGAGAAGGCAACGGCACCCCACTCCAGTACTCTTGCCTGGAAAATCCCATGCGTGGAGGAGCCTGGTAGGCTGCAGTCCATTGGGTTGCAAAGGATTGGACATGACTGAGCCACTTCACTTTCACTTTTCACTTTCATGCATTGGAGAAGGAAATGGGAACCCAATCAAGTGTTCTTGCCTGGAGAATCCCAGGCACGGCGGAGCCTGGTGGGCTGCCATCTATGGGGTCGCACAGAGTCGACAGACACGAGTGGAATGATTTAGCAGCAGCAGCAGCAGCAGTATTCCGTTGTGTATATGTACCACAACTTCATCATCCGTTCGTCTGCCAATGGATGTCTAGGTTGCTTCCAGGTCCTAGCTATTGTAGATAGTGCTCTGACTTTTATTTTGAATGATGAACCTCCAGAACCTCATGGAGGATTTGTGCTGAGGAATTATGTGATTTGGCTTACATTTCTAAACATTTACTCTCACTTTTGTCTATAGGACATTCTAGGTTCTTGGGTGGGGAAAGGAGAAAGATTAGGAGTTATTGCAACAATCCAGAAAGAGAGTATGATGGCTTGAGTCAAGAGTCTGGATTTATGAAGAGGAAAGAACCAACTGAATTTGTATATACGCTTCTCATGTGGTGCTAGTGGTAAAAAATCAACCTGTCAATACAGGAAATGCAGGAGACCCGAGTTTGCTCAATGGGTCAGGAAGATCTCCTGGAGAAGGAAATGGCAACCCACCCCACTATTCTTGGCTGGGAAATCCCATGAACAGAAGAGCCTAGCAAGCTACAGTCCACGGGGCTGCAGAAAGTCAGACACAACTGGGCACACAAACATGCATATATACATATGAGATGTGTGTGTATATATATGCATATATATGTGTGTTATGTCTGTGTGTTAATCAGGGTTCTCCAGGAAAATAGAACCAGGAGGATCTCTTACCTATCTATATCTCAAGAGGTTTAGTTTGAGGAATTGGCTCACCGTTGATTATGGAGCTTGAGAAGTCCCATGAGTTGATTGCAAGTTGGAGACCCAGGATGATCAATGGCCCACCTGAGTCTGAAGGTCTGAGAATTAGGAGAACCAATGGTGAAAACTCCAGTCCAAGACTAAAGGTATGAGAGCCAGAAGAATAGATGTTTTAAGTTCCTGTCCAAGTAGAGGAGACTAATGTCCCAGCTTAAAAACAGTCTGGCAGAGAGTTTCTGAAGGGGGAGAGAAAATAGTTCAGAATGACTTTGCCAATTGGAAAAACTAAGCCTCTATTAATTGAAATTGAGAGGTTTTTCTGGGCACAGATGAGGGTGGGCTGGGAAATGGCAGAAGTTTGTGGGCACAGATGAAGGTGGGCTGGGAAATAGCAGAAAGTAAGTTTTAGATATGTCAGGTAAGAAATGTCTCTTTAGCCTCCAAGTGGTGATGCCAAGTAGGTAGGCACTTGGACCTACAAGTCAAGGATTAGAGAGAGAGATTTTGGCTAGCTGTATACATTTGAGATTTTCCAGAGCAGGGATGGTATATGAAGGCCTGAAACTGGATAGTATCCTCTAGAAAGCAAGCCCAAAAGAAGAAAGTGCAAGGTCTGAGGCTTGTTTAGATATCTTGAGGATGAGGTAGAATGAGCCAAGTTAACTTTGAAGAGACTACCCAGAAGAAAACCAAGGGAGTGTGATGTCTTGGAAGACAGAGAAAGTATGACCAGAAGGAGGGAAGAATGTAATATTTTAAGTGCTGATAAGTCAAAACCAGATGGACTAAAAGTTGTGCATTAAATTAGCAAAATGGAGAAACTTGGAGAAAGAAACAGAAGTGATGTCTATGGAGTACAGGGAAAGTCAGATAATGGATTGTGTTCAAGAGATAACAGGAAGGAAGAATCTGGAGCATATGAATATTAACCACTCATTGAAAATTTAACTGTAGATGAGGACAAAGAAATGGGGTGATGAATGGAGGTTAAGATGTAGAACCAAGTGAGGGTTTTATTTTTTGAATGGAATAGATCATATATAATTTTAATCAGACTGATCTGGAATAGAGGGAAAATTGATGATGCACAAAAGAAAGGGAACAATAGCTGGTTACATTCTTGAGTAGACAAAATGAGGAGACATTGACAGTTGGGCAGTAAAGCACCTTGGCTCTTGAATCTGGTCCTGGGAAAATCAGGGTTGAATTATTTAGAGCCTTCTCAGCAGATTAATGTATGTCAATGATAAAAGATGATTCATAACCACTTTTGATGTATATACAGCTATTCAGGAATATTCTTGCTGAGTAAAAAAGTAAAATGTGCAGATGCATAACTCAATAGTACAAGAGAAATTCTTGATCTAGGAGGCTTTATTCTCAGTTGACAAGGATCATAAAATCAGGAAACTCCTTTTATATTTTGAGCTGTAATCTGTTCTGTATTTGTTACCCACTGAGTTCAGTTCTTCTTTTGGAGTCCTTGTGGGGGCATTTTCTGTACTCTATGACAATTTCCCGTGCTCCCAAGTTCTGTCTATTTCTGGTTAACCATCTTAGTATTTCAAACATTATTTCATTTCTAGACCCTCCACAATCTTGGTCATTCTCTTCTAAGCATGTTTCTGCTTGCCAACATTTTTGATGTAATTCTTGAAGGTCACACTAGGATCTGAGATTGATCTAACCAGCTTATGTCAGATATAGCTCTCATTGTTTTTTTCCAGGTCCCCTCATTTCCATATGTGCCCTAATGTTGCATTTTCGTTATCTTGCTATTATTATTTTAGAATAAAAGCACATATTACTCATCTCAGAGTCATAGTCATATGTTGAAACATTACCCTAAGGGTTATATCAGCATTATCTCATCTAACACTGCCAATAACCCTGTGGAACGTGCATAGTTAACATTTTACAAAGAGAAAATGGAGACTCAGCAAGCCTAAGGGATTTGTCCAAAGTCTACAGCAGCTAGTAATCAACCTAGACAAATTCCTGGTCTGTTCAGAAACCTGGCCTGCCTATGGCTCTCAGTTCAGTTCAGTTCAGACCAGATGCTCAGTACTGTCCAACTCTTTGCAACCCCACAGACTGCAGCACTCCAGGCCTCTGTCCATTCCAACTCCCAGAGCTAGTTCAAATTCATGTCCGTTGAGTTGGTGACGCCATACAAGCATCTCATCCTCTGTCATCCCCTTCTCCTGCCTCTTTTCTGGCAGCAGGGTCTTTTCCAATGAGTCAGTTTTTCTCATCAGGTAGCTGAAGTATTGGAGCTTCAGCCTCAGCATAAGTCCTTCCAGTGAATATTCAGGATTGATTTCCTTTAGGATTGACGGGTTTGATCTCCTTGCAGTCCAAGGCACTCTCAAGAGTCTTCTCCAGCACCACAGTTCAAAAGCATCAGTTCTTCAGTGCTCAGCTTTCTTTATGGTCCAACTCTCACATCCATACATGACGACTGGAAAAAACCATAGTTTTGACTAAGTGGCCCATGGCTCTGGGCTCCCCTGATACCAATGACTGCCATGCAGATATGAGTGAGGCAAGGAAAAGTACAAAATGTGGTTATAGACTAGTTGGAACAAAGCCATTTCTGCTTTACAGGATTCTGATTATTTCAGAAATCCTCAGGGCAAGGAGCTCATGGCTTCCCATTGGTGGATGCAGTGTAAGTATGAGGACAGGAGCAAACCAGGAAATGGCCTCACTAGAAGGAAGTGTCTGGTAAGTTAGTTAGTTACTCATGGCTTTCCTCCTGAAGCCCAAGGACAACACCCTGGTACTGATGAGCCACCTTCCTGCCAAGGGTGTGTGTGAGAAACAGAACTCCAGAGCTGCAAGTCACCATTCATGGGAATGATTTTGGCCTCAGATCTCTATTAAAAGTCAGTCTTTAAAATGGCATTTTCTAGGCAGAGTTTCCTAAGTTGATAGGTGAACTCAATGGTACTATAACTAGAATGAGAGTAAAAAATTAGAGTTATACAAGCAAGTGGTTACGGGATGCCCAGAGGTAATAGATAGTACAAATAAAGCCATCATAATGGAAGAACACTGTGGTTTAGCCTAAAAAGAAACCCTTAAACACTAAGAATTGCAAAGACAATAATAGCTGCTATACCCAGTGGACTTCCTAGTAGCCATTCCATCCTAAACCCATCTTTCCCTCCTAGCCTACCTCTGGTAGCTACCCTCACTTTCTTATTCTTAATCCCATCTGAGAGCCTCACCAGGGCTACAGAAGCTGAGAGCAACATTATAAAGACCACACCAAATTATCTATTGTATCAAAAGAGCCTTGTCAAAATGACACTAGGACTATGTCCTGCTCTGGGAGAGGGGTACAGTTCAATTCAGATCCGTGGTCTGGAGCACTGGGAGGTGGGTAGAGACCCCAACAGGATGTAAGATGCTCATAGGTCACAGATTCCCAGGTAAATGCCAGAAGTGCAAAAGCTACAAGCAAATTCATTTGGCAGGTAAGGGGGAATTGCGGTTGTTGTTCAGTTGCTCAGTCAGGTATGATTCTTTGTGACCCCATGGACTGCAGCATGCCAGGCTTCCCTGTCCTTCACCATCTCCTGGAGCTTGCTCAAACTCATGTCCATTGAGTCAGTGATGCCACCCAACCATCTCATCCTCTGTTGTCCTTGGGCCTAAACCCTGCTCAGCCTGATCACAAGACAAGTGAAAAAGCAGACACTCAGGAGAGGAGCTGAATCCATTTCAGATCCTTCAAGGCAAAACTTCAACTTTACTACAGCCACTTGTACAGAACTCTCCAGCTATCATGTGTTTTAAAGAAAGCCTCAAGTTGTGGCCAAAACTGGATTTGTGAATGGACCTGAGATGTCACTATGCACGTATTAGTTCCCACACCAGCTATATAAGTCTTTTACACTTGTTGAGTTTCAGGCTCTTTGTCTTTAAAATAAGAGTTCAATGAGATGATATGTGTTGAGTGCTTGGAGCAAAGAGCACAGATGTGACTTCCACAAAATGTGAGCCTTTTGTCCTCAACTTGACCCCACCTCCTTTGTGTGCCTTGGTCCACTCTCAGGTCAGGGGGCCTCACTGCACTTTATGTGTTCCCTTGCAGCTAAGCCAGGACCTGTATAAAATGGTTACATATGTTTCAGTTGAACTGAGTATAAGATGCCTCCACAATTTCTTCTGAACAGACTAACTCTGTTGTTTCAAGGAATTTGATGAGTTTGGGTGACCCAGGCTGCATTAGCCAGGTCTGCCATAACAAAAAAACTGAATGGCTTGATCAACAGAAAGTTCTGAAGGCCAAATGTATCAATAGAGTTGGTTTCTTCTGAGGCTTCTCTCTTTGCCTTATAGACAGCTATCTTTTCCCTGATTCTTAACATGGCCTCTTTTCTGTGTGTCTGTGTCCTAATCTCCTTTTCTTATAAGAACACCAGTTATATTAGACTAAGGCTGACCCATATAACCTCATTTTAACTTAATTAACTGTTTAATGACCTTATCTTATTATACAGTGGCATCCTGAAGTATTATAGGTTAGGACTTCAATTGATGAATTTGGGGAGATACAGTTCAGCCCATGGCACAGACTGTTGTCAAAACTTACAAGGCTGCTTTTTGTTTGCTTGCTTGTTTATTTGTTTGTTTGTTTCTGGAGCCTCAATAACAATAGAGCATCAATGACTACTCAAATTTTTTGCAGCTCCATGAGCTATGGCAGGGGATGGTGGGAGGAAGAGGGGATGGACATCTCTGCAGGAGACCAGGTGTGCCTGGGAAACTCAGTAGCTGAGGGAGTTCTAGAAAGAAGGAGACACAGGAAACAAGGAGACAGCAGTCCTACCAATTCAGTAGACTGGATAGCAAGCGGCTGAGTCACAGGAGGTGTTCCAACCTGAGGGAGGCACTGAGCTGGGTGGGCACACTGAGGGCTCCAGATTCAGACAAAACTAAATTTCTACTCTGACTGTGCCATGAGCTGAATACATCAGTTCCTTAACCTTAGGAAGTTTATTTATTTATTTTTCTTCCATAAAATGAGCTAATGATAATACTCACCTAACATACTTATCGTGAAGTTAAATAACATAATGTATTGGAAGCATGTTTATAGCACTAGACACATTCTAAATGTTTAATGAATGATAATTACTGTTAGGAATATTCTTATTACTATAAGATTATACTTACTGCTATAATTAATACAATTGTTATTATTGTACCAAATAGGAATGGGAAGCTTGCTTTATTCCGCATCATATGAACCTGTATTTTGGTTCATATTTTTTCATTAAGGCTCTCTTAGGGAACCATTGTCTTCAGAAATGATGGCACAAACTAGTGGGTGGAAACTGAGAGTCATAAAGAAAACCTTTACACCAGAAAATAAGCATGTGCTACTAATCAAGGCTTTTTTTCTTTTTGCTCTTTCCCTTTGCTGTTAAACATTATCAGCACTTCACTGAGATGGGAAACACACCCAAGAGCCCTCATCTCATCCATTCCCAGTGCCGCAGGGATTTCTCTGAACTCTATAGCAAGTACCATCTTCTCTTCTAAAAATTCTGCCAAGCTCTACTGAAATCTCATTGTTTGACTCTCTGACTCCTAGTTTTTTCTTGGTTTCTAACTGTCTCTGAACTCTTTGGGATCAATGATTTTGTTCCCAAGTCCAAGATCGCTCTGCTTACCACAGGACAGGACAGTGAATCCAAGAGATGAGGGGTTGAGGCAAGGAAGAGACTTTTTATTTGGGGATCTGACAGATAGAGAAGATGGTAGGCTAGTGCCTCAAAATAACCATCTTATTGGGGTCTGGATGCCAGTTTCTTTTATAGAATAGAGACATGGGGAGGTGAGGAAGCAAAGTAAAACGGCCATTAATCTTGCAATCTTCTGCTAGAATGGCAAGCCTCAGGCAGAGGATGTGTTCATTTTTTTTCCTTCCTGCCATCTGTAGGTGGGCAGGGTTCTGAACAAAAGCATTTTACTTTAACAGTCAGGCAGAGGGGCAGGATTCTTTGAGGCAGGGCATTCTGTATGGTTATAATAAAAAAAAAAAAGGCAATGAAAAGCATGTCAAAGAAACCATTCCAACTTGGAATCAGAATTGCCTTCTTTTCTGCAACAATTTCACCGGATGAAGAGATAGTCTTGAATATTTGTTCTCTTCAGGAACCTGCTTTGTGGCTTGTTCTTCTCAACTGCCTGTGAGAAAGTGATTGTTATGAACTGAATGTCTGTGTTCCTCCCAGATTCATGGATTAAAGCCTTAACACCAATGTCATCAACTCACCTTTGGAGATAGAACATTTGGGAGGTGGTGAGGTGTAGATGAGGACCTCAGGATGGGTGCTTCACGATAGACTAGTGTCCTCATAAGAGAAACAGGACACCAGTGCTCTCTCCCTCTTTAGCTTGTGAGAACTCTACGAGAAAGGGACTGTCTGCAAGCCAGGGTGAGTATACTCACCAAAAATCCAGACAAGATGGCACCCTGATCTTGAACTTCCTAGCTTTCAGAAGTGAGAGAAAATACATTTCGATTGGTTAAGCTGCCTGGTCTGTGGTATTTTGTTATAACAGCCAAAGCTGTTAAGACAGCCAAAGCTGATAAGACAGCAACCCTCAGTCCCAGTGTGCATTGAGGCATCTGGGCCTCCAGTTGTGTTGGCTAGGGATCTTAGTTATTTGAGAAACAAGTCAGTAAACAGTTGCTCAAGTCCAGAGAAAACATGATAGTTTGTTGTTTGGAATTTATGGTGAAGAAACTGCCTGCAAAACAGAAGATCCAGGTTCAATTCCTGGGTTGGGAAGATTCCTAGAGAAGGGAATGGCAACCCACTCTAGTATTCTTGCCTAGAGAATTCCATGGACAGAGGACCCTGGCAGGCTACAGTCCAGGGGGTTGTAAAGAGTTGGACATGACTGAGTGACTAACATTTCCACTTTCACTTTAGTTTGCAATTTAGGATACATTTTGAGGTTAGAATAGACAAGCATTGCTGGTGGGTTGGATACAGTCTGAGAGAAGAGTCAAAACCCCAAGCTTTGGCCCGAGTAAGTTTTTTGTTTGGTCGTTTGTTTATTTTAATGGTATTGCCATTTACCAAGCTAGGAAAAATGGGAGGATGTTCAAGTTTCAAAGAGAAAAGTCTAGACATCTGTTTGAAGTGGAGAGTAGAGAAGAGAGGTAAGACATTAAGGAGAAAAGTCAAATAGATAGCTGGATGTCTGAATGTTCAAACCCTCAAAACCTGCCAAGGACAGCAAAAAGGCATGGAGAACCTTCTTCTCACCAATGAGGTGATTTGAAAGGGGCTTAGAGATGTGTGTGTTTCCCAAGGGAAGGGAAAAGGAAATAGGTTTAGAGGTGTTAAAGGGCATCAGCAGATTAGGGGCTGAAATTAGTGATAAAAGTTATAGCATGCCTGAACTTGGATTATCCCTGTCTTTTCTTAAAATCACGCCATTAATTAATTGATTAATTCAACAAGTATTTATTGAGTGCTTATGGCATGTCAAGTCCTAAACATATAGATTTAATTTAGGTAAGTTCTAGAATCTCATTTACTATCTAGAATTCTTCCATAACAAAAGGTATAACTTATACACTATTTCTTATTTTTATCATAGAATGAAAATTAAAGAATATTGATAGCAAGGATCAATCCAGTCAATCTTGAAATAAACCCTGAATACTCATAGGAAGAACTGATGCTGAAGCAGAAGCTCCAATATTTTGCTCACCTGATCTGACCACATGACTCATTAGAAAAGACCCTGATGCTGGGAAGAGTGAAGGCAGAAAGAGAAGAGGGTGTCAGAGGATGAGATGGCTGGATGGCATCACCAATGCAATGGACATGAACTTGGGCAAACTCCGGGAGATGGTGAGGGACAGGGAGGTCTGGTGAGCAGTCCATAGGGTCGCGAAGAGTTGGACATGACTGGGCAACTGAACAACACCAACTTGAATCTATCATTCTATACCAAATGATCACAGTTGTCCATCCTAAAGTTGAATAACTCCAATGTCAAAGAAAGCACTAGTTTTGAAGACATTGTTTAGAACAGTATTATTTATTGAGGTCCATTCAGCTTGGCCCATTGAACAACTAGTGTTTTCCAGAAGCTCATGCACTATTTTACAGATGTTCCTGTCCTATCAGTCACACTGTACTGTGAATGTCAGTATTCTCCCTTGTTGGAGGTATTCAGGCTTACCTGGGTGGGGTACCCTGCTGTAGGAGTCTATGATAATATGGCATAAACATTGAAAATCAGAATGACCCAAGGTATTATGATAAGGGGAATAAACCAGACAGAGAAAGACAAATATTGCGTGATATCCTTTCTATGTGAAATCTCAAAAATACAACAAACTAGTTAATAAAACAAAAACATAAACAGACTCACAGATAAAGAGGATAAATAAGTGATTACCAGGGAGAATGGGGAGAAGAAGCAGTATAGAGGTAAGGGGGAAAAAGTGTATGGGATTTATATGAAATCATGTGTGTGAAACTCTTGAAAATTGTAAAGTATGACAGAATTTAAAGATTCTATCATTCAACAAATATAAATAAAAAGAAATTTATTGTGATTCAGTTCAGTTCAGTTGCTCAGTTGTGTCTGACTCTTTGCCATTCCATAGACGGCAGCACACCAGGCTCCCTTGTCCATCACCAACTCCCAGAGCTTACTCAAACTTATGTCCATTGAGTTGGTCCTGTCACCCAACCATCTCATCCCTTGTCGTCCCCTTCTTCTCCTGCCTTCAATCTTTCCCAGCATCAGGGTAAACAAATGCAGAAGAACCCCATGATTCTAGCATCAGAATTGGACTGATGATTTTGCTGTTCTTGAGCTCTGAGGGTAGACGAAGGAAGCGTGAGAATGATATGTTTGCATAATGACAATTTCAAGCTTGAGGCCCTTTGGGGTAACCAAATGGAAAAGCCTCATTGGCATTTGGATGTGCAAATCTCAGCTTCAAGGTTGAAGATAAGGAATACCAAAAAAGAATAGAACCACTCAGAGGCATCTTGTGAGGAGTGGAATTCTGGAAAATATCAACTCTTCAAGACCAGCCAGAGTAGAAGCCTCCCGAGGATGATGAAGGAGGCCTTCCATGCCGTCTCCATGCCTCATTTATTTACAACAGCATTTTGAAATAAGCATCATGAACCAACTTACAGATGACTAAATGTGGCTCAGAAATCTTTTGGGTTTTCCCAGGATCAAAAAGCTAGTGAACAGTGGACTCAGCATTTACCTCTGCCCTCTAGAAAACAGTAACGTCACTTTGTGTTTCCATATATCGGCTCTGACTGTCACAAAGTCCCTTTTTCTATCCATCTAAAAGCTGAATTTGTCTCCCTTCTAGGAAGTTTTTTTTTTTCCCGTTATTTTTTCCCTCTCGAGACAGGAGGTGACTTTTCAGAATGAGTAGAGAATTTCTGAAGGTATAGAATGGGCCAGTGATGTAAGTGAGGGGTTAATATATCCAAAGTACACATGCTACCATGCTCCTTTCTGCACAGCCAGGGACCAGCTCTTATTTGGACATCAATATTTTATATTGTTAAATTCAGGTAGGCACCAGGTCCTTTCCAGAAGAGAGCAGCTGTCTTATATCTCCCAATTATAGAACAGAATGCCTTATAGTTCAAACTCATGGATTTTTAGTGGACAAAAGTGAAGTCTCAGTTGTGTCCAACTCTTTGCAACCCCATGGACTTATACAGTCCATGGAATTCTCCAGGCCAGACTACTGGAGTGAGTAGCCTTTCTCTGCTCCAGAGGATCTGCCCAACCCAGGGATCAAATCCAGGTCTCCCGCATTGCAGGCAGATTCTTTATCAGCTGAGCCAAAGGGAAGCGCAAGAATACTGGAGAGGGTAGCCTGTCCCTTCTGCATCAGATCTTCCTGGCCCAAGAATCGAACTGAGGTCTCCTGCATTCCCAAGCAGATTCTTTCAGGGTACAAACCAGGCTCAGACTTGGATTCACAACTAGAATCTGGGTATCCTTGGGAAATTTTTGCAAACCTCACCAAAAATTATTTTTCTCATCTTAGAAATGAGGAAATAATCTCACATCAAAATGTTATTATATTAACAGTAATGTTTACAAAGCTACTGGCACAGTGTCTGGTTCAGAGCAGGTACTGAGGAAATATATTCTATACCTTTTAAAAAGACAATTGACTACGTACAAGAATCAGCAGTTCTGGAGGTGAAATGATCCATTTACAGGTTTTCTTCCTAGGACTGAGAATACAAGCAGGTTAATGATAGAATTGAAAGCCTAAATGAATTTTAGATAAATGTCGCTACATTTCTCCCAGTTCTAATAGTTCCAGGTCCAACCTGTGAGGAGGTTTTGATGTAGGAGAACGAAGGGCAGGTTATAGGAAGTGAGGCTGCATGATACTTTCTGGAAACAACACACTTAAAGGAGAAAAGATCTGTGCCCTTTGATATAAGTCAAGTATAAAATTTCAAGGTTAATTAGAGTTATATATAATATGAAAATCAGACTACTGCAAAACTCAAAACTCCATCTAAACACAAATTTATTAAGCACCTATTACTTCCATTAGCTGTTTGCTGCTGCTGCTACATCGCTTCAATCATGTCCGACTCTGTGCGACCCCATAGACGGCAGCCCACCAGGCTCTGCTGTCCCTGGGATTCTCCAGGCAAGAACACTGGAATGGGTTGCCATTTCCTTCTCCAATGCATGAAATTGAAAAGTGAAAGTGAAGTCATTCAGTCGTGTCTGACTCTTAGCGACCCCATGGACTGCAGCCCACCAGGCTCCTCTATCCATAGGATTTTCCAGGCAAGAGTACTGGAGTGGGTTGCCATTGCCTTCTCCATTTATTAGCTGTTTAAAAAATGTTAAATGTGGAATATTCTAATGTGCATGCGTGCTCATTTGTATCCAACTCTGTGTGACCCTGTGGACTGCAGCCCGCCAGGCTCCTTGGTCCATGGAATTTGCTAGGCAAGAATACTGCGTGTGTTGTTATTTCCTCCTCCAGGGAATATTCTCCACTCAGGGATTGAACCCGCATCTCTTGTGTCTCCTGCATTGGCAGGCGGACTCTTTACCACTGAGTCACCTGGAAAGCCCCAGAATATTCTAATAGAGATCATTTGAACATTGCTAAGGTGGCCTCAGTTGAAACACTCCTATTAATCTGGGTTGGATAATTCTTCATTATCCCAAAGTGTTGCTTGCATTGTAGAATGGTTTCCACCCTCTGCCTCACTTACTAAATGCCAATGTGACATAAAAATATCTTCCCACTTTCTACATGCCCCCTGGGGTTCAATTATGCTGTTACATGAAATTCCTGCTCTCCCTGATCCTTATTTTTCAGATGAGGTAAGAAGATTCAGAAAAAGAAAGTGTCTTATTCAAGGTCAAGCAGGTCTTTCCTTTTGCTCTTAAATCTTGGACCAGAAAGCTTTTCAATTTCACTGCTAGAGCAAGTATGAGCAAATGCATTAAATTATTAAATCCTTTGATCAAATCGAATTTCTCTTTGAAAATCAGGAACTTGAATTGGAAGGAAACTTGGAATACCTAAGATCTGACTTCCTCATTTAGCCAATAAAAATTGAAGCACAGCGAACAGGGTAACCGAACAGGTTAAATTCAGGCTCTGGGAGAATGGTAATAACTCCAGCCATTGCTGACAAATGGATGCCTCAGTGAAGCTGTCTATGACAAGGTGTTAACGTTCGAGTTGACATTGAGGCAGGAGAAACACAAGGTCCTGGGTAACCATATGATTCTGTTCTGGAGGACGGGATTGGTAATAGCTCCATAAATAGAAATACAGCCAGGAAGGGGACAGCATTTTGTAAAAAAAAAGGAGTATAGTTGACACCAAATTGACATACAAAGGTCAAAAAGGTCTATTAGAGGGCAGCACCTCTGGTATCCAAATGTTCGTGCACTGATTTAATATTAGCGGGAGTAATTATGGCAACTGTCATTTTTTGATACCTTACCAGATATGGGGTACACTCTCTTTCTAATTAATGTAATATTCACTCTGGCCATGCTACAGATCTGTTATTTTTTTGTTTGTTTGTTTTTGCCTTTAAATATGAGTAAAATGTTTCAGGGGCTCAGATGGTAAAGAATCTGCCTGCCATGCAGGAGATATGGGTTCAAAGCCTGGGTTGAGGAGATCCCCTGGAGAAGGGAATGGCAACTCACTCCGGTATTCTTGCCTGGAGAATCCCTTGGACAGAGGAGCCTGGTGGGCTACAATCCATGGGGTCACAAAGAGTCTGACATGGCTGAGTGACTAACACTTTCACTTTCAAACTGAGGTTCAGAGAAGCTCAGTAATTGTCTGAAGTCATGCAGATGGTGTCAGCAGAATTGAGACTCAACAAATATGCATAGGATTCTTTCTGTACTCCACTCTCTGTCACACCAGTTGTGGATAACAAGAAAATATCTTTGCTTTTGAGGACTTGAGCCAAGAGGGAAGGCTACAGCAAGGCAGACCTTCTCGCTGTGGATTGAGAGGACTCACTGAATGATGGAGGCTGAGGCAAGAGAGGTGCCATTACCGGGTTGGTGGTGGAAGGAGAATTCAGGCAAGTTCTCATCTAGGGCTCCTGCATCAGCTTAGTTTTGAAGAGCAAGTACACACTCGTTAGACAAGGTAGGGGTCAGAGTAAGGAGGAGTTGGTGCAGGGAGAGAGCCAGACGACTCAGTATGGACAAAGACTCAGCAGCCAGAACCCTGCCTCCTCTGTGGGAGTGCAGCTGATACCTACAGGGTGAGCCGCTTGTTTCCAGCGCGGGCTTAGAGATACTTCCCCCTGCCCAGGTGACTGCAGGATAAACAGCCTTCTGGAACAAAGGAGATAGGAGCAGCATGGTTGAATAGAAGGAACCAGGGTTCTGGGTCAGACACCTGGGTTATGAGACACCACAGGCTTCTGCTTCTGTTTGTTCTTTAAATATTTGGGAGTTGGAGTGCCATGCAGAGAGTCAGAGATGGGAAGCAGGCAAAGTAGCGCATACTTGTCCAAGAGTTTACCTGGCCCCTTCTTTTCTGAGTATTTTTCTGCCCTTTTAAAAGTGGTTCTTTCTTTCCCTCTACCCTCTCTCATTTTCACTTTCTTTCTGGTTACCTTATTCCCATCCTTGAATCTGTCTGGGTGCCCAAGTTTACCCATTCAGTCCTCTTATCCATGTTTAAGCCATTTCTTGCTCACAGAGATCACACCTGAACCTGTGTGATCCTGAGACATTGCTTAAATTATCTGGGCTTTAGCTTCTTCAGTTGTAAAAAGAAGTCTCTCTCCTGGAGCACGGAGGGTCTTACCTGAGATGTGAGAGCTTGCTGCAAACTGTAACGGGACCTGCAAACCGCTTTTGTGATAAAGATCGTCATCCTGAATTGATAGTGGAGGATAACCATACATCTTAGAGTGCCTAAGTTGTGTGGCTTCCTGTGTGTAACTGTGAAAAAATACAGTTATTTGCATTTAAATACAAGTTTAAATCCCTCCCGACCAAAAGCGGTAATAACCACCCCAAATGAATTATACATTTTCTAATTTTAAAAGGCCGTTTTATGGAAATGAGGTTATTTGTGCTGCATGGTATGTTCTTGTTGTATCAATGCAAATGCCAAAGGGTGTGATTTATCCAGACGACACCACCGATGGGGGGAAAATCTAGGGGCCTGATTTGTATCACATTCTAAATGCTCTGTAAATGTATAACCTGCAAAGCCCCTCAGAAGGAGGGAGGAGAAATAACCATCGTGGACATTTTACAATTTTTCTGCTGAACTTGGTGACAACAATTTGCTCTAGTTAACCAGCATGGAATGCGTGGTAAATGCGGAAGAAATGTGGTCTTGTTTTCAAAGATTCAATGGAAGCTGATTTGTATGTACAGTCCAATATAATTTTGTGAATGTGAGTCTTAGGCTGTGTTTGTAGTCACTGTTGCCCAAACCTGAGTGTGTAAATCCAATTTGCATGTTCAATTACGTACACTTGAAGAGCACTCTTTGGTGAAAGCTGCCATGTTGTTTTTGGAGTCTGTGACGGTGACCATCTCTGCAGTCAAGAGTGGCAGGAATGGCTCTCATTACCAGGGTGTATGTGACTTCAAGGCGAGTAAGAAAATGCCTACAAAGCCTGAAGTTTCTCCTTGGCCTCAGTCACCCAGTCAGCATCTGTGTGTTGGGGGGAAGTGGACGGGGAGCAGGGCTGTAGTAGAAAGGTTTCCTGAAAACTTTCTCATTATTCATTGATGAATAATGCCCTTTCAGATGTAAAATAATCCCCAGGGAAGAAAAAAGCCTACAGAAAAATACAAAATGCTAATGATGCTTTTCCCATGAAGTGTAAATAAGCACAGATTTTTTTTTTCTCCCTTTCAAAAAATAAAGAAAAAGGGGGAAAAACAAAAACAACTTCCTCTGGGAACCAACTTATAATATATCTTGTGTGACATTTAGAAGTTGCTTCAGCTCTTGGAGTTTTGCATTTTTTAATAGGAAAATGAGATTTTACCACTGATGCTCAAAGCATAGCAAGGGATCTCCCCCACCTCTTATTTCTGAGTGAGACATGGAATCCCTAGAATAAAATGAAGAGAAGTAGTATGCCACTAGTAAAATTTATTTAACAACATTGATCATGTTTGCTTACTTTAATGCTTATCAATAGGAAGAAAGAGATAATTCTAATAAATGCAACAGCTAGAAATGTGCACTCTTTTGGACAAATTGTGATAAAAACCAGACAGAAAGCCATGATCCATGACTAAGGTCAAAAATTTGCTTTTACTTTCCATCCTAAATATGAATCTTTGGACCTGCACATTTGTTACTATTTAAAACACGGTGGTCCTTTAGGTTGCCACTTGGCCATGTGTCTCTAGCTCTGACATGACTCCCTTCTTGCCCACAATTCATTTCCATCACTTGGCTGGACTTCTTTCTACCTTTATAGAGAACTTTAGATTACTAGTTTACCCTTCTCGGTCAGGCCCGTCTGTTCTTTATACCATAATTGACTTACTCTCACAACCCATCTACAAACTCAGATATCTTTCTGATTCAACCCAGTACACCTTAGCCTAGAAGAGAAACATTAACAATGCTTTCTCCAAGCACGGTTAACTTCAATGAGCTTTAAAACCTCACTCAAATAATATCTTCTCCCAGGGCCTAACCAGATTACGTGCGTGCGTGAGTGCTTAGTCACTCAGTCGTGTTCGATTCTTTGAGACCCCATGGACTGTAGCCTTCCAGGTTCCTCTGTCCATGGGATTCTCCAGGTAAGAATACAGGAGTGGATAGCTATTCCCTTCTCCAGGGGATCTTCCTAACTCAGGGATCGAACCCGGATCTCCTGTGTTGCAGGCAGACTCTTTACTGCCTGAGACATCAGGGAAGCTGCTAGTATTTACTGTCTTCTAATATATGACTTAATTTTATGTATTTATTATGACAGTTGTGTATTGTCTGTCCTATCCTGCTGTAATATGATGCCATGAGGTCAAGATTCACTCTTGTGTTGCAAGAACATAGAATAATGCCTGCTACATAACAGGCAGACAATACACACTTGTTCTATGATTGAAGGGTGTATCTAGAGTTCTTGTCCACCTCTTTCACTGTGAATTAAATGATGGCTTCTCTTTCTTCTTTGAAATTTGTGAGTCTCCTTGTAGAAACTGATGATCAAGAAGATGAATAAAAATCATGAGATAAAAGTTTATATTGAACTTCTCTGCGATATTGAGTGAAATAATGAATGTCTGCAATTCTCAAAGCCTATTGAAAGGACCTTAAATTAAATAGTAGAGGATTAATCAGACATGACTTGTGTAGACTTGCCTATAAATGAGCAAGAAAATTCTACTCTGTACAAATGGTGTCTTTGCCACCCTGAGATTTCACCAGCCATAAAATAGCTCTTGTAGATTAGAAAATTTCAGGTACATATTAATATAGTTCTATCATAAATTATTACCTTTCTTTCTTCCCTTCTTTCAAGTACATACTTCATTTTTATTTAGTTTGAATGAAGATTTCTTAAAGGAATGCAGGAGAATATAACCAAAATAAAGGATTAGCAAAATGTTAACAAGAGCATTAGCAACATAATTGTAAGAAACTAGGAGAATGTGTACTTACCTGTTGACAGTCTTCACTGTCCTCGAGGGCATTTTATTCACTTATTATTTGGGCAAAGTAACTAAAGCAGAGACGTTACTTTGCCGACTAAGGTCCGTCCAGTCAAGGCTATGGTTTTTCCTGTGGTCATGTATGGATGCGAGAGTTGGACTGTGAAGAAGGCTGAGCGCCGAAGCATTGATGCTTTTGAACTGTGGTGTTGGAGAAGACTCTTGAGAGTCCCTTGGACTGCAAGGAGATCCAACCAGTCCATTCTGAAGGAGATCAACCCTGGGATTTCTTTGGAAGGAATGATGCTGAAGCTGAAACTCCAGTACTTTGGCCACCTCATGCGAAGAGTTGACTCAATGGAAAAGACTCTGATGCTGGGAGGGATTGGGGGCAGGAGAAGGGGATGACAGAGGATGAGATGTCTGGATGGCATCACTGACTCGATGGATGTGAGTCTGAGTGAACTCCAGGAGCTGGTGATGGACAGGGAGGCCTGGCGTGCTGTGATTCATGGGGTCGCAAAGAGTCAGACACGACTGAGCGATTGAACTGAACTAAACTGAACTAAATTATGTGCGACACAAGCACCTCATTTGCAAATGGGAGCAATAATAGTCTATTGGGTTATGGAATCAGGTAAAATGAGGATGCATATAGATAGCTCTTGTTACATCATCTGGTACATAACGTACAATATAAAAAAAGTACCAGTGAATACTGCTTCTGGGTTTGAGCATCAAGTGCTCATTATTCAATTTAAGTCTCATTTTTTATTTCACTAATCTGAACCATGTGCTTGTTCTACCCACAATGTTTCTCTTAATATTCTACAAAAATAATGCTCACATTGGTCATCTTAACCCCCATGTCTATTCTTTTTCTTTTTCCTTTATGTCAAATTAAAGTCTCTTATTTTTTGAAGACACTGTTTAGAAGATTCTTTTTCTTTTTTCTTTATGTCAAATTAAAGTCTCTTATTTTTTGAAGACAGTGTTTAGAAAATTATTATTTATTAAGGTCAGTTGAGCTTAGCCTGGGCTTCCCTGGTGGCTCAGTGGTAAAGAATCTGCCTGCAATGCAGGAGACCCGGGTTTGATCCCTGGGTTGGGGAGATTTCCTGGAGGAGGGCATGGCAACCCACTCCAGTACTCTTGCCTGGAGAATTCCATGGGCAGAGGAGCCTGGTGGGCTACAGTTCATAGAGTTGCATAGAGTTGAACACAACTGAAGTGACTAAGCAGCAGCAGCAGCTTAACTCATTGAACAACTAGCATTTTCCAGAATTCCAGGCACCTTTTCTTTAGATATTCCTGTCCTTATCAGTTGCACTGTACTGTAGATGTCAGTGTTCTCTATCCTTGGAGGTATTTGGGTCTACGGCTGTTCAGTATAAACAATGGAAATCCAGAAAGACTAAGACTTTATGCTAAATGAACTAAACCAGACAGAGAAAGACAAAGAAAGACAAATATCATATGATATCACTTCTTTGTGGAATCTAAAAAAAAACTACAACAAGCTAGTGAATGTAACAGAAAAGAAGCAGACTCATAGACAATAAAGAAGTGTGTTTCTCTGGTGGCTTGGATGATAAAGAATCTGCCTGCAATGCAGGAGAGCTGGGTTTGATCCCTGAGTTGTAAGGATCCCCTGGAGAAGGGAATGGCTATCCAACTCCAATATTCTTGCCTGGAGAATTCCATGGACAGAGGAACCTGGTAGATTACAGCCCATGGGGTCCCAAAGAGTCTGACACAACTGATCGACTTCACTCTCACTTTTTACTCTCATGCATTGGAGAAGGAAATGGCAACCCACTCTAGTGTTCTTTCCTGGAGAATCCCAGGGATGGAGGAGCCTGGTGGGCTGCCGTCTATGGGGTCGCACAGAGTTGGACACGACTGAAACGACTTAGCAGCAGCAGCAGCAGAGCAATTAACATACATACACACCAGTGTGTGTGTATGGGGGAGGGGCATTGTAACATAGGGATAAAGGAGAAAAATGGTTACTATGAGATTATATGAAATCACCTGTGTGAAACTTTTGAAAACTGTAAAGCACAACAGAATTTAGAGAATTTTCATTCAATAGAAATGAATTTATAAGTGATTTCCAATAAACAAAATAAAATAAATAATGCAGAACGACCCCATGAGTCTAGCATCAAAATTGGGCTTTTATTTTTCTTTTCCTTTTGGAGATTTGTGTTCATGAACAATAAAGGTCCTGTAGGCACCCATCCAGGCTTAGCAGAATAGAATGCTGTGATCCCTTGGTCTTGTCTGTCACTGGCTCGCACCGGTAGAGCTGAGCATGTGTAGCACATTGGTCAGCCTGGACTAGGATGAAGCAGATATATAGGGACGAGGAGAGAGATGTCACAAAGAGTACTTTCAATTGAGAAAAAGTTAAAAATGAGTGTGAAAAATCAAGAATGCACATTGGATTCAGAGTGATGATTTGATTTGATTAGGGAGAGGCCCTACACTGGGGAGAAATTGATTGTACATTGGGAGGAGTGGGGAAGGGGTAGATTTATGTGGCTTGTGAATATTAGATAAAGAGCTTGATATTCACTGAAAATAGAAAGGTCCGTTTTTAAATCACTCTGAACAGAATAAGAAGATGGAGACAAGCTCATCTTTTACTTAAGACAGTCTATAAAGCTCAGAGCGGGGAATGGGTATTGACAAAATTAATGAGTTTCTCTCCCCATCAGCCCCGTAGCTCTTTGACTCAGACAAGGAACCTCATGTGTCCCAGGGAACTGAGGCCTGAGGAATAAGAGAGACTCTGACCTTGTCAAAATGCATTTCTGTCTGAATTGGGACACAGCTATTTATCTTGTGAGATAATCTCTGTTCAGGGTATGAACATTTCTTTCTTTGTGAGTGTTGGTGACTACATCCTTTCAGGGACAACTCCCCAAAGATGTCATCCTCTGAACTGAGAAAGAGTTGTTTTCACACACAGACTGCAAGTTCTGAGACTGTCCAGAAGAATTTAAATAAATCCTCTTGACAGAGTTTCAGAATCCTCTGTCAATTAAAATGACAACCTATTCTCTTAAATCCACAGGCCAGTAAACAAGGATCGGTTTGTTTTAACTCAACAAAAGCTTAGCTATCCTTTTTCAGTGTAAAAGTCACCTAGGTTTTAGAATGCAATGAGAACCATTCTTTCTAGCTTCAGACAGTAGCTTATTTTCAAATTTTGGCAGCACACCACAGACATCTATTAAGATATTAGCATATAAACTTCACCATATATTGTTCATATGCTTAAAATTAACAAACAAACAAACAACCACAACAAAGCAATGAAACAAGCCAACTCCCTGTGATATTTGAGTTAGTATTTCCATTTTACAGAATAAGACCAGGCCTTCAGTTCAGTCCAGTTCAGTTGCTCAGTCATGTCCGACTCTTTGCGACCCCATGAATCGTAGCACGCCAGGCCTCCCTGTCCATCACCAGCTCCTGGAGTTCACTTAGACTCGCGTCCATTGAGTCAGTGATGCCATCCAGCTATCTCATCCTCTGTTGTCCCCTTCTCCTCCTGCCCCCAATCCCTCCCAGCATCAAAGTCTTTTCCAATGAGTCAGCTCTTCACATGAGGTGGCCAAAGTACTGGAGCTTCAGCTTCAGCATCATTCCTTCCAAAGAAATCCCAGGGCTGATCTCCTTCAAAATGGACTGGTTGGATCTCCTTGCAGTCCAAGGGACTCTCAAGAGTCTTCTCCAACACCACAGTTCAAAAGCATCAATGCTTCAGCGCTCAGCCTTCTTCACAGTCCAACTCTCACATCCATACATGACCACAGGAAAAACCATAGCCTTGACTAGACAGACCTTAGTTGGCAAAGTAATGTCTCTGCTTTTGAATATGCTATCTAGGTTGGTCATAACTTTTCTTCCAAGGAGTGTCTTTTAATTTCATGGCTGCAGTCAACATCTGCAGTGATTTTGGAGTTACTTAATTTTTATCTCCAGAAAAAAACATAAAGTCAATGTTATCTAATTCTACTTTGATTTTCTTATTTTATAGTTTAGAATAACTCTACTTTCTCTTCTCAGAACACATTTGGGGACTGACTTCTCTTCTTTTCTTAAGAAACACTGAACTTGATGTCTGGAATATTCTTTACTTCCCTATCTAAATCTCACTCCTACTCCAAGGATAAAATGGGCTGCCAACTTATAGCAATTGTCTTGGTTTACCTAGGAAACCAGGGTCTCTTTCATCTCAGGACTCATCAAGTCTCACTGGGAATCCTTCATTGCCTACCTTTTATATAGAATCATTTGGATTTGTATGTAGCTTGCCAAAATAGATTATAAGAAACTCTCAAACAGATACCAGGCAACACCAACTGTTATAGGTTGAGCTGTATTCCACTTTTCAAATTCTAAGTGAAATCTTAACTTCCAGTAACTAAAATTGCAATGTTATTTGGAAATATGGTCACTGAAGCTGTAATTATCTAAGTTAAGGTGAGGTCCTGCAGATGAAATTAAAAGACACATGCTCCTTGGAAGAAAAGCTATGTCCAACCTAGACAACATATTAAAAAGCAGAGGCATTACCTTGCCAACAAAGGTCTGTCTAGTCAAAGCTATGGTTTTTCCAGTAGTCTTGTATGGATGTGAGAGTTGGACTATAAAGAAAGCTGAGTGCCAAAGAATTGAAGCTTTTGAACTGTGGTGTTGGAGAAGACTCTTGAGAGTCCCTTGGACTGCAAGGATATCCAACCAGTCCATCCTAAAGGAAATCAATCCTGAGTGTTCACTGGAAGGACTGATGCTGAAGCTGAAACTCCAATACTTTCGCCACCTGATGTGAAGAACTGACTCATTGGAAAAGACCCTGATGTTGGGAAAGATTGAAGGCAGGTTGAGAAGGAGATGACAGTGGATGAGATGGTTGGAAGCCATCACTGACTGGATGGACATGAGTTTGAACAAGCTCCAGGAGTTAGTTACAGACAGGGAAGCCTGGCATGGTGCAGTCCATGGGGTCGCAAAGAATCAGACAGAACTGAACCACTGAACTGAACTGAACTGACTGAAGATGAGGTCCTGCTGAAGTAGGATGAGCTCTTAATCCAACAAAATAATTGGTTTCCTTCCAAAAGGGGGGAGTTTGGAGACAGACATGCACCCAAGAAAAATATTGTTAGAAACTAAAGAAAAACATCATAATCTTGAGTCTATAAGCTAAGTGAGATCACCAGCAGACCACCAGAAACCAGGAGAGAGGGATGAACAAACAATTCTCAAAAGAAATCAACCCTGCAATCTCCTTGATCTTAGACTTCTGCCATTTAGAACTGAAAAATACTAATTTTCTACTTTTTAAGCTACTTGTATGTGGTACTTTGTAACAGGAGCCATAGCAAGTCTTGCAAATTATGACTTTGAGATTATGATATTGAGATTCAGCAAAACTGAATATTTTAATAAAATCTGTGACACAGGTCCAATACACATCACCTTCTTTCTCTGAATCTTAATACTATCAATTTAAAATTATGTCAATAACAATGTTTATTTTGTTTTCTTTTTGTGAGCATTGAGTATGATCACACACATAAAGACATTTTCTAAGTTGTAAAGCACCCGGAAAAAAAAAATGTCAGATGTAACTATTTTTGCAGATGGCCAATGCATCTCTGTTGATGGATTGAATAAAGGTAAATTAAATGTGCCTGGTATGAAAATACATTTAGACACTATTATTAATGATGACCCCCCCAAATAAAAACACCAATCCCATGAATTTTCACATAGTGAAGGCTATTTTATGCAATACACTCAAATATTGAGTTTAAAAGGGCTTAAGGTCTTATTCATTTGGTTTACATGCTCTGAACATTGATCTCCTGACTATGATCCTTCAGTCAGCACCATGCATGTCACTCCTGGGTCCACCTCAGACTTCCGGAGTCAGAATCTGTATCGAACAAGATCTCCAGGTGATTTGTATGCAAGTTGAACTTTGAAATCTGCCCTAAAATGCATTTCCTAAATAACTCATATTCCTAGAACATAAAGAAAGGCAGTAATCAGTAAGCATTCTTTCAACCATGACATGCAATATTGTAAAAAGCCCATGCTTCAGCACTTGATAGATATGATTTTTAATCTTACATCCATCATGCAGTTACTTAACACGTCATGGCCTTGAACAAGTTGATTTACTTGGTGACCCCACAGTCTCCTAGTCTGTAAAAAGGACTAACATTACTTAGCTTGTGTGGTTCTAGAAGATGATTAGAGATAATGTGTGTAAACCAATAGGCATATATCAGAAACTATATATATATATATATATATCTCCCTGGAATTCTACATTGCTGACAAATGTCTATTCTGACATTTTATTTCTGATTAATTAGTCACTTTAGAAGAAAAAAAATCAGATTTTCTGGGAGATCAGGGATCTCAAAGAAGACAAGAATTTTCATTTGTGGATTTCCTCCTGGAGGAGGTACTTAATTACACCCACAAGGAAGTCTACACTAAAGATTGTTATTGTTTAGCTACTAAGTCAAGTCTGACTCTTGTGACCCAAAGGACTGTAGCCTGCCAGGCTCCTCTGTCTATGGGATTTCCCCTCAAGAATCCTGGAGTGGGTTGCCATTCCTTCTCCAGGGGATCCTTCCAACCCAGGGATTGAAACCAGGTCTCCTGCATTGGCAGGCAGATGCTTTACCACTGAGCCACCTCAGATAGATGTTTCCCTAAGAGGAAAAAAAATCAAGATTTTCTGGATGGTCAGGGATCTCAGAGAGAACCAGGGGTTTCCATTTGTGGATTTCCTCCTGGAAGAGATACATTATGACTTAAAGAGCTAAAGATATCTGATGCTCAATGTGACTGTGTCAGTGTCCTCCGGAGGAAGTCTCTGAGTTTTTCTGCACCACTAGGCTTCCTTGGAGAGACAGCATATGCTGCACCAACACCTCCTCTGTCTCAGATGTCACAGAGCCGCCAGCAAAAGGTGACATTAGCACAGAGCTCTCCATGGGAAACACCTCTTGGAGCTGCAACCAGGTCAGGAGTCACTGAGCAGAAGCATTTCATTCCTGCAGAGACTGTTGTCACTTGATTTTATTATTTTGATCTTTTGAGCGTCTTCTCAATGCCAACAAAAGGCAATCCATTCTTCTGGGAGAAGCCATCAGAGCATTGGAAATGAGCTGTGCAAGAAGGCTCTGGCATCAGCAGAAGCTTGGGGGATATAGAGGCACTTTGTTCCCCAAACTCACATGGTGTGACCTGCTCGCTGTGTGAAATGTTAATATTTTGCTTCATGCTTGTCTCCTGGTGCCACTGCCAGCACTCAGAAAGCTTTTGGGGAGGTTGCTGTACTTTTTTGTGAAAACTGCATGGAGGCAAGCCAGATGTCAATGTGTGAATCAGAGCACTTCTCTAGAATTCGTGACTGCTCTCTTCACTCTTCAGCAGCTCCATAGAAACTAAAATATGTATGCTTGGAGAGAATAAGCTTTGCTTTCTTGTCCTCGGTCAGATGATAATACCATGTGGCACGTGGAAGATGATGGCAGTCAGTAACTGCTTTCTCTTCCATCATGTCAGTTACCTCCTAGAAGCCCACTAGCTCCCCCTCAGCCTTCCAGAGGTTAGTAGTTTAAATATTTCCAATGAATCCAGAGGCATCAGTCTACTGTATGCTGATATCAAGATTTGTCAGTTGTTTTGTTTTTTCTTTTCTGTTTTCAATATTTCACTGAAATAAAGGTACCTCTAGATTTATGAATTATTGTATANNNNTTTAGTATCTTAATAATATAATTATGAATTCTATAATATACAATGTCACATATAATACTGATATTTTATAGTACAGATGCAATATATAAATACATATGATCATACGTATTCTATCATATATAGAGCTGGTTGCCATTTCTTTCTCCAGAGGCTCTTCCTGACCCAGAGTTCAAACCCACATCTCCTGCATTGGCAGGTGGATTCTTTACAATTGAGCCACCTGAGAAGCCATACAAATACATAAATGGCCATAAAAGTATATTACATATTACGTATAAGATATTTATATAAATGTATTATGTACTTATAGAGAAAAATATAAAGCATCTGATGCCATATTTGGCAAATACTTGGTTCTCTCCTTGCCTATTCCCTTTATAGGGATGTTTTAACAAATTTCCTACCTAGAGTACATATTATTTTCAGCATTGTGGAGAAATAGTCAGATATAGAAAACGGAACTGGAGTAAAGGGGAGGCAGACTGGATTGGGGATGTTGAAAGCAAGAAGTAGGTCAGTCCTCCAACGAGAAAGAGAGCTGGTCCATGAACAGATGAACAGGAGAAAAACAGCAGGAGTTGTATCTCTTTTTTTGTTTGTTTGCTCAACTATTAAGAAATGCCATTCAGTCACAAAGCAGAATAGCCAAATGCTAGCACAACTGGTAACAGGCAGTTACCCACTAATTGTGACAAAGACGATGGGAGGAAGTTATTGCAATGATGGAAAGTGAGAGGAATTAAAGAGCCTCTTGATGAGGGTAAAAGAAGAGAGTGAAAAAGTTGGCTTAAAACTCAATATTCAGAAAACTAAGATCATGGCATCTGGTCCTATCACTTAATGGCAAATAGATGAGGAAGCAATGGAAACAGTGACAGACTTTATTTTGGGGGCTCCAAAGTCACTGTAGATGGTGACTGCAGCCATGAAATTAAAAGAAGGTTGCTCCTTGGAAAAAAAGCTATGACCAACCTAGACAGCATATTAAAAGCAAAGACATTACTTTGCCAACAAAAGTCTATTTAAAGCTATGGTTTTTCCAATAGTCATGTATGGATGTGAGAGTTGAACTATAAAGATAGCTGAGTGCCAAAGAATTAAAGCTTTTGGACTGTGGTGTTGGAGAAGACTCTTGAGAGTCCCTTGGACTGCAAGGAGATCTAACCAGTCCATCCTAAAGGATATTGGTCCTGAATATTCATTGGAAGGACTGATGCTGAAGCTGAAACTCCAATACTTTCTCCACCTGATGTGAAGAACTGACTCATTGGAAAAGACCCTGATGCTGGAAAAGATTGAAGGAAGGAGGCGAATGGGACAACAGAGGATGAAATGGTTGGAGGACATCACCAACTCAGTGGGCATGAGTTTGAGTAAACTCCAGGAGTTGGTGATGGACAGGGAGGTCTGGTGTTTTGCAGTCTATGGGGTCATAGATAATCAGACACGACTGAGTGACTGAACTGAACTGATGACAAATCTAGACAGCATATTAAAAAGCAGAGACATCACTTTGCCAATAAAGGTCCATATAGTCAAAACTACTGTTTTTCAAGTAGTCATGTGCAGATAAGAGTTAGACAATAAGGAAGGCCAAGTGCAGAAGAATTGATGTTTTTGAGCTGCAGTGTTTCAGAAGACTCTTGGGAGTTCCTTGGATAACAAGGAGATCAAATCAGTTGATCTTAAAGAAATCAACTCTGAATATTCATTGGAAGGACTGATACTGAAAGCTGAAACTCTAATACTTTGGCCACCTGATGTGAAGAGCTGACTCACTGGAAAAGCCCCTGATGCTGGGAGAAGGGGGCGACAGAGAATGAGATTGCTGGATGGAATCATCGACTCAATGAATATGAGTTTGATCAAACTCTGGGAGTGAGAGAAGGACAGGGAAGCCTGGTGTGCTACAGCCCATGGGGTCACAAAGAGTGAGACATGACTTAGCAACTGAACAACAAAGCAACAATGTGTTTCTCCTAAGGTTGTTGTGAACATTAAATAAGGTAATCTATGATGTCAATCTGGTCCTTCAATCCCAGTCAAGGTAGCCGAAGGTAAAGCAAGAAGAAATGAAGATTATTTAGTAGAAGTTACCTGAGAAGCTAACAATCTTAAATGTTGCATTTCCAGGACAAATATTGATTACTCTATTTTAGGGTCATTCACTCTACAGATATTGGACCCCTTTTGATTTTTGCTGTTTGATGGAGAGACAAATGATGTATTTTTTTTTTTTTTTTTTGCAATTCTACTTGTTTTTCCTTATTTGCATTATTTCTGCTCTCCTAATCTACTCACATAGCACTTTAAGCATCAGTAGCAGGTGTTTCTTCTTTCATTTTCATTTTTGTTTAATCTCCTTATGATTTTTTAATAAAAATGGTCATTAAAATCCAACCCCAAACTGACCTCCCATTGCTTTATTACTTATCCTCTAGGTTTCTTCCTCACCTGCACCTTCAACCACCACTGCTTGCAGCCAAATGTGATAGGAAGTCCAGTTTCTTAGCAAGAGTTTTGTTTCACTTCTTCATCAAGTCTCAGTTCCAATGGCTTGAATTCCATTTATAGCAAATGGGAAAAGAAATCTGTCCTAAACTTGCAACACCAGCTCAAATTGCTCATTTAATCTAAAACTGCGTCATCTGTGAAATTGCCTTCATCTGCTAAACACACAGGCTATTTCTATTTCTCTCTTCACAATGTGTTTCCCCCTTCACTCCTCAGTCAACAGTATCTTTGGCTCCACAATTCATCCTCTCTGCTCCTTTATCACCTTCAGGTCATACTCAGAGAGTTTCAGCATGGTCAGAATCATTTGGAGAGTGGAAGGAATGGTTTTAAGTTGAGGGGAGGAGAGGGGTCTCCATCTGGGCTGCACATTAGAATATTCTGAGAAGATACATAAACCAGAACCATCCAACTACCAGACATTCTGATTGAATTTATCTGGGTGGTGGTCATATTTTAATCATTTAAAAAGTTTTCCAGAAGATTTGAATGAGCAGGCAAGGTGAATAAGCACCAAGTAGGTAAATCAAATTTCCCAGAAGTGGGGGGCATCTGTGAAACAGCATTTCTAACAGGCATCCTTCCCCTAAACACTTAATTTACCTAAAAATAATATAAACTGTCCTTGATTATTTCTAAGGTGGAGAAAATAAGAAAATCTACATGAGTATTGTTGTGAGGATCAGGTGGTTTAAAAATCCACGCCAGTAACCTGGAAGACACTTCAGTAGTACCCTTCCCATTGTCATTATTGCTTATTATTTACAACTTTTTTCTTTATCTGGGGAGAAAGATCCAAAAGAGTCTAACTGAACCAAGGTTCAGTTCAGTTCAGTTCAGTCGCTCAGTCGTGTCCGACTCTTAATGACCGCATGAATCGCAGCATGCCAGGCCTCCCTGTCCATCACCAACTCCTGGAGTTCACTCAGACTCACATCCATTGAGTCAGTGATGCCATCCAGGCATCTCGTCCTCTGTCTCCCCTTCTCCTCCTGCCTCCAATCCCTCCCAGCATCAGAGTCTTTTCCAATGAGTCAACTCTTCACATGAGGTGGCCAAAGGGGTTTCAGCTTTAGCATCATTCCTTCCAAAGAAATCCCAGGACTGATCTCCTTTAGAATGGACTGGTTGGATCTCCTTGCAGTCCAAGGGACTCTCAAGAGTCTTCTCCCACACCACAGTTCAAAAGCATCAATTCTTCGGTGCTCAGCTTTCTTCACAGTCCAACTCTCACATCCATACATGACCACTGGAAAAACCATAGCCTTGACTAGATGGACCTTTGTTGGCAAAGTAAAGTCTCTGCTTTTCAGTATGCTGTCTAGGTTGGTCATAACTTTTCTTCCAAGGAGTAAGCGTCTTTTAATTTCATGGCTGCAGTCACCATCTGCAGTGATTTTGGAGCCCCCAAAAATAAAGTATGACACTGTTTCCACTGTTTCTCCATCTATTTCCCATGAAGTGATGGGACCAGGGGCCATGATCTTCATTTTCTGAATGTTGAGCTTTAAGCCAACTTTTTCACTCTCCACTTTCACTTTCATCAAGAAGCTTTTTAGTTCCTCTTCACTTTCTGCCATAAGGGTGCTGTCATCTGCATATCTGAGGTTATTGAGATTTCTCCTGGCAATCTTGATTCCAGCTTGTGCTTCTTCCAGCCCAGCGTTTCTCATGAAGGACTCTGCATATAATTTAAATAAGCAGGGTGACAATATACAGCCTTGCCATACTCATTTTCCTATTTGGAACCAGTCTGTTGTTCCATTTCCAGTTCTAACTGTTGCTTCCTGACCTGCATACAGATTTCTCAAGAGGCAGGTCAGGTGGTCTGGTATTCCCATCTCTTTCAGATGATGATGTGAAAGTGCTGCATTCAATATGCCAGCAAATTTGGAAAACTCACCAGGGGCCACAGGACTGGAAAAGGTCAGTTTTCATTCCAATCCCAAAGAAAGGCAATGCCAAAGAATGCTCAAACTACCGCACAATTGCACTCATCTCACATGCTAGTAAAGTGATGCTCAAAATTCTCCAAGCCAGGTTTCAACAATACATGAACCATGAACTTCCTGATGTTCAAGCTGGTTTTAGAAAAGGCAGAGGAACCAGAGATCAAATTGCCAACATCTGCTGGATCATGGAAAAAGCAAGAGAGTTCCAGAAAAACATCTATTTTCTGCTTTATTGACTATGCCAAAGCCTTTGACTGTGTGGATCCAAGGTTATAACTAGCCAATTACATAACAAGCACTTGAACTCAGAACTTCTGTCACAGAATTCACTTTTTATTTTCATTTCTTATTTCTACCACACTATGTCATTTATTTGCTTTAAATAGGAAGTTACTATATAAAGCAACCCACTGACTTTTGCTATTGTGAGAAACTGCAAGCAAGGAATAAGGACATTTCAATATAAATACAAAGTGCCACATCTTTTTGTGTCTCTGTCCCTGAGTTCACTCTATGACTGATATGACTTTTTGTGTTTTGTATAACTTTTCTTCCAGGTTCATTTCAAATGCCGCTTCTGTATGGCCCCTTTTCTGGGGTTCCGGGTGACATTTCTCTTTTTCTGAGATTTCATAGCACCTTCTAAATTACTAATAGCACTTACAAACATGCATTGCATATTCTATCTCCCTTACTTCCCTTTCTTAGAATGGACCTTACTTTATAAATTTACATTTTAAGAATGCAAACCATTTACTGGCACTCTACACAAAACTAGTAGCTGGGTAACTGACACATTTTTGTTGAATGAATGAATGAATAGATGAATGGCTGCTAGGATGAACTTATGAGTAGATCATGGAATGCATTTTTGTTCCTGGGTTTGGTCTTGGGTTTACAAACACAGTTCCCTAAAACCAAAAGGAAAAGAATTTCAGAGACCCAAGCTACTCTTAAAAATCGTGTTGGTCTATGGTTTACCCAACCACAAATTCTAACTATTTACATGACTCTCTACTTCAGGGCATGGAAAGTTAGTGCCCCTTAGAATTACTGAGAGGCACAATTGCTAAAAAACAGAGTTCAGACTTTATACAAGTCACATGGTTTCTCTTTGTGGTTCATTTTTGAAATGATATTATTGGAGTAGACCAATGTCCTTCAAATTATAATAATGTAGATTTTGAAATTTCATAAGATGAAATAGGATTTGCACTGAAAACAAATATTGATAAACTTTCTCAACCATAGAAAAAGTGCTAATACATGTGATTTTTAAATTTGAACTTCCTTTTCTTATTTCATAACGAGGACAGAGGAGACTTGGGAACAGAAGTAAATTAGCTGCCCAAGTCCTTCTTTTTCTCCCATCCACTATTAATAAGGAATCTAAATAGTTTAAGATTTTAAATTCCAAATCGGTATGAAAAAGCCAGACAATAAAGGGGCTGATGGCATGCTTATCTGAAATAGGCATGGCAGACCGCAGACTGCAGGCAGATCTGCTTATAGCTATTGCAGCTTCATGCTGACCGATGCTGTGTGATAACACAAGTCTTTGGTGGCAGCATCAGAGTGGAACAGCTGGGCAGGGAGTGAGTGAGAGAATCCTTGTTTTCCAGTGGTCTGCAGCAGATCCTGAAACTCTACTGTGCCTCAGAGGAGATTTGATGTTTCTGAGAGCAAGAGATCAAAGCTTATGAGACTCTAAGGATGGGGGCACCAGGAACATGGACTCATGAGGATGTTCACCTAGTATTTCCCCGAAAGTGATCACTCCATGGAGAAGCTGTTGGGAAAAGTGTTTACTAAGGGATGAAGCTCACCAGGTATGAGACTTTAGCTGTTGCCCAAGTGAGAGGTGATAATGGCTTGGACTTTATTCTTTTACTGGGCTGCTCTGTGAAAGGAAAAGCATGGTTGAGAGGTATCACCACTAGCTTCCTCCAGACTGTATGAAGAATAAGGATGAGAAGAAAACCAGCACATCACTAAAATGAGATAAGAAGGAAAGAAGCACTGCAGCGTCAGCTTGAGATGATCTGGCGGCACTGACAGTCAGCCAATTGGAAAGGCAGTGTCACGTTTTCAGCAGATAAACTGGGATGCTGAGCATTTAGGAACTTTCGTCAAAGTTACTCATCTGTCATGTAGATTACCTCAAACTTGAACCAAGTTTCAACTCTTTTTAAGAGCTCAGGCACAAACGTGTAGCCCACCAGCTTAATTATTCCAGAGAATAGAGGGTATATTAAAAAAGGGGGGGGCGAGTCCCAGGATGTTTTCTGGACTTTGATTGGTCCAACTTGGGTCACATGTCTGTCCCTGAACCAATCGCAATAGTCAAGGAGTTGGAATACTTTGGACTCTCCATGTCTAGGTCAAATGCCCTGCTACAGGACAGGGAGGTCCAGCATGCTCTGAACCTCCATGACTGAGATGCCAGAAGGGTTGTTCCACAGAGGGACATAACATATTGTAGGTCAATGAGGCTAGTCTTTTAAAAATTCTTAAAGATTAATCCCACTCAGTGATCCCTCCAAAGGCCAGTGGTGAGTATTTCTAAGGGTTTCTCACCAGAGCAAGTGAATTCAGATGTCACCTGTAGTCTGTCCACCGCATCTCTTCTTGTAACCACAGCATGAAAAGTGAAAGTCGTTCAGTCGTGCCCGACTCTTTGCGACCCCATGGACTATACAGTCCATGGAATTCTCCAGGCCAGAATACTGGAGTGGGTAGCCTTTCCCTTGTCCAGGGGATCTTCTCAACCTAGGCATTGAACCCAGGTCTCCCTCATTGCAGGTGGATTCTTTACCAGCTGAGCCACAGAGGAAGCTAAAGAATACTGGAGTGAGTAGCCCATCCCTTCTCCAGTGGATCTTCCTAACCCAGGAATCGAACTGGGGTCTCCTGTATTGTAGGTCGATTCTTTACCAACTGAGCAGCATAGTGTACATTACTTAATTAAGGAAAGAGATTATCAGTGCATAGTGGGTGTTCAGTTTGGAAGAGGAAAAATGATAAATTTCCAAAGTTCTGGCTTTCCTTGTCTCAACAAATGATAATGCTTAATTAAAACAACAACAACAACAACAACAACAAAACAAAAAACTACTTCATTTGGTGAGTTTATCAACTCACTAAGCAATTGGCTGACCTATTTAATGTAACATTTTTGTTTTCAGATGCTCTAAAACATCAAGTATCTGGAGTGGAGTGTAGAGATACCATTGCTACTCTCTTGGAAATTGTTATAACTGTGCACAGAGATTCCAAGCAGTTTTTACTGAGAATTAGAATGATCCCTTTAACAGTTCTTATGATTTTGAGTCTGTCTAAAGCCAAATTCAATCTTGGGCATTCTAGGTCTGTCTTTTATATAGAAGACTATGTGTTTATCTGGCATACATATTAACATCCTGAAATGTGAGCTTTTAAAAATATCATGTCATAATATTATTGAAGATGTCATTTTGGAAAAAAAAAGTATGATATTACTGTTTCTGTTTGCCATGGTTGTACTGTAGTACAAAATAAATCAGAAATTTGTTATGAAATATCCAGTTTAAGCCTCTTAAATTATTCTATGTCTGGTGGTGGAGGCACACACAAAGTGGTGAATGTCATAATGACATTATCCGGGTTAGGGAACATGACCTATCATATTTTTCATCTCAAGAAGAGTATTGCACATAGAGATAATTCTACTTTAAGGGAGAAAATATACTATAACAAATATTTCACTACTCAGACTATACCAAATATATATATATATATACACACACACATAAATACCATATATTATATATTTTCCCATAACATTTTTATATCTTACATTGTTATGACAACACCTGAACCTGCTCCTGGATAAAGACACAATTAGGGAGAAACACTGGTATGCAGCAAGTTAAAATACAAGTAAGTCATGTCTTGTTATTGAAACTACCACACACACAACTAATAAAGCTAAAACCATCTAAAAGTTGACAAGATATTACTGGATTATTGGGATCAGTTCAAGGAAAACTGGGAATCTAACAAGCTAAGACATCTCCTAAGCTACTTTGCTCCTGAACTTTGCAGTCCTCTCTTGCAGTTCACAGAAGAGCACCCTCTTCTGTGGCCTGTGGAGTGTGAGGCACAGAATTCAAAACCCGAGTTTGTACAAAGAGGGGGCTGAGCAGGGACCCTGAGACCCAGGGCCATGTCCCAAAGTGAGCTTGATTGGACAGTGTGCCACAGGATGGGATCCAGCTGATAAAATGGAAGGGATTATAGGATGTGATCCAGTCAATAAAATGGATTCATGGATTAATGAAATGTGAATAGCATGCATTAGTAAAAGTGAAAACCAGCAAAGACATAAGAAATCATCTAAACAATGGCGAGACTGATTAAGAAAACAGATCGCACAAATAATCAACTCTTAGGGAGTAGATAAGTCACTCTGATTATATTCTTTGCAGCCAAAGATGGGGAAACTCTATACAGTCAGCAAAAACAAGACCAGAAGCTGACTGTGGCTCAGATCATGAACTCCTTATTGCCAAATTCAGACTGAAATTGAAGAAAGTGGAGAAAACCACTAGACCATTCAGGTATGGCCTAAATCAAGTCCCTTATGACTATACAGTGGAAGTGAGAAATATATTGAAGGGACTACATCTGATAGACAGAGTGCCTGATAAACTATGGATGGAGGTTCATGACACTGCACAGGAGACAGGAATCAAGACCATCCCCAAGAAAAATAAATGCAAAAAAGCAAAATAGCTGTCTAAGGCAGCCTTACAAATAGCTGTGAAAAGAAGGGAAGTGAAAAGCAAAGGAGAAAAGGAAAGATACCGATTTGAATGCAGAATTCCAAAGAATAGCAAGGAGAGATAAGCCTTCCTCAGTAATCAATGCAAAGAGATAGAGGAAAACAATAGAATGGGAAAGACTGGAGATCTCTTCAAGAAAATTAGAGATACCAAGGGAACACTTCATGCAAAGATGGGCACAATAAAGGACAAAAATGATAGGGACCTAACAGAAGCAGAAGATATTAAGAAGAAATGGAAAGAATACACAGAAGAACTATACAAAAAAGATCTTCACAACCCAGATAATCACGATGGTGTGATCACTCACCTAGAGCCAGATGTTCTAGAATGTGAAGTCAAGTGGGCCTTAGGAAGCATCGCTAGAAACAAAGCTAGTGGAGGTGATGGAATTCCAGTTGAGCTATTTCAAATCCTGAAAGAGGATGCTGTGAAAGTGCTGCACTCAATATGCCAGCAAATTTGGAAAACTCAGCAGTGCCCACAGGACTGGAAAATGTCAGTTTTCATTCCAATCCCAAAGAAAGGCAATGCCAAAGAATGCTCAAACTACTGCACAATTGCACTCATCTCACATGCTAGCAAAGTAATGCTCAAAATTCTCCAAGCCAGGCTTCAGCAATACGTGAACTGTGAACTTCCAGAGGTTCAAGATGGTTTTAGAAAAGGCAGAGGAACCAAAGATTAATGTAAATCTGAAAAGAGTTAGTCCCCTGTATCAACTTTCAGCAATTTGGCAGTGAATTCTGTGGGTGAAGACATCAACATACAGACATTGAAAACATTTTTGGAAGGTTTTTAGGTATTGCAGAAGTCCAGGTAGACTCAAGCCTCAAAGGCTGAAGCAATCATTGATAAAAACATCAATTATTACTTTACTTATTCTTTTCTCACTCTGTCTACTCCCTCCCTTCCCCTTTCTGGATCTTTTCTCAAATACACTCCTCACACCCTCATCCTTATCTCAGCCTCTTCTTTAATGGAAACCCTGAAACATCTGAGTACCAGGAACACGAGCAAGGAAGTGTATATCAACACTGTTCATAAAAGATTGAAATGGAAACCAAACAAATACTTTCCAGTAGTGGGATGCATATATACCCTGGGGTCCTTTTATTTAATGCAGTGCTGCACAGCAAAGAAAAAAGAGTGTTCCAACCATGTGAATCTTATAAACATTATTTTGAGAAATAAATACAGGGCATTAAGGAGAGAATACATATGGTGCTACTTCACTTGTATAAAATTAGATAACAGGTAAAACTATGCTGTATTTTTAGGAATGTATATAGGTAGTAAGGGCTTCATGGTAGCTCAGATGGTCATCTATCTGCAGGAGACCCCATTTTGATTCCCAGTTGGGAAGATCCCCTGGAGAATTGATAGGCTACCCACTCCAGTATTCCTGGGTTTCCCTGGTGGCCCAGATAGTAAAGAATTTGCCTGCAATCAGGGAGACCTGGGTTCAGTCCCTGGGTTGGGAAGATCCCCCAGAGGAGGGCATGGCAACCGTCTCCAGTATTCTTACCTGGAGAATCCCCATGGACAGAGGAGCCTGGCGGGCTACAGACCATGGGGTTGCAAAGAGTCAGAAACAACTGAGTGACTAAGACCAGCATGTAGGTAGTGAAACTATAAAGGGCATCAGAAAGTGATTATCAGAGACGCTAGAATAGGACTCACTTCTGGGGAGAGAAAGAAAATGACAGGAGAAAAGATCTTGGGGCCATATGGCAGTTCACTTCATAATTATTGATCCGATTGCAAAATTGTTTTATGGCACTTTTTTCTACACACATTATATTTTACAATATAATATATTAACAAATACAATAAATCAGGAGAATCAAGGCCAGGAAAAAGAAATCATAAATTGTCTTAGCTGCTCTAGGTTAAAGCTAAATTTGGAATTATTTTGTTCAGTTGAGCAAATAAGGATTTTCTTTTTGAAAATGATTGCGTGGCTTTGAAATGTTTCGACTGGAATCCACGTCACATTTCCAGTAATCTTGGCAATGATGCTACTAGGTGAGTGTAATGTTTCCATTTAATGGATGAGGAAACTAAGTCATCATTGAAAGATTATCTAATAGCCCAAAGAATAACTAGCAAATGGGAAAAGTGAAAGTGAAGGTTAGTTGCTCAGTCATGTCTGGCTGCTTGGGATCCCATGGACTGTAGCCTGCCTGGCTCCTCTGTCCATGGAATTCTCCAGGCAAGAGTACTAGAGTGGGTTGCCATTTCCTCCAGGGGATCTTCCTGACCCACGGATTGAACTCAGGTTTTCTTCATTGCAGAAAGATTCTTTGCCAACTGAGCCACTAGGGAAGCCCAACCAAAAGGAAAAGAAGGAATTAAAACTGGCTCTAATACTTAAAACGTTTCAAGCCTACCTGAGTAGCACTGAATTTTGTTTCCTGTTCCAAGGATCCCAACAGTATGCATTAGTTTTTACCGATGGAATTACAGAGTAAATTACAGAGTAAATCTATGAGTATTAAAGTAGAGGAAAAAATTATTGTGAAATGCCACCCTGAGAAGGATGCCCATTCTCACTACCCTATAAATCTAACAATATGGATTATTCCCCAGGATTCAGCCACAGAGGTAAGTCAATTACCATCCTTCCAGCCTAGAACTGTTCCAAACATACTTTTCCTTAGAGCTTTCTAAGAATGATTATCCTCAACTATATTGGTTGTGAGACTTTTCAAATAAAATCTTCATCACAAGCTGGGATTCATGATTTCAAGTGACCTAGATGCACAGCCTTAGATTTTATAGCAGTCCAGTGACCAGGAGGCTGGAAGGCTGATTACTTGGACTAATTATTTGCTATTTAGTGGATTTGTCTATAACACACAAACAATTTAAACTGTTTAATAACTTTGTTATAACCACAAATGTATTTAGAAGAGGAGGGAGGGGTTGCTATTTTTTAAATAATAGAATCATATAATTGGGGAGGATTCTGTTTGTAACTAGTGTTTTTAACATATTATATGTATGTTCATATATATGTATATATGCATATATATGGCTCATGTGCTCAGTTATGTCCAACTCTTTGTGACCCCATGAACTCTCCATGGCTCCACTGTCTATGGGATTTTCCAGTCAAGCAAATGGAGTGGGGTGCCTTTCCTACTCCAGGGGATCTTCCCAGCCTAAGGATTGAACCCATGTCTCTTGTGTCTCCTGGACTGAAGGCAGATTTTTTTAACACTGAGCCACCTGTGGAGTTCATGTATATATATATATAACATATATACATGTGTAATAGATATGTGTAATATATATACATGCACTATATATATATTGCATATATGTGTTATATATATACTATAATACTGTGGTACATCATATTTATTATTATTATTTTTAATCCATGTATAAGTGGACCTTTGCAGTTGAAATCCAGGACCTGTGAACACCCTAGATTTCAATTGCATAGGTCCACTTAGGCAGAGATTTTTTAAAAAATAAATATGTACCGCAGTACTGTGTAATCTGTGGTTGGCTGAACCTCCGGACGTGAAACTACAGTTGTGGAGGGTGAACTGTGCAGTGGCATGTAGAATTTTCACTGGGCATGGTTGGATACCTCTAACTCACTGCATTGTTCAAAGATCAGCTGAATAAATAGCATTCTACTTTTAAATTTGCCAGCAATGTTTTATTCAGTCCTCATAATAATTCTAAGAGCTATTAGATACTGTTATTAATTTAAAACAGATGAAACTATGTGTAAAGGATTTGGTAAGTTGCAATAGCCAGAAAGCTGCTTAAACAAAAAAACTCCAGATCTAAGTCTCTCCAAGTCTGTTTTTGTCCAGCAGGGTGAATAAAAGTCACATATATATTCTTCCACTTGAACAACTACATTTATGGTTTTCTGTATTTTAGACTTCATCAGATTAGCATGCATGGTGTCATTTTGGAAGGTGTACCCTAAATAACAGGAGTAGATCAAATGATGTGGTGGTGACTTAGTCACTAAGTCGTGTCTGACTCTTTTGACCCCATAGACTGTAGCCTGTCAGGTTTCTCTGTACATGGGATTTCCCAGGCAAGAATACTGGAGTGAGTTGCCATTTCATTGTCCAGGGGACCTTCACAACCCAGGATTGAACCCAGATCTTTAGCATTGCAGGTGGATTCTTCACTGCCTGAGCCACCAGGGAAGACCAAGGGATGGGTAGTTACATATGCACTATCTAGGTGCTTTATAGAAGTTAGACATGGAGTTCCCACTCCTGTAGATTCTGATGGGATGTAGATTATAATGGGATGTGACTTGAGAATCTGTATTTATAAAGACTTTCCAGGAGATTCTGACCACAGCCAATAGTGAGAATTGCCATCACTGTGTCATTCTTTCACATTTTTCTACCAACACATTTTCTTTTCATTTACACAATTAGTACCTCAACTGTTTTGCTCCTGCTCAACCCTTGGGCTTGAGAAAAGATTGTTTTCCCAATTTCTATAGAAATCTACATAGAACTTTTTGGCATCAAGCTTCTAATGACTCTTCCTGCTCCAAACTTGACATATCTATAGAATCTGTCACTGATTAGCCTTAATCCACTTTGGCAAGATTGCCGGAAGAAATACCAATAACCTCAGACACGAAGATGACACCACCCTTATGGCAGAAAGTGAAGAGGAGCTGAAAAGCCTCTTGATGAAAGTGAAAGTGGAGAGTGAAAAAGTTGGCTTAAAGCTCAACATTCAGAAAACGAAGATCATAGCATCTGGTCCCATCACTTCACGGGCAATAGATGGGGAAACAATGGAAACAGTGTCAGACTTTGTTTTTTTGGGCTCCAAAATCACCGCAGATGGTGACTGCAGCCATGAAATTAAAAGACGCTTACTCCTTGGAAGAAAAGTTATGACCAACCTAGATAGCATATTCAAAAGCAGAGACATTACTTTGCCGACTAAGGTCCGTCTAGTCAAGGGTATGGTTTTTCCTGTGGTCATGTATGGATGTGAGAGTTGGACTGTGAAGAAAGCTGAGCACCAAAGAATTGATGCTTTTGAACTGTGGTGTTGGAGAAGACTCTTGAGAGTCCCGTGGACTGCAAGGAGATCCAACCAGTCCATTCTGAAGGAGATAAGCCCTGGGTGTTCTTTGGAGGGAATGATGCTAAAGCTGAAACTCCAGTACTTTGGCCACCTCATGGGAAAAGTTGACTCATTGGAAAATACTCTGATTCTGGGAGGGATTGGGGGCAGGAGGAGAAGGGGACAACAGAGGATGAGATGGCTGGATGGCATCACTGACTCGATGGACGTGAGTCTAAGTGAACTCTGGGAGCTGGTGATGGACAGGGAGGCCTGGGGTGCTGCGATTCATGGGGTCTCAAAGAATTGGACACGACTGAGCAACTGAACTGAACTGAACTTTGGCAGGGCCCCTTCTGAGTTTGCCTATAAGCTATCTGAAAAGAAAATTCTATTTTTCTGAAAGAAATATAATCCAGAGGTGGACATCCTATACTTAATCTCTGTTTAAACAGCGTGACATTAAGAATATTTCACCACTGGAATGAAATGAATTGTGACTGAGCAGAAGAGACACTGGCTGAAAGAGACACTAGGGTTGTGTGGTCCACACACCCTTACCAGTGTGTACCCTCACCAGGCAGAAGCCATGGATATAAGCCTTTGTCTAAATAAGAAATCATAAAATGTGGGGCAGTTCTTCTAAATGCAAATAATAATAATAATAATGCAGTATTAGAAGAATGGATATTATTAGTTTCTTTCAGTCCTTATTTTTATCCTCTGTTCTAAAGTTACATAGATTAATTTTCTGCTTGGCTTTTGAAGTTATAGTGTGTACCTTGCTTGATTTGATCATGTGCTTTGGGACTGGAGATCAAAAATCACAGAAGTTATTTATTCTAATGATATTCAATTTGCCTGTTCTTATTTTGAAATTAATTTCATGGATTCATAATCTCTAGATTATCAGCACAAAAAGGACATTATTTTAAACATGAAGGGATGGGGCAGAGAAAACAAGGGCTTGAGTTCCCAATTAACTTACTAAATAGTGAGGTGGCCAGGCCTAGAGATCAGATCTGCTGACTTGTCACAATTTGCTGCTGATTTAATACAGAACTCATGCTTTGTTTTATTTATTTATTTTCCCAGGCTAGTCATTAATTTTCAAACTAATCCAGAGCACTTTCCCATCACATTTGCTAGACAATGGCAATTCAAAATGTTTGGTTTTTGTTTTCCCTTGGTAAGAATCTTTCTGCATTTGATATGTGCATACTGAAAAAAAAAAAACATAACTAGTTATCTGAATTATTCAAATCTTCAACTGCTGGAAAATTCTGCTCACCAAGGGAAATGAAAAAAATGATTCATTAATGGA
The DNA here is from genome assembly GCA_006410935.1 of Redunca redunca. NCBI lineage: Eukaryota > Metazoa > Chordata > Mammalia > Artiodactyla > Bovidae > Redunca > Redunca redunca. The sequence continues at coordinate 1,802,436 of SJYQ01000648.1, read as the reverse complement.
AAATAAATAATGAATACAATGTAAAACAAATTCACCTACATTAGTGAAAATTTTGGAAAAAATAGTTTTTAAATTCCAAATACTGTTTTCCATGAGTGAAATGAGACAGGGTCCTTCTAGGAAGAACCATCCCTCTGTACAGAGAAGTTATCCCAGAGACCTCTCGGATTCGAACAGAACTAATAGTGGCAGCAATGGACCAGGATAACACTATTATAAAATAACCACAAAGACTGGTCAGCTTCTGAAGTTTCTTTATCGGTGACTTCAACAGGTCCTTAAGCTTTTCTTGACCTCCTGAGACTGACTTATATGCCCTTGTGTGCGTGTGTGCTTAGCCGCTCAGTCATGTCTGACTCTTTGTGGCTCTATGGACTGTAGTATGCCAGGCTCCTTCAGTCCATGGAATTATCCAGGCAAGACTACTGGAATGGGTAGCCAGCCATTCCCTTTTCCAGGGGGATCTTCCCCACCCAAAGATTGAACCTGAGTCTCTTGCATCACTGGTGAATTTTTTCCCATCTGAGCCACCAGGGAAACCCACCTTCCTACATCTGTAGCTCACATAATCCTACACGGTACGTCCAACAATATCGTGGATGTTCTCATATACTTGTTTGCATCCCATGATAGATTTGAATATAAGAACTACTTGTAACGAGTATTTGTGACAAGGTCTAATACCTATTAGGTGTTCACTAAATGTGTGTTGAATAAAGAAACAGCAAAATAGATATCCAGTAATTGGTTAACTTGGAGGTATCAGGACTCAATTTCTGATGGACCATCCCTTTGAAGGTCCCTCTCCTGGAGAAGAGATAGGCTACCCACTCCAGTATTCCTGGGTTTCCCTGGTGGCTCAGACAGTAAAAAGTCCACCTGCAATGAAGGAGACTGGGGTTTGGTCCCTGAGTTGGGAAGATCCCCTGGAGGAGGGCATGGCAACCCACTTCATCATTCTTGCCTGGAGAATCTGCATAGATAGATGAGCCTGGGGGACTACAGTCCGTGGGGTTGCTAAGAGTCGGACACAGCTGAGTGACTAAGCAGAGCAGATATACCATCTCAGTGCTTGAAGATATTGAAAGAGGTGTTTTCTTCCCTGATTGTAACAATAGTATAAAACTGAAGCTATAGTATTATCGTATAAAACGAAACACACAACCAACTTTTTCTTTTTTAAGCCTGAAACATACGAAGGGAGAAAAGTGATTGTTTCCTATCTGCATCACTGGCGTATTTGGATTCAGCCACTAATGAGCCAAAGTTTCCACCAAACATTTCAGTTTTCCTTTGTTGTTGTGCCAGTTCGTGCCACATTTCTGTTCTGTCACTTACAAACCAAAGAGTTTAAATTGACATGAAGAAATATCAAGAATGGGAACCTGACCAATAGTTGAATACATCTCTCCTTCCCAATTGGAGTTTGTGCAATACAGAACCTACTATTTAATGGAATGTCGAGGTGCCACAGAAAACCACAAAGCAATCTGTACCTTGGGGCTCACTTCCTGGCTGGAAATTCAGCCCTGAGTGTGCCTGTAATATAATGAACTAATGTCATGAGATGGTGCTCCACAAACTGGTCACCACTATTTCATTTGGACATTTTTTTTGACATATTCTCCAGTCACTGTTACAATTATTTGCTTGTTAAATTTTTATACTGTTTTAATCGTACAGCATTTATGAATAATACATGCTGTCATTTATTGGACACATTATATCATTTCTATTGCATTAAAATAAATGCTCATAAAGATTGAAGGCAGGAAGAGAAGGGGATGACAGAGGATGAGGTGGTTGGATGGCATAACCGACTCAATGTCATGAGTTTGAGTAAACTCTAGGAGTTGGTAATGGACAGGGAGGCCTGGCACGCTGCAGTCCATGGGGTTGCAAAGAGTCAGACACAACTGAGCGACTGAACTGAGCTGAACTGAGTGAAATACAAATGGGGTGATCCATGTGTCAGCTAAAATAGCGTCACCTAAACCATTGATAGGTGGTTTATAGAAAACTCACAGAAAAGTTAATATTAGGGCTGTACATGTAAGACTCCATAAGAGTACAAAGAGAAGGTGTTGAGGATCCACCGTTAGTACATTTGAACTTTCAACTAATTATGCTGGCAGAGAAGAGAAAGGCAGTTTGCAGAAATGAGTCTGAGGCTGTGATTCCTCTTAAAAGCTACTGAAGATACCTGTGAGAGCTGATCAGTGACTCTTCTAAGATGGTATTCGTGGGGATGTATCAGAAGGGGCAGATAAGAGACAAGTTTAGGTGCTACAATTGCCAAGATTTGGTACCTGCTTAGAGTGATATAAGCACACATGAAGAGTTTGGTTAATTAGGCTAACGTCTTTGCGCAATTTACCAGGGTAGGAGATCAGAAAGAAGAGAAAATGTAAAGATGAATGAGGGGAAATTATAAAAATTGTTTCTGGGGACAAAGAACTTGACTGACTTTTGATCTGGCAGGTGGAAGCCTTATAGGCAATATAATCTGATTCCTGAAACACAGTTTACAAAAACCAAACTTCAAAGGCAATGAGCACATTGTAAAAAACGCTTCAGTACACCCATGCTTTTTAATGCAAATTAAAATAAATGGGCACTTTTAAAATTGGCATTTCTTAAAATTAAAATTCTCCAGTTCAGCAAAAGTGCAAAAATATGAGCACTCTCACAGTTGTCTGGTATGAGTTTAAAGTGGTTTAACCTTTCAGTACTGCATTTTGAGAGCAGGAGGAGAAGAGGGCGATGGAGAATGAGATGGGTGGATGGTATCAGCGACTTAGTAGACATAAGTTTGAGCAAACTCTGGGAGACGATGAAGGACAGGAAAGCCTGGCGTGCTGTAGTCCGTGGGATCACAAAGAGTTGGATAGGACTTAGCAACTGACCAATAAAACAATGCATTTTGGAAGGTATACTAAGGCCTTACCAGTGAACAAGCTTTTTGACCTGCCATAGACACATTTAGGAATTTATTCTAAGGAAACAGCAAGTGATATATGCAAACAAAAAGTATGATTAAGGAACCATTTTACAATTGTAAGCATTTATACAATTGTAAGCAATTATAACTTTCAAATTGATCAAAAAGTGATTAAGCCAACGGTGGTGCATTCTTTAATGAATTAGTGTATAATATTAAAGTAATATTAAATGATGTGAGGAAATGTACACAATATTTAGTAAATTAAAAGAAAATCCATGTCCTAGAACAATGTCAAAACTATGATCTCTATCTTTATAAAAGATTAACATTTTCACAAAAAATCTTAATAGAGTTATTAAGTCTATTAAGACTATTATTATTGTCTATGGGGAATAAACAATAATAATGCTTCTGGCTTATAATCATAAAAATCATGAAAATAGGAAATACCATACACATATATCTAAGAGAACAAAGTATCTCTGGGACTGGAATGGAGCCTGGCTTAATCTGATCTTCCCATGGTTGAGACCAACTCCGACTCTTGAGGGGATCCTCAGGATAACATTTTGCTAAGTCATGTCCAACTCTTTGCTACAGTATGGACTATAGAACATCAGGCTTCCCTGTCCTTCACCATCTCCCAGAGTTTGCTCAAACTCATCTCCATTGAGTCACTGATGCCATCCAACCATCTCATTCTCTGTCGACCCCTTCTCCTCTTGCCCTCAATCTTTCCCAACATCAGGGTCTTTTCCAGTGAGTTAGCTGTTCACATCAGGTGGCCAAAGTATTGGAGCATCAGCATTAGTCCTTCCAATGAATATTCAGGGTTGATTTCTTTTAAGATTGGCTGATTTGATCTTCTTGCTATCCAAGGGACTCTCAAGAGTCTACTTCAGCACCATAGTTTGAAAGCATCAATTCCTCAGGGCTTGGCCTTCTTTATGGTTCAACTATCACATCCATACATGATTACTGGGAAAACCCTAGCTTTAACTAAAATGGCAGACTAGAAATTGTTTTTCCCCACTGTCCTGAATGACAGGACCCTTGCTGGGCATTGGACTTCTGGTAATGATTAAGTACTGAAAATGGGTTCTGAAAAGGTATTTATTTTCACTCTGTTTCATTCTTTAGTCTAGTTATCATCTTAACCCTAGATAATATGAAATAATAGTAACAACATAATTGTTGATAACAATAATTCTGTAACCATTATATTAAAATAACTGTCATTAATGATGAATTGCTTTCATAATCTCTTTTATTTTAAAGCCACGTATAGTTACTAAAGCAGCATCATGTGAATCATCTTGTTTAGTCCCCATAGAAATAATGCAAATCACATTTATTAGGCCAACATGGTAGATCCACAAACTGACAAGCGATAAACTTGCTCAAAGACATCTGCTAATAATTGACACAGCATTTTCTGCCTGTGATCTTCAGACATGGATTCAGGGCCTTCTCCTCTTATCTGCTATGCAATCCCAGAAAAAGTTCCTTAACCTCTCTGCCTCAGTTTTTCATTTTTAAAATGGATATAGCCAACAAAGGTCCATCTACTCAGAGAGATAGTTTTTCTAGCAGTCACATAGGGATGAGAGAGTTGAACCATAAAGAAGGCTAAGCATAGAGAAACTGATGGTTTTGAACTGTGATACTGGAGAAGACTCTTGAGAGTCTCTTGGACTGCAAGGAGATCAAACCAGTCCATCCTAAAGGAAATCAATCCTGAGTATTCATTGGAAGGACTAATGCTGAAGCTAAAGCTCTAATACTTTGGCCACCTGATATAAAGAGTAAATTCATTAGAAAAAAAACCCTGGGATGCTAGGAAAGGTTGAGGGCAGGAGGTGGAGGGATTGACAGAGGATGAGATGGTTGGAAGACATCATTGACTCAATGGACATGAGTTTGAGCAAACTCTGGGAGATTGTGAAGGATGAGAAGGCTGGCATGGTGCATCCATGGGGTCGCACAGAGTCGGACATGACTGAGTGATTGAACAGCAACAGCAATGACCATGATAATACTTGTGAGAAACAGACCAGCATGACAAGGCGGAGACCTAGTTTAGTGCACATGCTTCTGATTAGAATTCTATGGGGCTTGGGGCATAAGAGAACAGGTCCCTTCTGGACATCTTGCTGGATCAAGACTTGAAACCCAGTGTTCCAGTCCTGAAGCAGACTGTCCTGGCGCGTGGCAACTTAGGGCCACCCTTGGTTTCCGGGCTCTCCCTTCTGTCTTTGCAGCGTTCTTTCTGTCATAGAACTCAGCATGCTGTGTGGTGCTGGTCTGCTTGCCATTCTTTCTTCCCACTCCAGAAAAATGGGAGTGCCTGGATGGTTGGGTGTACACCTCCACCTCTGGCCCTCTGCTACTAAGAGGGATGTTGGCACATGGCAGGCTCCAGGTTGACAGTTCTGTTGAGTAGATGCAGATTTTCTGCAGGCTGTTAGAGCGAGTCAAGTGATAAGAATAGGAAAGGGACCCAGTCAGTTTAGGTGAAACATGCAAGTGCAAGTCATTCACTCACGTCCAGCTCTTGGCGACCCCATGAACTGTAGCACATCAGGTTCCTCCATCCATAGAATTCTTCCGGGAAGGATACTGGAGTGGGTTGGAATTTTGCTTCTCCAGGGGATCTTGTTGACCCAGGGATAGGACCTGGGTCTCCTGAATCACAGGCAGATTCTTTACTGTCTGAGCCACCAGAGAAGCTACATACAGATATAGATCCATAAGTAGATGATTACATTTAGATAATATGTTCATGTATTTGGAAATTTGGTGAAGAAAGAAAATTACAAAGGAAAAAAAAAACATTTTTCAACCGTCCAGATTTATTTTCTTCATTATCATTCTTAACATTTGCTGACAAATTTATATAACATATAAAATATATAATGAAGCAATATATACAATGTATAATCAAATATTGTTATTGTTTACTTGCTAAGTCGTGTTGGACTCTTTGTGATCCCATAAACTGTAGCCCGCCAGGCTACTCTGTCCATGGGATTTTCCAGGCAAGAATACTGGAGTGGGTTGCCAGTCTCTTCTCTAGGGGATCCTCCTGACCCAGGGATTAAAACCACATATCCTGTGTTGGCAGGCAGATTCTTTACCATCCCCACCAGGGAAGCCCATGATCAAATATTATATGCATGTATATTATATAGACACATTATATTTTATAAATATAAAGAGGCAGGTTAGGTGGTCTGGTATTCCCATCTCTTTCAGAATTTTCCACAGTTTATTGTGATCCACACAGTCAAAGGCTTTGGCATAGTCAATAAAGCTGGAGAAGGGAATGGCAAACCACTTCAGTATTCTTGCCTTGAGAACCCCATGAACAGAGAATCCACTGGTCATAGCAAACACCCTCTTCCAACAACACAAGAGAAGACTCTACACATGGACATCACCAGATGGTCAACACTGAAATCAGATTGATTATATTCCTTGCAGCCAAAGATGGAGAAGCTCTATACAGTCAGCAAAAACAAGACTGGGAGCTAACTGTGGCTCAGATCATGAACTCCTTATTGCCAAATTCAGACTCAAGTTGAAGAAAGTAAGGAAAACTACTAGACCACTCAGGTATGACCTAAATCAAGTCCTTTATGACTATACAGTGGAAGTGAGAAATAGATTGAAGGGACTACATCTGATAGACAGAGTGCTTGATGAACTATGGATGGAGGTTCATGACGCTGTACAGGAGACAGGAATCAAGACCATCCCCATGGAAAAGAAATGCACTCAAGGAAAATGGCTGTCAGAGGAGGCCTTACAAATAGCTGTGAAGAAAAGCGAAAAGCTAAGGAGAAAAGGAAAGCTATAAGCATATGAATGCAGAGTTCCAAAGAATAGCAAGGAGAGATAAGAAAGCCTTCCTCAGTGATCAATGCAAAGAAATAGAGGAAACAACAGAATGGGAAAGACTAGAGATCTCTTCAAGAAAATTAGAGATATCGAGGGAATATTTCATGCAAAGATGGGCTCAATAAAGGACAGAAATTATATGGACCTAAACATCACTTCATGGGAAATAGATGGGGAAACAGTGGAAACAGTGTCAGACTTTATTTTTTGGGCTCAAAAATCACTGCAGATGGTGACTGCAGCCATGAAATTAAAAGACGCTTACTCCTTGGAAGAAAAGTTATGACCAACCTAGATAGCATATTCAAAAGCAGAGACATTACTTTGCCAACAAAGGTCCGTCTAGTCAAGGCTATGGTCTTTCCTGTGGTCATGTATGGATGTGAGAATGCCGAAGAATTGATGCTTTTGAACTGTGGCATTGGAGAGGACTCTTGAGAGTCCCTTGAACTGCAAGGAGATCCAACCAGTCCATTCTGAAGGAGATCAACCCTGGGATTTCTTTCGAAGGAATGATGCTGAAGCTGAAACTCCAGTACTTTGGCCACCTCATGTGAAGAGTTGACTCATTGGAAAAGAGTCTGATGCTGGGAGGGATTGGGGGCAGGAGGAGAAGGGGGCGACTGAGGATGAGATGGCTGGATGCCATCACTGACTCGATGGACGTGAGTCTGAGTGAACTCCTGGAGTTGGTGATGGACAGGGAGGCCTGGTGTGCTGAGATTCATGGGGTCGCAAAGAGTCGGACACGACTGAGTGACTGAACTGAACTGATATACACAGAACACATACACACTCATATATAAACACAAGCCTGTTCTAAATATTTCTGTATATTAAATTATTTTGATTCTTACCATTCCGTGTCAGAGGTTCTATTATTTCTGTTACATAGATGAAGAAACTGAAGCTCAGAGTAGCTAAATATATGATGCTAGGCATTTGGGTCACATTGCACTCTGCTTTCTATGTTGTGTGCATGCATACATAACAGTCAATACAAACATAAATATCCTTTAAAGGGCATCCATTAATGTGTTTACTCAAAACTTTTTGAAGTAGCACCATATTCCAAATACAGTTCTAATCGGTGGGGATAGTGAGAAAAATGAGAAAAATGCAAGGGCTGGGTCTTTTTGAACAGAGGGATGAGTGGAGTGGAGCGGAGAAGCATTCTGGCGCCAGCTGGTCCTAGAGCCAGTCTTGGCTGTGGTGCTCACTCACACTGGCATCCTCCAGCAGGTGACTTGGTCTATCTGTGCCTCAGTTGTTTTTTTTTTTTTTAATCTGAATAATGGGGATATTAAAAGAAAGTCCTAAAAGAATCCTTTCTTTTTTTTTTTATAAGTTTTATTTTTACTTTGGTTTACTTTACATTACTGTATTGGTTTTGCCAAACATTGACATTAATTCACCACGAGTGTACATGTGTTCCCAAACACGAATCCCCTCCCATCTCCCACTCCATACCATCCCTCTGGGTCCTCTCCTTGCACCAGTCCCAAGCATCCTTCATCCTGCATGGACATTGACTGGCGATTCATTTCTTACATGATAGTATACATGTTTCAATGCCATTCTCCCATCTCATCCCACCCTCTCCCTCCCTCCCTCCTAAAAGAATCCTAAAGGAGATCAGTCCTAAATATTCACTGGAAGGACTGATGCTGAAGCTGAAACTCCAATACTTTGGTCACCTGATGCGAAGAACTGACTCATTGGGAAAGACTCTGATGCTGGGAAAGATTGAAGGCAGGAGAAGAAGGGGACGACAGAGGATGAGATGGATGGATGGCATCACCGTCTCAATGGACATGAGTTTCAGCAAGCTCCGGCAGTTGGTGAGGGATAAGGAAGCCTGGTGTGCTGCAGTCCATGGGGTTGCAAAGAGTTGGACATGTCTGAGAGACTGAAGTGGCTGAATGGGGACAATAGAGGCCCATACTTTCAAGGGCTGTCTTACATGAGTAAACACACTTGGAGTTCTTAAACATACAACCCAGGTGCACTGAGTTGTGTATGTGATTTTACCTTCTAGAGGAAGAGTGAGATAATATTTACACAAATCAATGTAACAATAATAACTGCAGAGAGAATTAAACCAAGGCCACCCCACAATGCTTGGGTGGCTAATTTAGATGAGTGCAAGACACTTGTATTCCAGTATGAATGGCAACATGGAAAAGTCATGTATTCCAAGAAAGAAAAACAGGTTGTAACTGTATGGTGATTGATGTTAACTAGACTTACTGTCAGGATTATTTCACAATATATACAAATACTGAATTGTTATGTTGTACATCTAAAATGAATGTAATATATCAATCATACCTCAAGATTTTTTTTTAAATTTCTTTCCCTGATACCCATAAAGAGATACAGTCTCTTTTCCCTTCCTTAGGTTTAATAACTAACATGAATTTGCTATGACTGGTGTGTGCCTTTCAAGTTTATTCTTAAAAAATTGATTATGCAATATTTCATAAGTATGAAACCTTTATGAGGGACAACATTGTAAATATATGTGTGTATTATCACCTCTTAAGAAATAAAAGCTTCCTATTCAGGAAGGCATAATCCATCAGTGTGAGCTGTCATTTTCTATCTGTTTTTAGAACAATAGAGTGGGGTTTACGTTGTTGAGAATTTTAAATATAGTCTTGAATTTATCCTATGGTGGTGGTGGCTTATTCACTAAGTCATGTCTAACTCTTGCAACCCCATGGACTGTGGCCTACCAGACTCCTGTGTCTTTGGGATTTTCCAGGCAAGAATACTGGAGTGGCTTGCCATTTCCTTCTCCAGAATTTACTCTATAGCTTGCCTTTTTAACTCATAATTTTGTCTGTGAGATTAATCCACTGGATGCATATAAATCTAATTAGCTATTTTTTTGCTATGTAGACCCTTTTGTGTCTATTCCACAATTTTTGTTCTGTTTTCATATTGCATTTGTTACTACAAACAATATAGACAAGGGAATTGTTTACTTAAAAATAATGCACAGTGAGAGTAGAGTTCAGTTCAGTTCAGTTGCTCAGTCGTGTCCGATTCTTTGCGACCCCATGGACTGCAGCAACCAGGCCTCCCTGTTCATCGCCAGCTCCTGGAGTTTACTCAGACTCATGGCCATTGAGTTGGTAATGCCATCCAGCCATCTCATCCTCTGCTGTCCCCTTCTCCTCCTACCTTCCGTCTTTCCCAGCATCAGGGTCTTTTCCAAGGAGTCAGTTCTTCACATCAGGTGACCAAAGTATTGGAGTTTCAGCTTCAGCATCAGTCCTCCCAATGAATATTCAGGAGTGATTTCCCTTAGGATGGACTGATTAGATCTCCTTGCAGTCCAAGGGACCCTCAAGAGTCTTCTCCAATATCACAGTTCAAAAGCACCAATTCTTCGGCACTCAGCTTTCAGTTCAACTCTCACATCTATACATGACTACTGGAAAAACCATAGCCTTGACTAGATGGACCTTTGTTGGCAAAGTAATGTCTCTGCTTTTTAATATGCTGTCTAGGTTGCTCATAACTTTTCTTCCAAGGAGCAACCATCTTTTAATTTCATGGCTGCGGTCACCATCCGCAGTGATTTTCGAGCTTAAAAAAATAAAGTTTGTCACTGTTTCCACTCTCCCCTTCTATTTGTCATGAGGTGATGGGACCTGATGCCATAATCTTAGTTTTCTGGATGAGAGTTGGGTTTTATTTTGTTTGGGGTAAAATGAGGACTGCAGCCAGGGAGACAGCACCTCAGATAGTCCTGAAATACTGCTCCAAAGAGGCAGGGAGGAAGGACAGTATTTATGTGATTTTGGTAACGGGTGAGTACATGCAATCAAGAATACATTTTTTTAATAGAAAGTTCCAGCTGGTCTCATGAAACTTCTGCTAGTTACAAGAAACAAATCATCACCATGAAGGATTTTATTGCTTTTCTAGATATGAGGGATATAAGAATTGGGCTCACAAAATCAGCTCCTAAGAATATCTATCTAAAGACCAGTCCTGCCAGTTTTCCGAGAGCAAAGACTGCCTCATTTCTGCTTTCCACCCTGCATTCCTTTTAGGCAATGGTGAAGTTCAGCACCTGCAGCAGTACATGATTTAATCCTTATAAAGGTGAATGGCAAGTGCCCATGGCAAATGCCAATTTATGGTTGACAGCATTCTTGTATATATCACTTTTGACACACCATGCAAAGCTTATCTCGGAGTGAAACGCTGAGTCATGGTATACTTGCCTCTTAAACTTTTATAAGTAATACTGAATTGCTTTCCAAAGCAATTGTACCAACTTACACTCATATCACTAGGATATATGGGCTCCCATTGTTGCACAGCAAGGCCAAAACTTGCAGTTGTCAGACTTTTAAATGTTTTGCAAATTTAAGAGTCTTAAATGGTATCTCATTGTGAATTTTAGCTTCTTTTCCCAGACTACTAATGAGGTTGATCATCTTTGCTCTATTTTTTTTTTTTTGGTCTGCCGTGTTTTCATTTTTAGCACAGTGACTTTGGTCATTTTTCTAACAGGTAGCTTGTTTTATTTTCCTTACTGATTCTAGGAATTCTGTATAATGGTTGTGTGTGTGGTAAGTAACCATCTCATATCATTTTTCTCCTCTTTCACTAGTTTTATGATTGTGTATTTTGATAAAGTAAATTTATATCAATAATTTATACAATTAAATTCATCAGTCTTTTTCTTACTGTTTCACGTTTTATCAGTTCAGTTCAGTCGCTCAGTCGTGTCCGACTCTCTGTGACCCCATGAATTGCAGCATGCCAGGCCTCCCTGTTCATCACCATCTCCCGGAGTTCACTCATACTCACATCCATCGAGTCTGTGATGCCATCCAGCCATCTCATCCTCAGTCGTCCCCTTCTCCTCCCGCCCCCAATCCCCTCCAACATCAGAGTCTTTTCCATTGAGTCAACTCTTGGTATGAGGTGGCCAAAGCACTGGAGTTTCAGCTTTAGCATCATTCCTTCCAAAGAAATATCAGGGTTGACCTCCTTCAGAAGGGACTGGTTGGATCTCCTTGCAGTCCAAGGGACTCTCAAGAGTCTTCTCCAATACCATAGTTCCAAAGTATCAATTCTTCGGTGCTCAGCCTTCTTCACAGTCCAACTCTCACATCCATACACGACCACAGGAAAAACCATAGCCTTGACTAGATGGACCTTAGTTGGCAAAGTAATGTCTCTGCTTTTGAATATACTATCTAGGTTGGTAATAACTTTTCTTCCAAAGAGTAAGCGTCTTTTAATTTCATGGCTGCAATCACCATCTGCAGTGATTTTGGAGCCCCCAAAAATAAAGTCTGCCACTGTTTCCACTGTCTCCCCATCTATTTCCCATGAAGTGATGGGACCGGATGCCATGATCTTCATTTTCTGGATGTTGAGCTTTAAGCCAACTTTTTCACTCTCCTCTTTCACTTTCATCAAGAGGCTTTCTAGCTCCTCTTCACTTTCTGCCATAAAGGTGGTGTCATCTGCATATCTGAGGTTATTGATATTTCTCCCGGCAATTTGATTCCAGCTTGTTTCTTCCAGTCCAGTGTTTCTCATGATGTACTCTGCATAGAAGTTAAATAAGCAGGGTGACAATATACAGCCTTGACGTACTCCTTTTCCTATTTGGAACCAGTCTGTTGTTCCATGTCCAGTTCCAACTGTTGCTTCCTGACCTGCATACAGATTTCTCAAGAGGCAGGTCAGGTGGTCTGGTATTCCCATCTCTTTCAGTATTTATGAAGTCTTACTGATATAATAGTATTATATAGTCTTTTTCAATTTTGAATATTTTTTTTCCTGCATGAGGGATAAAATAATTATTTTCTCTCTCTCTTTTTTTTTTACTCACTCCAAGGGCAAGTCATATTTTCATTCAAGTTGAATTTTTTTCTCATTCTAAGTTCACTAAGGATATGGCCCATAAATCCTAGGTTGGTGCAGCCTTTTTATTTGATTTGATCACTTCTTTCAGGCCCAAAGTGTTGCCTTTCTCCCCAGGATATATTGTACTCAATAGGAGTCTCAAAATTACCAGCAATTAAACAAATGTTTGGGGTGGCTACTAATTCCCTTGATAATCACTCAGGATTCAAGATTCTGGTTTCATTTTAAGTCTAAGAATTTCTAAAAATTTATTGTAGTATAATTTACTCATTTGAACAGGTTTTTAAGACTTTGTTTTTCTCATAATGTTTATATATCTATATCTATATATGTATATGCATAGATTTATTTATTAGCAAAAAATAGTTCTTTTTTCTTTCTTGTGTGTGTGTGTGTGTTCTTTTCCAGATACCTAGCCAGCCTGGGCCCGGTCAGTCGAAGCTAACTCAGTGACCACATGGAATGTTGCACTTCAAGACTCCTCGGTCCATGGAATTTTCTAGGTCCGAATCCTGAAATGCGTTGCCATTCCCTACTCCAGAGAATCTTCCCAATCCAGGGATGGAACCCCTGTGTTTTGTGTGTCCTGCATTGGCAAGCAGATTCTTTACTAACTGTATGACCTGGGAAACCTGAAGATATCTATAACATTATTTTTTTTTTTTTCTTAAAGGAGTCTCATAGCTAATTTTTTTTTTTAACCCTTTAACTATGCATGTGATAGAAAATATGCTGTTGTTGCTGTTCAGTCACTAAGTTGCGTCTGACTCTTTGTGACCCAATAGATTTCAGGCTCCTATGTCTTCTACTGTCTCCCTAAGTTTGCTCAGGTTCGTGTCCGTTGAGTCTGTGATGCTATCTAACCATCTCATCCTCTGGCACCTCCTTCTCCTTTCACCTTCAATCTTTCCTGGCATCCAGGTCTTCTCTAACAAGTTGGGTATAGGTATCCGGTGGCCAAAGTATTGGAGCTTCAGCTTCAGCATCAGTCCTCCCAATGAACATTTAGGGTTAATTTCCTTTAGGGTTGATGGGTTGGGGCTCCTTGGGACTAGAGTTAGGGTTAGGGTCAGGATCTCTCAAGAGTCTTCTCCAGCACCACAATTCAAAGCATCGATTCTTCTTCAATGCTCAGGATTCTGAGGTCCAGCTCTCACATCCATACATGACTACTGGAAAAACCATACCTTTTACTATATGGATCTTTGTTGCCAAAGTGATGTCTCTGCTTTTTATACACTATCTAGTTTTGCCATAGTTTTCCTTCCAAGGAGCAAACATCTTTTAATTTCATGGCTATAGTCATGGTCTGCAGTGATTTTGGACCCTAAGAAAATAAAATCTGTTACTGCTTCTGTTTTTCCCTTTCTATCATATTCTCCACGAAGTGATGGAACTGATATATTTTTGTTTTTTGAATGTTGAGTTTCAAGCCAGCTTTTTGATTTTCCTCTTTAAGCTTCACGAAGAGGCTCTTCAGATACCCTTCACTTTCTACCAATAGAGTGGTGTCATGGGAATATCAGGTTGCTGATACTTCTGCTGGCAATTTAAATTCCAACTTGTTATTCATCCATCCCAGAATTTCCCATGATGTAGTCTGTATAGATGTTAAATAAGTGGGGTGACAATGTACAGTCTTGTTGTACTCCTTTCCCAATTTTGAACCAGTCAGTTGTTCCATGTTAGATTCTGTTGCTTCTTGACCCATATACAGGTTACTCATGAGACAGGTAAGGTGTTCTGGTACTCCCATATCTTTAAGAATTTTTCAAAATTTGTTGTGATTCACACACTCAAAGGTTTTAGCAAAGTCAGTGAAGCAGAAGTAGATTTTTTTCCCCTAGAATTCCATTGCTTTTTCTATGATCCAACAAAGGCAATTTGATCTCTGGTTTCTCTGCCTGTTCACAAATCCACCTTATACTTCTGAAAGTTCTCAGTTCATGTAGTACTGAAGCCTTGCTTGAAGGATTTTGAGCATAACCTTACTAGCATGTGAAATGAGTGCAATTGTACAGTAGTTTGAACATTTTTGGCATTGTCCTTCTTTGGGATTGGAAAGAAAAATGACCTTTTCCAGTCCTGTGATCACTGCTGAGTTTTCCAAATTTGCTGACATGTTGAATGCAGCATTTTAGCAGCATCATCTTTTAGGATATTAAATAGCTCAGCTGGAACTTTGTCACCTCCCCTTGCTTTGCTCATAGTAATGCTTAATATACAGTATTTATTTACTTGTTTATTTAATTGTTACTACCTATATGTCCATCAGCAGATGAATGGATAAGAAAGCTGTGGTACATATATACAATGGAGTATTACTCAGCCCTTAAAAAGAATACATTTGAATCAGTTCCAATGAGATGGATGAAACTGGAGCTGATACAGAGTGAAGTAAGCCAGAAAGAAAAACACCAATACAGTATACTAACACATATATATGGAATTTAGAAAGATGGTAATGATGACCCTGTATGCGAGACAGCAAAAGAGACACAGATGTGTAGAACGGACTTTTGGACTCTGAAGGAGAGGGAGAGGGTGGGATGATTTGGGAGAATGGCATTGAAACATGTATACTATCATGTAAGAAACGAATCGCCAGTCTATGTTCGATATAGGATACAGGATGCTTAGGGCTGGTGCACGGGGATGATCCAGAGAGATGATAAGGGGTGGGAGGGGGTTCATGATTGGGAACTCATGTACACCCGTGGCAGATTCATGTCAATGTATGGCAAAAACCAATACAGTATTGTAAAGTAAAATGAAGTAAAAATAAAAATTAAAAAAAAATAAAAAATAAAATAAAATAAAGGAGCCAAAATAAAGGAAATGTTTTCTCATTAGAAATAATTTCTACTGATGGACATCTAGGTTGCTTCCNGTGGAAAAAAAGAATCTGTTCATGAATGGTTCATTACTTTGATAAATATTATTTTTATATTAAATTAATTCCCTAACATGAAATCTTAGAGGAAACATTTATATGGAAAACTAGAGAGTCCTTTGAAAAGATGTTAGCAAAATTATTAGTATAAAAATGTTTATAGTGTCTGTGGTCTTAAATCTGTATACCTACATGGAGGAAAGTTTCTACATTCTGAAAACACAAATATTGTTTCAGTGTATTTCTGGTATTAATAACAAGATGAGGCGGTTGGATGGCATCATTATCTCAATGGATGTGAGTCAGCAAATTGCAGGAGATAGTGGAGGTCAGGGAAACCTACGGTCCATGGGGTTGCAAAGAGTCAGACACAGTTGAGTGACTGAAGAGCAATAGCAACACCTTCATTAAATCATCAGTCATCTTTCCTTATTTTGTTTATTGATTGTTCCCAATCTCTTGCCCCATAGCCCCAGGCTGTCCCAGGCTGGTCCTTGTCAAACTCTTTCCCCTATCAGATCAGACACATCAAATGTACAGCTGTATCCTATGGTGGCCTTTGACCATCTCATGCAAGGATGCTTTGTGTGTGGGTTCTATCTGCATTATTGTCACCACCAAAACTAAAACTGCTGTTTTACTGAGCACTTACAATGTGTCAGATGGCATACTGAATAAATGATGTCATGAGAAAAAAGTTTTAAATTCCATATTTAGATTAAAAAAAACCAAAAACTGAAACAGCAAGATCAGAGAGCCTCTCTATCCACCAGGCGGAGTTTGGGTTGTGTTCAGCCCTTTCTGTTGTTCATTGAGATACTGCCCACCATAAGGAGCAATCTGCATGATGCAATTGCTACTGTGTGTCCGGGATCAAATACAATATTTTCCCAATCATTCTGCTTGTGATTTCTCTGAGATATTTTTTAAATAAGCAAGACATTTTGCTTTGCGGGCTCAGTCTTCATGGGCTGCACTTTCAGTGTTGTGTCAGTTTAGCTAATGCTGCATTACAACCACCTCAACACTAGCAAGGTGAAACAAGAGTCATGTTATCAGTCTTACAGTCCTGTGGGCTGGATGGATGTTTCTTCTGGTCTGATCTCCGCTGGACTTCTCATGCATCATTGGTCAGCTGTGAGCCAAGCTGGTTTCAGGGCTTGGGATGGTCTCACTGGTGCTTCTGGTAGCTAGTTGGCTGTCAGTGGGATGCCTTGCTTCTCCTCCACTTGGCTCCCACAGGCCAGCTTGGGATCCTTTGTATGGTAACCCTAGAATACCAGGAACAGCAAGTGAGCAAGCCCTACTCACAAGTGCTTTTAAATGGCTCCTTGAGGTAATTGCTAATACCCCATTTGCCAAAGCAAGTCACATGCCCAACTCAGTTTCCCATGATAGAGAAAAGGAGTCTGGCACAGAGAAAAGCGGATGCTTTCAGGCACAGAGAGATTTTGCAGCCATTTTGCAATCTATCACAATTAGGATTCGCTGTTTCTGTTTCACTTGCATTTCACACATCCTGAAAATAAAGAAGTTGTGACAATCCCTTCACGTGAGCGTGCCTTCTGCAAAAATTCCGTGATTACTTTCTGCAAGATGTCTCCCGTGGAGATTGTTACAAACCCTGTTGCCCTCAGGTGGAACAAGAACACTTTTAGGACTTAGTGCTCATGGAAAATCTCACCCTCATCATTCATAAAGCTTGTTTCCTGAGTCATATCAAATGTCTCCACCCCTCTATCCCATTGCTTGCTCGATGTCACAATTGGATTCAAAATCTCTCTGCTGTTCCTCTCACTGTGATCCTGTGGTTAAAGTGACATACTCATTTAGGTGGGCATGGCCTTAGGATTGGAGTTAATACCTTCTCTAATTCTCTGGTAATACAGTTTAAGTCGTAGCCTCTAAATAAGGTATATACATATTTTAATTGAGATACTTTCTTGATTATTATGGAATTCTGGTATATGTAACTACTTATTAACCAGATTCTCATTGCTATTAGAAACATAAACACACACATACATGCACACATACACCCACCTACAATATATCTTCTAAATGATACCAGAAAATGGGTATATATTTCATCTTCTTACTCACTAGGTAAATGAATCTGAGAATTTATTTGTATAAACTGATTTAGAATCAAAGATATTGGTTTCAAATTGAGCTTTACCAATTAATGACTGGGCAAATTTGTCTAAACTTAATATATTTAATCTAAAAATAATGCTAAGTTAATACATACCTCATGCTACTTGGGCTTCCCTGGTGGCTCAGATGCTAAAGTGTCTGCTTGCAATGCGGGAGACCTGGGTTCAATCCCTAGGTCAGGAAGATCCCCTGGAGAAGGAAATGGCAACCCACTCCAGTACTCTTGCCTGAAAAATCACATGGACAGAGGAACCTGGTAGGCTATAGTCCATAGGGTCACAAAGAGTCGAATACGACTGAACGACTTTACTTTCCTTCATGTTAATATAGCATGAAATTAGATAATGTGTGTGAGAAAGCACTGCAAGGTTATCAGTTCAGTTCAGTTCAGTCGCTCAGTCGTGTCCAACTCTTTGCGACCCCATGAATTGCAACACCCCAGGCCTCCCTGTCCATCATCAGCTCCCAGAGTTCACCCAAACTCATGTGCATCGAGTTGGTGATGCCATCCAGCCATCTCATCCTCTGTTGTCCCCTTCTGCTCCTGCCCCCAATCCTTCCCAGCATCAGGGTCTTTTCCAATGAGTTGACTCTTCGTATGAGGTGGCCAAAGTACTGGAATTTCAGCCTCAACATCGGTCTTTAAAGAATATTTATGGAAGTCAGTGTGTTTCAGTAGGAAACTGTAGAGCCTTGAGTTTATGAGCTCAGTCAGTCTTGGACTGGAGTTAAACGGGGTGAGAGGGAATGAAGAAAAAAAGGATGTATCACTAATTTTTAACTCCAAGTTCAACTGCATAAACATCTTTGGACACACACAGCCTGCCAGACACAGTGACCAAGAGTGCTAAGGAAGTTAGATCTTGGATTAACGGCAGTTACCAAAAAGAAAATAAAAAAAGTGATTTTCCCAAATAAATTTAAACATCCAATTTTCAGTGCTTGGACTAGAGTACTTTCTTTCAAATATCTTTGCTGTAGAATTTCTAATATTGGTTTTCTTTAAAACAAAATTTTCATCCAGAGACTTGATAACAGAGGAAAAATTGGGCATGGAAATATTTTTGTTGTTGTTCAGTCACTAAATGGTGTCTGACTCTTTGTGACCCCATGGACTGTAGCAGTCCCAGGCTTCCCTATCCTTCACTATCTCCCTGAGTTTGTTCATTGAGTCTGTGATGCTATCTCACTGTCTCATCCTCTGCCACCGACTTCTCCTTTTGCCTTCAGTCTTTCCTAGCATCTTTTTTCCCAGGCTCCTTTCCACTGAGACAGCTCTTTGCTTCAGATGGTCAAAGTATTGGGGCTTCAGCTTTAGCATCAGTCCTTCCAATGACTATTCAGAGTTGATTTTCTTTAGGATTTGACTGGCTGGATCTCCTTTCAGTAAAAGGGACTCTCAAGAGTCTTCTCCAGCACCACAATTTGAAAGTATAAAGTCTTCAAAATCCACATGTTCATGTTTAATCACACACCTTTACTTTCTTTACTTGTAAACCAAACTGGGTGGATGGAGAGGATTCCTTTCCAGCTATCCTGTATCAGTTTCTTTACGTTGATTTCTGAGTTATCACTGGATTCAAGCCTGTGAATGAACAGATAATCCCCCCTTCAATCCATCTTTCAGATCTACCTCGTGCAATATTTTCTTGTTCATTAACCATTCATGAACATTTCTTCAAAGTACATTGAATTATTCATACACAAATAGATGTTCGGGAACTCTGTGCCTGCGAATGCTTAGCATGGTCTGATAGTGAAATATGCTTTGGTAGTTCAAGAATTTGAAGTTAAAAAATGTCTCCTACCTAAAGAATGATTTGTGGAAGAAGAACAAGGTTTTGGCTTCCCAGTAAACAACCTCAAAGTGAAGATGATACCTTTGCCTCAGTTTGGAAAGTATAAAATTTAGTAATTCCTGTAATAGTTGTTATACACATATACATACAAACACACACCCCCACACACCCACACCCACAGACATATAGACATGGATGTATATATTTTCACAAATATTGATAAAATTTGGCCAGTTAATTTTTTCTCTGTATGTTTCATCAAAACAAACAAAAATCTGACTTCGTTCTCAAAGCAGCATCCCTGTACTCTTTCTTGAGGAGGATAGCAACAGAAATGGTAAAACTAGTAACAGCGAGAGAAAAAATTTTGCCCATACACACAACTCAAAAACTACTGCTCAGTCTTTTTGTCCAAAAGCAGGCATTTAATAACTTCAATTAAACTTTCAATGAACTTCAATTGAGAGCCTTCCTGAAGGCCTTTCCCTAAAGGAACCACTACAGTATCATAAAACAGCTTTGTCTTTCTTTTTAATTTTTTCTTTATTTTCTCTCTCTCTCTCTTTCTTTGACTCTTTCCAGCAAAAGAGCAAATCAAGTGATTGGCATTCAGTGAAAGAGGAACCACCTTACCTGCAACAGGCAACTTCATTTCTCAACACAATTATTTTTGTAATTGCTTTTTTTTTAAAGGGGGAAACCTATATTCTCAGTAACAACAATAGCATTGGAAAACTAATTATAGATCCTCTTTCTTTCCGTAATTTAGACTGAGTTGTATTCACAAAATTATTTTCTGCCAGAAAAAAAAAAAAAAAAAAATAGTGCTTCTAGCTGCATGCTTCATTTTCAGGGCAATGAATATAGAAAGACTGACTTCTCCTAATTTCTCAGAGAATGCAGTGAATTTAAGCGCTCAAAGGAATTGGGCTGGATGCATTCTTATTAAAATTAGGAAATATAATGAGGAATTTCAAACAGCTATCTGGGTTGACATAAGACTCAGAAGCAGCAGGGAGAAAAGGAATGTCATCTGAGCCTCATTTAAGAAACACGACACAACACTAGGGTCAAGTCTGCAGAGGGATGGACTACATCACCCAGAATTCAGCGTTCTCGAAGGACATCTTACCCTTTGTCAAGTATCTCCACGGACACCATCTGTAAACTGCAGGATTATTCCTTTAGCAACTTTAAAAATAAATCTGTGGCACTACAGGCAAACTCTGTCCATTCCTAAAATGTCAAATTAGTCACTTTTTTTTTTTTTTTTGAATGAGACATTCTTCCTTGAATTGAGCCTTCTGCTTCTTTGACAGAATAAAGTTTTTCTACAAGAATAAGCAGTTACCTGTGTGCATTAATAAATTCTGAGCAAAATAATGGCTGTTTTCACAATCCAAGTGTTCCTTCTTCCTTTTAAGCATTTAATGAGGATACTTGGTGTATAGGCACAAAAAATTGAATCTTTAAAATAACCTTTTTTTAGCACTTTTTCAAAAAGATTTTTTTAATTAATAAGTTTTTGTTTCTTTTTTTTGTTGCATTGGGTCTTTGTTGCTGTGCTTGGGCTTTCTCTAGTTGTGAGGATTGGTGACTACTCCTCATTGTGGTGAACAGGCTTCTCGCTGCAGGGGGCTCTTTTGCTGTGGTGCACAGACTAGGTGTTTGGGCTTCAGTAGTTGGGGCACATAGGCTAAGCTGCTTCATGGCATGCGGAATCTTCCCAGATCAGGGATCAACCTCTTGTGTCCTGGACTGGCAGGTGGATTCTTATTCACTGCGCCACCAGGTAAGTTCCATCCCCCTCCCGAAAGGAACTTATTAAAGAGAGATTTTATTCATTTCTACTAGAATGATTACTGTGTATGATGATGAGGGAGCTGCTACCTATTGGCTATAGTGGTTCATGAATGTGCTATACATCTCATTTTGGGGACATTATTAAAACACCTGTGGCGGATTCAAGTCAATGTATGGCAACACCAATACAATATTGTAAAGTAAAAAAAAATAACAATAACAATAATAAAATAAATAAAAATAAAAGACAAGTTAAAAAACTTTATTCTAAAATAGTTTTAAGTTTATAATAAAGCTGAGAGGAAGGTACAGAGATTTCTCATAGATCCCCTGCCTCCATACATGAATAGCCATCCCCATTATCAACATTTCTTATAAGAGTGTCACATTTTTTTTTTTAACCAAGGATGAACCTACATTGACACATAATAACTGCCCAATGCCCATAGTCTTCCTTGGGGCTCGCTCTTAGTGCTGTACATTTTATGAGTTTTTCTGAGTACATAGTGACAAATATCCATCGTTAGAGCATCATGCAGAGCAGTTTCGCTGCCTTAAACATCCTTTGCACTCTGCTGTTACCTTATTTGTCCCTCACCCTGGGAGCAACTGATCTTTTTTGGCTCCTGAGTTTTACCTTTTCCGGAATGTCATATGGTTGGAATCATACAGTATGGAGTGTTCTTAGATTGTCTTCTTTTCTTAGTTATGTATTTAAGGTTCCTCCATATCTTTTTGGAATTCCCTGCTGGCTCAGTTGATAAAGAATCCACCTGCAATGTGGGAGACCTGGGTTCGACCCCTGGGTTGGGAAGATTCCCCTGGAAGGAGGTATGACAACCCAGCCCAAAATTCTTGCCTGGAGACTCCCCATGGACAGAGAAGCCTGGCAGACTCCAGTCCATGGGGTTCCAAAGAGCCATCTCGATAGCTGATTTCTTTTATTTCTGAATAGCATCCCAGGTCTGGATGTACCACAGCCTCTTTATCCATTCACTGCTGAAGGACATTTTGCAGATGCTGAAATATCATTGCATGTCTGGCATAAACCTGACTTGATCATGGTGCATGATCTTTTTAATGTATTGTTGGACACAGATTGCTAGCCTTTTGTTGAGGATTTTTGCATTTATGTTTATCAGTGACATTGGCCTGTAATTTCTTTTTTTTTTTTTTTAATAATTTTGTGTGGTTTTGATATCAGAGTGATGGTGGCTTCATAAAATGAGTTTGGAAATTTTCCTTCCTCTGCAGTTCTTTTGGAATAATGGGTTTTGGAAGGATAGGTGTTAAATTCTCTGAATGCTTTATAAAACTCGCCTGTGAAGCCATCAGGTCCTGGA
The DNA here is from genome assembly GCA_006410935.1 of Redunca redunca. Classification (NCBI taxonomy): domain Eukaryota; kingdom Metazoa; phylum Chordata; class Mammalia; order Artiodactyla; family Bovidae; genus Redunca; species Redunca redunca. The sequence goes on along the minus strand of SJYQ01000648.1, from coordinate 1,779,693 downwards.
CTTTTATTTGTTGTGAGGGTTTCAACCACCGTTTCAATTTCTGTGATTGATGTGTTCATATTTTCTGTTTCTCTCTGGTTCAGTCTAAGGAGACTGTACCTTTCTAAGAATCTATCCATTTCTTCCAGGTTGTCCATTTTATTGGCATACAGTTTTTTATTGGCATACAGTTTTTTATTGGCATAGTAGTCTTTTGTGATCCTTATTGTTTTTGTGGAGTTAGTTGTAGCTTCTCCTTTTCTGTGTCTAATTTTATTGATTTAAGTCTTCTCACTTTTTTTTTTTTCTTTCTTGGTGAGTCTGGCTAAGGGTTTATCAACTTTGTTAATATTTTCAAAAAATCAGCTTTTAGTCTCATTGATCTTCACAATTGTTTTCTTTGTCTCTCATTTATTTCTGCTCTAATCTTTACGATTTCCTTAAAGGACATCTTATTTACTTCCAAATTTTAGTAATTATGAGTAAAACTGCTATAAACATCTGTGTGAAGTTTTTCTGTGGATATAAGATTTTAACTCCTTTGTGTAAATGCCAGGAGCATGGTTTGCTGGATTACAGAGGAAAATTGTATTTTTGTTTNCAGGAGCATGGTTTGCTGGATTACAGGGGAAAATTGTATTTTTGTTTCAGCTCTGTAATTAATCACCATATTATCTTCCAAAGTGTCTGTACCACTTTGTATTCCCACAAACAATATATGAAAGTTCCAGTTGCTCAACATCCTTGTCAGCATTTGGTATTGTCAGTGTTCCAAATTTTAGCCATTCTAATAGATGTGAGGTAGTATCTAACTGTTTTCTGCTTGCATATTCTATTTTGAATTTCTCTGATGACATATGCTGTAGAACATCTCTTTATATGCTAATGTGCCATACACACACACACACACACACACACACATATATATATATATATATATTTTTTTTTTCCATTTGGTGAGGAAACTATTAAGGTCTTTGGTCCATGTTTAATCAGGTTGTTCAATATCTCATTTTAATTTCTCTCATGGATGTGTCACAAACTAAGATACTCATTTTGTACCTTCAGAAATTCAGGTACAGAAAGGTTAAAAAATGATTTCTGGTTACACATAGCCTGAATTAAAATTCCTTCCTGAGAAGGTTTGTCACCCATGCTCAAAGGTTGTTATCACACTGCCTTCTGGAAATAATGCTGAGAGTTATTAGAGACAATTAACAGTTGGTACCCCTGCACTGTGCAGCTCACGTCAGCTCACCCCAGTGCTGCTCCTGGATGATCTTACAGATTCTATTCATCCCTTGATCTCCTTACCCCTTAATTATTGAATCTATCCTGATTGTGATGGGAGGCATAAACTTATGCTGCTTCTATCCTTCTCATATTATTTCCCCTTTTTAGGAGTAACTAGGTTCAGGCCCTTCTTTTCAAGTCACTAACTAGCTTGCTTTCCAAGTGTTCAATGTCTTCTTTAACCTCAACCCAGACACAAAGGTCTTCTTACTTATGGACAGATTTTCAGAAGCTCCGACAACCTGGACTTCTATGTATCACTAATTACCCAGGTTAAGATGATAGCTGATTTTAATATCATGCCTGATAGCACTTCCCAACCCCCAGCTGCTTCCCACGTTCCAGTCACCATTCCCCTGAGAAGACTCACAATAAAATAACTATAGAAAGTGTATAACTGCAGATCACAGAAGCTAGAGGCCACATTCTGGTGGAGGCATGGTGGTTTCTCATGACAACATCATGGATAAAGATATGTCGAGAATCCCATTCTTAGATATTTTCCAGATGCTCTCAGCTTTGAACAAGAGCAGGTAGAAGGACAGTGGCAAGTCCAGTCTTCCTGTCACCTGGGTCTTTTCATACAAGATCTATTCTGTCAGTTCAGTCTGACTCAGGGTCATAGCCTGGAGGCTACTGAGGACAACATTAGCCTTTAACTCTTTGATTCCTGATCTTAGGAAAATCTTCAAGTATTTTCATTTTTTTTTAGGTTTTATTTCCTTTGATAGAATTGAGGCAAGATTCAATGTTGTCAACAGTATATTAACCCCAGAGAAAAGCAATGAAAAATCATAACACCAGATACCATGGGCGATTCACCCTTAAAGATAGAGATACCTGTAGCTTCAAAGGCCTTTTGCAATCTCTCTTCTCCTGAATTTATTCCTAGGGTCCCATGGTAAAGCTGAACCCAGGTTGTCCACAGTGGGGAGGTGTGTCTCAAGTCCCATGGGAATAAAACACACCTCTTCCCAAAGAGAGCCATTTGCTTTCCTGCCTGCTTTACGCACCTGTCCTCTCTTCTACTAGTGCTTTCTGGGGTCACCAGAAAAATGGGTTTTACACTGAGTTCACCCAGAAGTGGCTCCAGATAGGAGACTCTGAGTGAAAGAGTTTATTTGGGAAATTGGGGGGTGACCCCAGAAAACACTAGGAGAAGAGAGGACAGGTGAGTAAAGCAAGCAGGGAGGCAAATGGCTCTTTTTGGGAAGAGAGGTGTGTTTTCTTCCCATGGGACGTGAGACACTCCTCCCCACTGTAGACAGCCTGGGTTCAGCTTTGCCATGGGACCCTAGGGTACAGTATGGAGCATGCTGCTGTGTCATCCTGCCTAGGGGCTGAGAAGGCAGTCTTCTTGTCTTTCAGTTCCCATTGGTCGGTGGTGGAGGGGCACCATCAGGGCCTTAGCTCTCAGTTCTCTGAAGGTGAAGGTATAAAAGCCCCATAGGTAGAGAGGCCTAAATGCTGCAGCAGGAGACTTCTAGAAAGTACTGGAAAGGTGAGTGCCAAGAGGAGGTGCACAGAGCACCAGTCAAACCTGGTGCAATGTGTTGCTTTTCAAGCTCAACTGGAAGCTCAGTGCTGGATGGCCAACCACATTCAGGAAGCAATGTGAGGAGAAGGAAAGACTGCAAGCTTGAAACCATGGAAGAGAGACCTGCGTTTCAATTCTAATCTGCAAGTAAAGAACCATGTAACCCGACGAAAATGACTTGATGCTCCTGAACTTCAGTGAAAAATAACAATAGTTTCATGCAATTTGAGAAATTCAAGGAAATACTGTATGTAAAATTTCTGGCTCTTTCTTTGACCGTATTACTAATTTTCCTTCTAAGTGATAGCCAGGGTTGTAAAGCATCTGCCCTAGATCCTGCCTAGGCTTTTCCAACAGTTTCCATTTCCAATCAGAAAAACACTTCTTTCCTTTAGGCAATTGATTTGCAGAATAGCTCCATTCTTCCCATGACACCTTATCCCATCCCCTCCTGAAATGGATGTATTTTTAGCCTTCTACACCAGCTGAAAATCCTCCGATGAGTACAACAGTGGCATTTGTGCAATACGAATGTCATATCTTGACCCAGATTTCCCACTAAGGTATGAGGAATGGAACCTCAGTACTTAGCATTTGATGGTGCTAAGGATGGAAAAGCATATTTCATATGTTCTTGAATCAAAACATTAAAACAAGAGCTGAGTTGTGAGGACTTCCCTGGTGGTCCATGGGGTTGCAAAAAGTTGGACATGACTGAATGACTGAACTGAACTGACACCAAGCAATGAATCTAGATACAAACTTAATTCAAAATGGGTCATACACAAAACTGTTAAAAGGCAAAACTATAGAGCTCCTAGAAGACAAACATAGGAGAAATGCAGAGAAACTTGGGTTTGGAGATGATATTTTAGCTACAATATCAAAACCATGAGCCAGTGATTTAATTAACCTTAGTTAGTTAGTTAGTTCAGTCGCTCAGTGGTGTCTGACTCTGCGACCCCATGAACTGCAGCACTCCAGGCCTCCCTGTCCATCACCAACCCCCCAGAGTTCACTCAAACCCATGTCCATTGAGTTGGTGATGCCATCCAACCATCTCATCCTCTGTCGTCCCCTTCTCTTCCTGCCTTCAATCTTTCCCAGCATCAGGGTCTTTTCAAATGAGTCAACTCTTCACTTCAGGTGGCCAAAGCATTGGAGCTTCCCCTTCAGCATCAGCCCTTCCAATGAACACCCAGGTCTGATCTCTTTAGGATGGACTGGTTGTATCTCAGTCCTTTATAAAATATGTGTTTCAAAGATGCTTCCTCAGTTTGTAGATTATCTAATTCTGTCAAAGATACTTTTAAGAGAACGAAAAGATGATCTACAAATTGAGGAAGCATCTTTGAAACACATATTTTATAAAGAACTACATCCATACTATACAAAGAACTCTTAAAATTCAACAATAAGAAAACAGACAATCCATGAAAATAGGGAAAAGATCTGGAAGCCTCACTAAAAAAGATATACAGATGGAAAAAAGCACATGAAAATATGTTCAACATCAAATGTCTTCAGGAAGTTGCAAATTAAAACAATAACATAGCACTACACATCCATCAGAAGGGCTAAAATCCAAAACATTGGAGGCATAAAATGCTGGCAAGAATCTGGTGTAAAAGGAGATTTCATGCACTCTTGGTAAGAATACAAAACAGGCTTCCCTGATGACTCAGTGGTAAAGAATCCACCTGCTGATGAAAGAGACATGGGTTCTGTTCCTGGGTCAAGAAAATCCCCTGGAGAAAGAAATGGCAATGCACTTCAGTATTCTTGCATGGGAAATTTCATGGACAGAGGGACCTGGTTGGCTACAGTCGATGGGGTCACAAAGAGTCAAGCAAGAATTAACGACTGAACAGCAACAAGAATACAAAATGGTACAGCCACGTTGGATGACAGTTTGGAGAATTTTTTAAAAAACTAAATATAGTCTTACTAAACAATTCTCTAACTGTGCCTCATGGTACTTACCCAATTGAACTGAAGTTTTGTGTCCACACAAAAGCCTGCATACAAATGTTTGCAGCAGCTTAGTTCATAATTGTCAAAACTCGGACGCAACTGAGATATAGTTCAACAGGTAAATAGATAAATTGTGGTACATCCAGACCATGGGATATTATTCAGAAATAATAAGCAATAAGCTATCAAGCCATGAAAAGACCCGAAGGAAACAAGGGCCTGTTGCTAAGTGAAAGAAGCTGATCTGACAAAGGCTCCATACTGTGTGATTACAATTATATGAAGTTTTGGAAAAGGCAAAATTAAAGTGACAATAAAAAGTGGTCAGTAGGGTCTGGTGTAGGAAGAAGGTAAGATGGATAAATAGGTGGAACACAGGGGCTTTTTATGGCAGTGAAACTATCTTATATGCTAAGTGAAAGTAAAGTCACTCAGTCATGTCCGACTCTTTGTGACCCTGTGGACTGTAGCCTACCAAGCTCCTCTGTCCATGGGATTCTCCAGGCAAGAGTACTGGAGTGGGTTGCCATTTCCTTCTCCAGGGGATCTTCCTGACCCAGGGATTGAACCCGGGTTTCCCGCATTGGAGGCAGACACTTTAACCTCTGAGCCACCAGGGAAGCCCTTCTTATATGCTAGTACAGTGGTAAATATATACCAGTATGTATTTATCAAAACCTATGGAATGTGTAACATGAGGAGTGAACCCTAATGTCAATAGTGGACTTCAGCTAATAATGTGTGTTATGTGTTAGTCGTTCAGTTGTGTCCAACTCTTTGTGACCCCACGGACTGTAGCCCACCAGGCTTCTCTGTCCATGGAATTCTCCAGGCAAGAATACTGGAGTGGATTGCCATTCCCTTCTCCAGAGGAACTTTCCAACCCAGGAATCGAACCAGTATTGGCTCACCAATTGTAACAAATATTCCACACCATTGCAAAACATTATATATTATTAGGAAAATTTGGGGAATGGTAGTCGTAAGAAGGTATATGAGAAATCTTTGTACTTTCCTACCTTGTTCTGTAAACTTAAAATTGCTCTAAGAAAACAAAGTAGGATAAAAAATACCACCAAATAATTCACAATAAATAAATGGGTCATGCCTTTATGTCCTGAAGTTTGAATAAATTGATCTTTGGAAAATTTGCATTTCATTATTGCCTTACAAATTTAAAAAAAAAAAACAACAAACAAACAAACTCATGAAATACCACTCCCCAGAAACAAATACCAGTATGTTTGATAAATGTTTAAGAAATGAATGTTATCTATTTCTCTGGTCACTGTTCAGTTCTGACATTTAATTAATTATGATCTTGTCTTACTTACAGGAGTGCAGGTATTTTCAAACCAAGTTCTGTGTTTCTCCTAAGTCCATATCAGAGTATCCTGTGTATAGTCTCTGCTGAACACATTCTTTTGTTAATTGATTCATTGATCAATGTGGTGCCTCTCTCCAAGCCTCCTTCTGCACTTATGGCTCCTCAAATATCTGTCTCACATTTATGATTACTATCACTTGAGTAAAAGGAAGTGTTTGCATAAACAGAAAGCTTTGTGATTGCCTCAGAATGACTGCAAGAAGCAGGGGAGAAGGAAAGAAACAGAACAAATATTGACAGGTTCTGATGCCAGTCTCCCCCTCTGTCTGTGACTTGTGGGCCAGACAGAGATCTCCTCTAAGCCTCACTCTCTTCTCCTGTGAAATGGGTCATTATTTAAGCAGACACATCTCCCTGCTCACAGCACATTAGGTAATTCTTAATTCTTTATCTCTGTACCATTCTTTTAGCTGACTCAAGAGCTCTCAATCTTGCACTGGACTCCTGCCAAACCAGTTAAATAGGTTTATTTTGATTCTGCCTCTCAGTTTAAGCTGTTCTTTCTGACCGAACAAGCCCCAGAGTGGAAGGCTTCCTATTTATAAACAACGTGACTCTCCTTTTTTTGTCAGAGACTCTATTTTTAGCTTTAGCAAAATCACCAAGATTTTGTGTCTGTTAAATTCATGAAGCAGAGACTTTTTTTAAACTAGAAAGTGGGATGCAAAATCATTTCCTGAAGAATAAAACTTTGCCCTTTAAATTTTTCTTTATGTAGTTTAAAGACACATAGATAATGAGACTATCTACTATGATGTTGGAGCTGCGAGGGACTTAACAAATTATCTGGTCCACCTCCTCTATTAAGGATGTGAAAATTGTGTATCAGAAAGAAGCAATGTTCAAGGTCACACAGCTGTCAGAAATTAGATTAACAGCAAAGTGCCTTAGTCTGTTTCACACACAAAAAAGAGTAGATAGAACTGCTTATGAGATTATTATTGATAAGTTATGGATAAATGCTTAAATTCTACTATTCATCTGGAGCCTGTGGGTGGAAGTTTCTTAAAATTAAAATCTCTGAATGAATCTGATATTCCAAAGGGTATAGCTTTAAGGTAGACATAAGTTAGAAAACATGTAAGTATGGTATTTCCTTGAAATTTTGTTTCCCTGTGGGCAGAGAAGTAATAATATAAGGGTTCTAGCCATGTTAAGTATTTCTTGCTTAACAGACTTCTCTGTTCTTGAAGGTAAATACTGCATACATGTTGCTACTAGTAAAATGGGAAGGCACAGACAAGTCCGGATCTGAACACTGCTATAAATTCACTTTCTCAGGCTGCCTCCCTCTTTGTATTCATTTCTTCCTTTCTCTGCTCAGCAAACTCCAGGAGATGGTGAAAGACAGGGAAGCTTGGTGTGCTGCAGTCCATGAGGTCTCAGAGTCAGACACGACTTAGCGACTGAACAATAATCGCTCAGCAAAATTTTTACCATAATTTGAATGGTGAGTTTTAAGACATAGATTTGAGTTTCAGAGAGGAAAAAACCCTCTAGTTTTTAAACTAGAAAAGACTAGTTGTTGTTGTTGTTTTTTAACTTGAAAAGACTAGGGCTTCCCTGTGGCTCAGTGAGTAAAGAATCTATCTGCAATGCAGGAGACTCAAGTTCAATCCCTGGATTGGGAAGATCCTCTGGAGAAGGAAATGTTAATCCACTGAAATATTTTTCCCTGGGAAATTCCATAGACAGAGGCGCCTAGTGGGCTACAAGCCATGGGATTGCAAAGAGCCATACATGAATTAGCGACTAAACAGTAACAGTCCTGAATTTTCTTTGCCTTTATAATCTCCCAATGACCTATCAAAGAGAAGTGGCTAACTAAGGCCGGACAACTATCCCTGGGTCTCCAGGATTTACACCTTCTACTATCTTAACATAATCCAACCTTAATTGTAGCCTATTAAATCCTTAGTAAAGAGCACCTGTAATGTACCAGACACTACTTGAGGTACAGTACTTACCTTATTTCTAGTCTTCAACAATCCCTGCAAGAAAATAAAGAATTGAATGCTGACTGTCAAGTCTCCTTATTCTCTAACACTAAAATGTGGTGGTGATTTAGTCCCAGTAGGTGTATGGGAAAGCTCTTCATGCAACTTTCTGGACTCCATGGACTATAGCCCACCAGGCTCCTCTGTCCATGGGATTTCCCAGACAAGCATATTGGAGCAGTTTGCTATTTCCTTCTCTATAACACTAAACGAATGGAAACAAATCCTGGCATTGAACAAAATTATACACTGTGTTCATCATTCAAGTAACACCACCAAAGGCAACCCCAATCCTGCAGCTTAAAGATGACATTGCTTACAGTTGACCCTCCATATCCACAGTGAGTGACCCACAGACAGGGAGCGCCAACTCTACTATGCTGTTTATATAGGAGACTTGAGCATCCACAGATGGGAGTATCTTCAGGGGTCCTAGAAACAGTTGGATATTGAGGAACCACTCTATTTTATACTTAGGGAAATTGAGGCTCATGGAAATTGTATTTGGTGCTGTTTCTAAGAGCTTAGTTGTAACGTAACAGAGTCTATCTCAGGGATTGCATTTTCATATATAAATCTTCCCGTAACAGCAAGGATCTATATTTGGCTTGAGAAATGACTGATGTTCCCTTTGAGAAAACGCTTTTTAAAGATACACACATTTGTTCATGGGTGTGCCTGAGGTTCTGGGAATGAAGTGGAGCCATGGAGAGCCAGCTCAGGGGTTACAAGGAAGTTATTAAGATTCTCCATCCTGACCTTGCCATGGCCAAAAATAAATAGCAGCTTCCTTAGAGATTTCTGGAAAAAAAATAAAATTCAGGAGGAGGGGCTGTGACTAAGGTGTCATGAATCCTGTTTTCCTAACCAGATGGGACGGTCATGAACAAGGTAAGTAGAGAAAGCCTAATGGCAACCAAAGCATATGATTTAAGGAAATCACCAACTGCAGTCCATAGAGTGATGTTTTCTAAAGTGAGTTACGTCAAAATCATGTTTGCAATACTCTTTGCTCTACCTAGAGTGTCATTATTGTCTTTTTTGCCTTGTGAAAATGTATTTGTTAATGCAATGACCCAGGTAAAAAGTCACTTCTGTGAAAGCAGTATTCATTCCCTAGTTACTCTTTCCTTCCCATGATAATACATTTTATTCTGTATTATAAATCTGATAATTAAGTTATCATTCTCTGCTTTTATTCATTTGGGTGCTTTCAGGCAAGCAGCCCTGCTATGAGTAATGTAAAAAAAAGGATACAGTTTAAGGATTAAGTCATAAGTAATTGTGGAAGTGGAAATAAAGTGTAAGGAAGACAGTTGCCTCGATGTCTGGCAGTGAGAACTAAAGTCAGTGAAGGTCAGCAAGGCCAGTAGTTAGGGAAAAAGGTGGAAGTAAAAATACAAGCCAAATCCTGTAACGAAAACTGGAGTCCATGAGAACAAATGGGGACCTACATCTGCTACTGCTACCAACCTCAACAACATGGGTGACCTGCAGAGGAAACTGACATCCTGTTTTACAAGGCTGGAAGTTTACCCAGTCTAAGATTTGAAAAAAATCAAGAAATCCAGCAGGAGGTAGAGCAGCTGCAATTTTAGCACAAAATAAAGGCACTGGTTTTGTCCCATGCTAGCAATTAAGTCAGCATATTGGCAACAAAATATAAATGTTGCAGTGATTTTTGTCACCTAAAACCAACATGTGGAAAATAATAACTGTGGTTTCACTTCTACATTCCAAGGTGCAATGATTTTTTTTTTTTTTTCCTTGTGCTACTTTCTGACTGTGGCTTCACATAGAAAGGAGAATTCTGGAAAGGCCCAGTTTAATTAAATTAATACAGTATGAAGCCATTATAGATTGTGATCTCCTCATGGAGATGTTGCTGAATGTCATATTCATTTTTGTAAGACCTTAAAGTGCAGAAAGAGACATTACTTTGCCAGCAAATGTCCACCTAGTCAAGACTATGGTTTTTCCAGTAGTCATGTATGCATGTGAGAGTTGGACTATAAAGAAAGCTGAGCACTGAAGAATTGATGCTTTTAAACTGTGGTGTTGGAGAAGACTCTTGAGAGTCCCTTGGGCTGCAAGAAGATCCAACCAGTCCATCCTAAAGGAGATTAGTCCTGGGTGTTCATTGGTGGGACTGATGTTGAAGCTGAAACTCCAATACTTTGGCCACCTGATGCGAAGAACTGACTCACTGGAAAAGACCCTGATGCTAGGAAAGATGGACGGCAGGAGGAAAAGGGGATGACAGAGAATGAGATGATTGGATGGCATCACCAACTCAATGGACATGAATTTGGGTAGGCTCTGGGAGTTGGTGATGGACAAGGAGGCCTGGCGTGCTGTGGTTCATGGGGTCGCAAAGAGTTGGACACAACTGAGTGACTGAAATGAACTGAACTGAACTGAAAGTGCATAACAGGCTAATAGTAAAGAACTCACCTGCCAATGCAGAAGAGGCAAGAGATACTGATTCAGTCCCTGGGTTGGGAAGATCCCTTGGAAGAGGGCATGGCAACCTACTCCAGTATTCTTGCCTGGAGAATCTCACGGAGTTGCAGAGTAGGATACAACTAAAGCAACATGCAAAGTGCATAATCCTATATCTAGAACATGGTAGGGACTTGTAAACAATTTTAAAACTCAGCCCCCAAATTCTTGCAGTTGGGCCTATGTGCCTTCTGCTTCTGAGCCTAAAGTAAAGGTTCTCTGCACCTCCTGCTTCTTGGGACCCTGGCTCTTAGATCTCAGTCATGCCACAAGGAAGCCCAAGACACATGGTGAGACCACGACCTGCCTATCAGCTATGGCTGAAGTCCCAGCTGACAGGCTATATCAATTGCTAGACACATGAGTGTGGAAGCCCTTGCAATGACTTGGAATTTAGATAATTATACCCATATGGGAGATCCTATTAAGTACTTCCCAGTTAACACCAGTTCAGTTCAGTCACTCAGTTGTATCCAACTCTGCAACCCCATGAATTGCAGCACACCAAGCCTCCCTGTCCATCACCAACTCCCGGATTTCACTCAAACTCATATTCATCAAGTCGGTGATGCCATCCAGCCATCTCATCCTCTGTCGTCCCCTTCTCCTCCTGCCCCCAATCCTTCCCAGAATCAGAGTCTTTTCCAATGAGTCAACTCTTCACATGAGGTGGCCAGTCAACATAAAGAATGTTATATAGTGTGTATATAGCTGAGTCTAGTCAATATACAGAATTTCAAAAACAATAATAAAAGCATTCTCATAGTTTTAAGCCACACATTTTGGGGTGAGTTGTGATGAATAAATATTAGATTGAACAAAAAGTTCATTTGGTCTTTCCCATAAGATTGTGCAGAAAAACCCAAAGGAACTTTTTGTCCAACCCAATAGATATTTGAAATAGATATTAGTATCAAAAGAGGGGTTCTGCCATAATAAAAAGCATGTGACAATTATCATTGGAACTTAACAGTGAGAAGAAGCTGAAGGACCTTGAGGAGACTGCTAGTAAAAGTGTAAAATGTGTCAAAAAATCTTTCATTGGAGGAATGTCTATTTAGTTCTTTGGAGAAATGTGATCCAAAAGTCTACAAGAAATAAATGCTGGAGAGGGTGTGGAGAAAAGGGAACCCTCTTACACTGTTGGTAGGAATGCAAACTAGTACAGCCACTATGGAGAACAGAGTGGAGATTCCTTAAAAAACTGGAAATAGAACTGCCTTATGATCCAGCAATCCCACTGCTGGGCATACACACTGAGGAAACCAGAATTGAAAGAGACACGTGTACCCCAATGTTCACTGCAGCACTGTTTATGATAGCCAGGACATGGAAGCAACCTAGATGTCCATCAGCAGATGAGTGGATAAGAAAGCTGTGGTACATATGCACAATGGTGTATTACTCAGCCATTAAAAAGAATACATTTAAATCAGTTCTAATGAGGTGGATGAAACTGGAGCCGATTATACAGAGTGAAGTAAGCCAGAAAGAAAAACACCAATATAGTATACTAATGCATATATATGGAATTTGGAAAGCTGATAACGATAACCCTGTATGTGAGATAGCAAAAGAGACACAGATGTAAAGAACAGACTTTTGGACTCTGTGGGAGAGGGAGAGGGTGGGATTATTTGGGAGAATGGCATTGAAATGTAGAATATCATATATGAAACGAATCGTCAGTCCAGGTTTGATGCATGATACTGGATGCTTGGGGCTGGTGCACTGAGACAACCCAGAGGGATGGTATGGGGAGGGAGGAGGGAGGGGGGTTCAGAATGGGGAACACATGTATACCTGTGGTGGATTCATGTTGATGTATGGCAAAACCAATACAATATTGTAAATTAATTAACTTCCAATTAAAATACATAAATTTATATTTTTAAAAAATTGAAAAAAATCTTTCACTGAGGGTTTGGAGAAAAGTAAGAATAATCTTTTTAAAAGCTGGAGGAAGAGAATTTGTACAGTGGCAGAAAAAAAAATCACACAAGCACCTATATAAAATATTTATTAGGAAATGCAATAACTGATGATCTCAGACTTTCATCCAGTGTCTTGATAAAATGGAAGAAGAAATAAATGAGCTTAAGAACTGTTAAGTGTAAAGACACCAGGGCTTGCTGCTTCAAATTCAAGTTGTTTTCTATCCCCAGCCTCTCCAGACAGCAAATGATTCTAAAGTTAAGAATAACTTTGGGCATAGACCAAATACAGAATAGTCTGCTCTCCGACCTGAAAACAATCAAAGCAGTGTTTCATAAAAATATTCAAACAAATAAGAGCTCATCTACGGATTTTAAGGTGGCACTTTGCAGATTTTCTCCATTAAATGGTTGGATGTCTGATCATCTTCAGATCACTTTTTGACAGCAGCTTCATAAGAAATTGAAGTCAGGAAGAATTCTTCTAGTAGAGATGCATGATTTGCTTTATTAATTAGAAAAGATGCCGATGCTGGGAAAGACTGAAGGCAGGAGGAGAAGGGGATGACAGAGGATGAGATGATTGGATGGTATCAATGACTCAATGGACATGAGTTTGAGAAATCTCCGGGAAATGTTGAAGGACAGGGAAGCCTGGCATGCTGCAGTCCATGGGGTAACAAAGACTGAGTGATTCAACAACGGCAACAATGGAAGAAAACCACATAAAATTTATTTGAAAAATCACAACTATTTTATTTCACAATTCCATTGGTATTCTGGTAGGAATTGCATTGAATTTGTAGATTGCTTTGGGTACTATGGTCATTTGAACAATACTAATTCTCCTAATCCAAGAGCAAGGTATAGGTATGTGTTTTCATCTTTTTTGTGTCTTCAGTTTCTTTCATCAGTATCTTACAGTTTTCCAAGTACAGATCTTTTACCAACTTTGGTAGGGTTATTCCTAGATGTTTTATTCTTTTTGATGTGATGATAAATGTGATTGTTTATTTAATTTCTCTTTCTGTTAGTTTGCCATTAGTGTATAGCAATGCAACATATTTCTGTATGTTAATTTTTCATATTTCTGTATATTAATTTGTATCCTGCCACTTTACCAAATTCATTGATGAGTTCTAGTAGTTTTTTCATGGCTTCTTTAGGAGTTTCTAATATAGCAAGTATCATGTCATCTGAAATAAATTTGTTATGGAAGCATCACAATCTGCATTATAAGGAAATTGAAGCAATGCAAAGCAAAAAGAATGTTAGGATACAGATTGAGAAGATTAATTAAAGTAAATTTTCTTATGTAAAATGATACATGCCTCAGAGGAGGGAACCATGAACCAAGTACTGAAACAAAGCCTGGGAGAATCATTCCCAGAGAGGAGTAAAGTCCCAAATTCAAGCATCAAGGAAAACTTCCCTGGCTGAATTTAAAGTTGCTATGGGCCAGTAACTTCTCCATGTACTTTGTGATCCTCCTTGCTCTAAAGGAACATCAGTAGATGTTATTTTGTACCTGCTCCACCATTGTGCATTTAGTGAATGTGGAGATCAGCTAAGGTGTCATTTGTAGTTTATAGGTCTTTAGAGTGAAAGAATCCAGAATCCCAAAATCTGTATTTAAAGCATGGTGTTCAAGGAATGTGAAGTTAGGTAGGCCTTAGGAAGCATCACTATGAACAAAACTAGTGGAGGTGATGGAAGTCCAGTTGAGTTATTTCAAACCCTAAAAGATGATGCTGTGAAAGTGTTGCACTCAATATGTCAGCAATTTGGAAAACTCAGCAGTGGCCACAGGACTGGAAAAGGTCAGTTTTCATTCCAATCCCAAAGAAAGGCAATGCCAAAGAATGCTCAAACTACCACACAATTGCACTCATCTCACACACTAGTAAAGTAATGCTCAAAATCCTCCAAGCCAGGCTTCAGCAATACATGAACCATGAAATTCCAGATGTTCAAGCTGATTTTAGAAAAGGCAGAGGAACCAGAGATCAAATTGCCAACATCTGCTGGATCATGGAAAAAGCAAGAGCGTTCCAGAAAAACATCGATTTCTGCTTTATTGACTATGCCAAAGCCTTTGACTGTATGGATCACAATAAACTGTGGAAAATTCTGAAAGAGATGGGAACACCAGACCACCTAACCTGCCTCTTGAGAAACCTGTATACAGATCAGGAAGCAGCAGTTCGAAATGGTCATCGAACAACAGACTGGTTCCAAATAGGAAAAGGAGTATGTCAAGGCTGTATATTGTCTCCCTGCTTATTTAACTTATATGCAGAGTTCATCATGAGAAACGCTGGGCTGGAAGAAGCACAAGCTGGAATCAAGATTGCCAAGAGAAATATCAATAACCTCACATATACAGATGACAGCACCCTTATGGCAGAAACTGAAGAACTAAAGAGTCTCTTGATGAAAATGAAAGAGGAGAGTGAAAAAATTGGCTTAAAGCTCAACATTCAGAAAATGAAGATCATGGCATCTGGTCCTATCTCTTCATGGAAAATAGATGGGGAAACAGTGGAAACAGTGTCAGACTTTGTTTTTTGGGGGGGGCTCTAAAATCACTGCAGATGGTGATTGCAGTTATGAAATTAAAAGACTCTTACTCCTTGGAAGAAAAATTGTGACCAACCTAGATAGCATATTCAAAAGCAGTGACATTACTTTGCCAACATAGGTCCGTCTAGTCAAGGCTATGGTTTTTCCTGTAGTCTTGTATGGATGTGAGAGTTGGACTATAAAGAAAGCTGAGTAACAAAGGAATGATGCTTTTGAACTGTGGTGTTGGAGAAGACTCTGGAGAGTCCCTTGGGCTGCAAGGAGATCCAACCAGGGAGATCCAATCTAAAGGAGATCAGTCCTGGGTATTCACTGGAGGGACTGATGTTGAAGCTGAAACTCCAATACTTTGGCCACATGATGAGGAGAGCTGACTTATTTGAAAAGACCCTGATGCTGGGAAAGATTGAGGGCAGGAAGAGAAGGGGATGACAGGATGAGATGGCTGGATGGCATCACTGACTCGATGGGCATGAGTTTGAGTGAACTCCGGGAGTTGATGATGGACAGGGAGGCCTGTCGTGCTGTGGTTCATGAGGTGGCAAAGAGTCAGACACGACTGATTGACTGAACTGAACTGAACTCTAGGAGCCAATTTAAATGAAAATACTTGAACCTTGAGGCTGAGCCTAGTGCCATGATGTGATAAAAGTGTGTGACCTTAGGAGTGAGTGAATACATTTTGAATTTGGGAATAATATCCGTAATTGAGATTGGATTCTGGACTGTGGAGGTTTTAAATAAAGACTGACATATTTGATTGAACTGGATCCTGTGACTGCTCCTCTAGTAGATTATAGCAAAAGGACATCTTGTGCAAGTTATAAGGAACTGGCCACATCCACTTCTTGCTCTTGGAACTGTTGCTCTTAGAATCCATGTGCCACACTGTGAAGAAGCTGAGGCTGCAGAGCAAGGCCATGGCAAGGTGTTCCAGCAAAAGCCCTAGCTGTGATTTCAACTAATGATCACCATCAACCACCGGACATCTGAACGAGGAAATCTTTGTATCACTTCCGTCCTACCCTGGACTAGGTAAGCAAGATCTGCTAACATGAGCATAGTCAAACCATAGAATTCTATAAAATAATTAAAAAAAAATTTCCAGATAGCTGCAATAGTATTTAGTAATTTTTGATGAAGGAATAAAATAAATAATGATGAACTCAAAATTTGTTATTATTAATTATATTTTGTGGAGTGTTTGGTATTTCAACTAATTTCCTAGACACGACTTTGAATATTTAAGAGTTAAAGGAATTGCTTTTCTAGGACACAGAATTACCTTCTTTAATTTTCCATTTCAGTCTTCTTATGTCAGGGGCTGCCAGGAGAAGCCACCTCATGGCCGAGGCCAGGTGCGGTGACCCTAGGAGCCACCCCAAGCCCGAGGCCAGGGGCAGCAGCTGGGTGGAGCCACCCACGCCCGAGGCTAGGGCCTGTGGCAGCGAGAAGCAACGCGAGGAGACTGGCTACACAGGCGCAGGAGGGCCTAGAGGAGCTCTCCCACGTTAAAGGTCAGGAACGGCAGCGGTAAGGAGATACCCCTCATCCAAGGTAAGGAACAGCGGCTGTGCTTTGCTGGAGCAGCTGTGAAGAGATACCCCATGCCCAAGGTAAGAGAAACCCAAGTAAGATGGAAGGTGTTGTAAGAGGGCATCAGAGGGCAGACACACTGAAACCATATTCACAGAAGACTAGTCAATCTAATCACACTAGGACCACAGCCTTGTCTAACTCAATGAAACCAAGCCATGTCTGCAGGGCAACCCAAGATGGGTGGGTCATGGTGGAGAGGTCTGACAGAATGTGGTCCACTGGAGAAGGGAATGGCAAGCCACTTCAGTATTCTTGCCTTGAGAACCCCATGAACAGTATGAAAAAGCAAAATGATAGGATACCAAAAGAGGAACTCCCCAGGTCAGTAGGTGCCCAATATGCTACTGGAGATCAGTGGAGAAATAAGTCCAGAAAGAATGAACGGATGGAGCAAAGCAAAAACAATACCCAGCTGTGGATAGGACTGGTGATAGAAGCAAGGTCCAATGCTGTAAGAGCAATATTGCATAGGAACCTGGAATGTCAGGTCCATGAATCAAGGCAAATTGGAAGTGGTCAAACAAAAGATGGCGAGGGTGAACATCGACATTCTAGGAATCAGCGAACTAAAATGGACTGGAATGGGTGAATTTAACTCAGATGACCATTATATCTACTACTGTGGGCAGGAATCCCTCAGAAGAAATGGAGTAGCCATCATGTTCAACAAAAGAGTCCGAAATGCAGCGCTTGGATGCAATCTCAAAAACGACAGAATGATCGCTGTTCATTTCCAAGGCAAACCATTCAATATCACAGTTATCCAGGTCTATGCCCCAAACAGTAATGCTGAAGAAGCTGAAGTTAAACGGTTTTATGAAGACCTACAAGACCTTTTAGAACTAACACCCAAAATGATATCCTTTTCATTATAGGGGACTGAAATGCAAAAGTAGGAAGTTAAGAAACACCTGGAGTAACAG
This sequence comes from Redunca redunca, assembly GCA_006410935.1. Taxonomy (NCBI): domain Eukaryota; kingdom Metazoa; phylum Chordata; class Mammalia; order Artiodactyla; family Bovidae; genus Redunca; species Redunca redunca. The sequence continues at coordinate 1,761,985 of SJYQ01000648.1, read as the reverse complement.
GCAAATTTGGCCTGGGAATACAGAATGAAGCAAGGCAAAGGCTAATAGAGTTTTGCCAAGAAAATGCACTGGTCATAGAAAACACCCTCTTCCAAAAACACAAGAGTAGACTCTACACATGGACATCACCAGATGGTCAACAGAAATCATATTGATTATATTCTATGCAGCCAAAGATGGAGAGGCTCTATACAGTTAACAAAACAAGACCAGGGGCGGACTGTGTCTCAGATCATGAACACTTTATTACCAAATTCAGACTTAAATTGAAGAAAATAGGGAAAACTGCTAGACCATTCAGGTATGACCTAAATCAAATCCCTTATGATTATACAGTGGTAGTGAGAAATAGATTAAAGGGCCTATATCTGATAGATAGAGTACCTGATGAACTATGAATTGGGTTCGTGACATTGTACAGGAGACAGGGATCAAGACCATCCCCATAGAAAAGAAATGCAAAAAAGCAAATGGCTGTCTGGGGAGGCCTTACAAATAGCTGTGAAAAGAAGAGAGGAGAAAAGGAAAGATATAAGCATCTGAATGCAGAGTTCCAAAGAATAGCAAGAAGAGATAAGAAAGCCTTCTTCATCGATCAATGCAAAGAAATAGAGGCAAACAACAGAATGGGAAAGACTAGAGATCTCTTCAAGAAAATTAGAGATACCAAGGGAACATTTCATGCGAAGATGGGCTCGATAAAGGACAGAAATGGTATGGACCTAACAGAAGCAGAAGATATTACAAAGAGGTGCAAGAATACACGGAAGAACTGTACAAAAAAGATATTCACGACCTGGATAATCATGATGATGTGATCACTCATCTAGAGCCAGACATCTTGGAAAGTGAAGTTAAACGGGCCTTAGAAAGCATCACTATGAACAAAGCTAGTGGAGGTGATGGAATTCCAGTGGAGCTCTTTCAAATCCTGAAAGACGATGCTGTGAAAGTGCTGCACTCAATATGCCAGCAAATTTGGAAAACTCAGCAGTGGCCACAGGACTGGAAAAGGTCAGTTTTCATTCCAATCCCAAAGATAGGCAATGCCAATGAATGCTCAAACTACCAGACAATTGCACTCATCTCACATGCTAGTAAAGTAATGCTCAAAATTCTCCAAGCTAGGCTTCAGCAATACGTGAACTGTGAACACCCTGATGTTCAAGCTGGTTTTAGAAAAGACAGAGGAACCAGAGATCAAATTGCCAATATCTGCTGGATCATGGAAAAAGCAAGAGAGTTCCAGAAAAACATCTATTTCTGCTTTATTGACTATGCCAAAGCCTTTGACTGTGTGGATCACAATAAACTGTGGAAAATTCT
>SJYQ01000648.1:1743483-1759682 GCA_006410935.1 Redunca redunca | reverse complement strand
GCTGGATCATGGAAAAAGCAAGAGAGTTCCAGAAAAACATCTATTTCTGCTTTATTGACTATGCCAAAGCCTTTGACTGTGTGGATCACAATAAACTGTGGAAAATTCTTCAAGAGATGGGAATACCAGACCACCTGATCTGCCTCTTGAGAAATCTGTATGCAGGTCAGGAAGCAACAGTTAGAACTGGACATGGAACAACAGACTGGTTTCAAATAGGAAATGGAGTTCGTCAAGGCTGTATATTGTCAACCTGCTTATTTAACTTATATGCAGAGTACACCATGAGAAATGCTGGTCTGGAAGAAACACAAGCTGGAATCAAGATTGCCAGGAGAAATATCAACCTCACATATGCATATGACACCACCCTTATGGCAGAAAGTGAAGAGGAGCTAGAAAGCCTCTTGATGAAAGTGAAAGAGGAGAATGAGAAAGTTGGCTTAAACCTCAACATTCAGAAAATGAAACAACGATCATGGCCTCTGGTCCCATCACTTCATGGCAAATAAATGGGGAAACAGTGGAAACAGTGTCAGACTCTATTTTTTTGGGCTCCAAAATCACTGCAGATGGTGACTGCAGCCATGAAATTAAAAGATGCTTACTCCTTGGAAGAAAAGTTATGACCAACCTAGATAGTATATTCAAAAGCAGAGACATTACTTTGCCACCTAAGGTCAGTCTAGTCAAGGCCATGGTTTTTCCTGTGGTCATGTATGGATGTGAGAGTTGGACTGTGAAGAAGGCTGAGCACGGAAGTATTGATGCTTTTGGACTGTGGTGTTGGAGAAGACCCTTGAGAGTCCCTTGGACTGCAAGGAGATCCAACCAGTCCATTTGAAGGAGATCAGCCCTGGGATTTCTTTGGAAGGAATGATGCTAAAGCTGAAGCTCCAGTACTTTGGCCACCTCATGTGACAAGTTGACTCATTGGAAAAGACTTTGATGCTGGGAGGGATTGGGGGCAGGAGGAGAAGGGTATGACTGAGGATGAGATGGCTGGATGGCATCACGGACTCGATGGACGTGAGTCTGAGTGAACTCCGAGAGATGGTGATGGACCGGGAGGCCTCATGTGCTGCAACTCATGGGGTCACAAAGAGTCGGACATGACTGAGTGACTGATCTGAACTGAACTGAACTGATGACTGTATCACTGAAAAATAGTACTCTTCTTAAAATAGAGCACTGATTAAGAATTTTATCTATCATTATTATCATCGAAATATAGACTGTTTCTCTTTTCTCAATGCTGGTAATGTAATTTGACTGAAGTAGTAAATAATACGCATGAATATCTGGATTAACCAATAGATTTATATATATATATATATATATGTAATTTACATTACTCTATTCCCACTTTTTAAAGAAAAGCAAGACAATGAGTGTCTATGATGTGCCTTCCCTTTTTTCCAGAATACGACATTTAAAATATCAGTCATTTCTTCAGAAACAGACTCACAAACAGAAGAGAGCAGTGTGATTGCCGAGGAGAAGGGGTTATGGATCGGGAGTTTGGGATTCACATATGCAAACTGTTCTATATAGAATGGATAAGTAACAAGGTGGGGAACTATATTCAATATACTGTAACAAACCATAATGGAAAAGAAAATGAAAAAGCTGAATAATTTTGCTGTACAGCTGAAACTAACCCAACATTGTAAATCAACTATACTTCAATAAAACACATTTCGAAAATAAATTATGTCTCCTTTCTGAAGGACTCAATCAGCTAGTTAAGGTTCAAGATGAACAAACATGAAATAAGTTCAGACAGCACCATATACAGGAAGATAAACCAGACTTAGAATTAGGAAACTTTTTTTCTAAATCACCGATTGGCAATTTTTTTTTTTTTTTTTTTTAGTAGCAAGTCAGATAGTAAATAATTTAGGCTTTGCAGGCCATAGCATCTCCGTTGCAGTTACTCAGCTCTGCTATTGGAGCACGAACACAACCATAGATAGCATGTAAATGGATGAGTAAGTTGTGTTCCATTAAAACTTTATGAGCAAAAGCAGGGGCCCCACTGGGTTCAGGTTGTCATTTACTGGCTCCAGTTCTAGACCTCACCTAGATAAGTCATGGGGCAGCTCTAAGCTTCATTTCTCCTTATTTATAAAATGCAGATAATACTACCAGCTCCCTGACTTGACCAGTGTGAAGAGGTGTTAATGGAACACCTGCAGACTTTCCTTGAAATCTCTGTTGTGCTAGAGAATATTGTTAGTTGTCAATATTGTGATTTTTTTTCCAAAGCTCCTGGCTCTGATCTCTTTGCTTTCTTTTATACATTTCTTTGGAAATTGCAATCATCCTTTTTCACTTTGGGCTGAAAAGAAGTCTGTTGGGTTCAATCCAGTCCCTCTTAGCCTTGATATCAGGCAGTCATATTCATTCCATGACTCATAGCATGCTCTTTTATAAATTGTCTTTCCCTAACACTAAGGTTATGATTTTTCCAGTGGTCATGTATGGATGTGAGAGTTGGACTGTGAAGAAAGCTGAGTGCAGAAGAATTGATGCTTTTGAACTGTGGTGTTGGATAAGACTCTTGAGAGTCCCTTGGACTGCAAGGAGATCCAACCAGTCCATCCTAAAGGAGATCAGTCCTGGGTGTTCATTGGCGGGACTGATGTTGAAGCTGAAACTCCAATACTTTGGCCACCTCATGCGAAGAACCGATTCATTGGAAAAGACCCTGAGGTTGGGAGGGGTTGGGAGCAGGAGGAGAAGGGGACGACAGAGGATGAGATGCCTGGGTGGCATCATCGACTCAATGGACATGAATTTGAATGAACTCTGGGAGTTGGTGATGGACAGGGAGGTCTGGCATGCTGTGATTCATGGGATCGCAAAGAGTCGGATAGGACTAAGAGACTGAGCTGAACTGAACTGAACACTACTAAGTTAGCTGTTACCACTTTCTTCAATATACCTTGGATCATTCTGTTCATAGTGTTTATCACAATCTGAAATTATCTTATTCTTGTATAACTTGGCTTCATGATTGTTTGTGAGGCCCTTTAGGATAACAATTTATTTTCTGATTTGTTTAATAATATCTCCTCAGAACTTAGGGATGTACTTTCCACACAGTATGGATTCAATACACACTTGTTGAGCAAACTGAATAAATGAAATGCACAATGTTACCTTACGCTATATGTAAAGGTGGAATTGCTGTTGTTTACCTGGTCGGAACACTATAATTTCCAAAATCTGGACAAGAAAGTTTGCTTTGTATTTCATTCAGCAAAGTGTAGATACTTATTACAACATGTAAGAGTTTATGAAGACATGGACAGAGATTAATTGAGAAGGCCATAACCGTAGATTGAGAAGCACTGAACTTGAATACAATCGCACACAACACATCCTATGTCTTGTATTGTGAAATTGTTGCCAAAACTTGGCCTCTGTTCAACAGTACTGAACAGAAACATGGAGACAGAGTTTAGGGTGAAATAGAAAAGTGTAGCTTTTATTGCTTTGCCAGGCAAAGAGGGCCATCGTGGGCTCATCCCCTGAAGACAGTGTGACCCATCCTGGCAGGGGTAGTGAGGAGTTTTCTAGTGTTCAAGAGCACGGTGTGATCAACTCGTGGACCATTCTTGGATTGGTTGCATCAAGGTGAAGTTTCAAGCATCATCAACCTCTGGTTTCAACCCATCTAGGGTTTTGTTCTTGTGGTCATCAGTTTTAATCTGGAGCAAGGTCTGCTTCTTATAAAAACATCTCAGGAATGTGTGTCAGGCCTTTATCTGTATCTTTCAGGAAACTGGGAGTTAGATGATTCTGTTATGTCACGGAATTATAGTATAAATTGTTACCAGTTCCTTAGCCCAACAGCTGTTCTTTGTTTCCACATCTTCATATTCCCCCATTATTAATCACTGAGTCTGCATCTTACTTCAAAAGACAAGGGCACAGGGGTTTGTACACGGTTTCAGAATTCTGATATTAGCTTGTATTTTTTTCCCCTTTAGCTCAGCATGGTTTCCTGATGTGAGGAGCCAACTCATTAGAGAGGACCGTGATGTTGAGAAAGACTGAAAGCAAAAGGTGAAGGAGCAGCAGAGGATGAGATGGTTAGAAAGCATCACCGAGTCAGTGGACATGAATTTGAACAAAATCCAGGAGAAAGTGGAGTACAAGGAAGTCTGGTGTGCTGCAGTCTGTGAAGCTGCAGAGTTGGACACAACTTAGTGACCGAACAGCAGCATTGCTTTGGGAATTGCATTTTGTCTGCTCTGAATTAACATGACTCCTTTTATCATTCCAGGTATGTTTGTTTATTTCTATGTGCTCTGGACTTCTCTGTACTAGAGACAGTCACCTGTCTATTTCAGTGCCCTTCTTTATACCAGTTACTGAAAGTTTCCCATTTCTGCTTGTTTAGTTATCACAGTTCATTTTATAAGAGTGTGCCTTGTCAGCTGCCTGTTTGCAGAGTCAGTCCCTCAATATGCTCTTTGTTAATCCCTTGCAATACTGCAGTTGTCAGTTTTCTCTGTTGTGTTCTTACTCTGCTTTTTGATTCTCTTCGGGAATGAAATTGAGGTTCAAGATACTTGGGTGCTCAGTCGTGTTCGACTCTTTGCAACCTGCTAGGCTCTTTTGTCTGTGGGACTTTCCAGGCAAGAATACTGGAGTGCGTTGCCATTTCCTCCTCCAGGGGATGTTTCCCATCCAGGTATCAAACCCACATCTTCTGAGTGTCTTGCATTGCAGGCAGATTCTTACTGCTTGAGCCATTGAGGTTCAAGGATCACTCTTTTTTATTGGACATACATTTGCCAAATTGAATCTAAGTTGAAAACAGATTGCCTAGAAACACAGATACTATCACAAGATGTAACACTCTCAAATACTCACTCTGGCTAAAGCAGATCAAGAGTTTACTCAGAATCCATTTCAGCCCCAGTAATACGTGGACAGAAACACTCCAGCATTCACTACATGCTTACGGAGAATCACAGAGCTTTCTGAAGAATGCAGAAGAATAGTGACAAGGGGTGGGTTTCGGGTCATTTTAAATTAGATGTCTTAAAAAGAGGAGTTAATTTACTATTAAGCTGAGTTAGTTAATTAAATCATGTAAACTTTAAAATATTTGTGCATTCTTTTTCTGTAATTGTGTCATGGTATATTTAGAATCAAACAAAATATTTTACACTTTTATTTAACAAAAATTAGGCATAAACTCCAGAAGAAAAAAAATCTAAATTTCTAAAAACTAAGTAGTTGCAGATCTTTGCAAAGAATGAAGAAAATCCACCTGGTGTCTTTTCCACCACTAAATGTTGATGATTCAGGGACTTCCGTGATAGTCTAGTGGTTTGGACTTTTCCTTCCAATGCAGGAGGTGCAAGTTCCATCACTGTGGGGGAGGAACTAAGATCCCACATGTCTCATGGCCAAGGAACCAAAACATAAAACAGAAGCAACGTCATAACAAATTCATTGGAGATTTTGAAAATGGTCCATATCAGAGAAAAAAAAAAAAAACTTTAAAAATTGTTGATGATTCAGTGCAAAGGCAGAATATTTAGGGTTTTCTTATTGAATACGGTGATGGTAGAAAGGCAATAAATTTAACACAGATTATATCCAAGCTCCATAGACTCAGATATGTTAAAGAAAGCTATTCTGTATATTTTCTTTGTACCATTTTTCTCCGCCTCTCTGTTCTTAATCTGGCAGCACTCTGTGGAGGTGTGGTAACAGATAAAGCATGGGGGTTTGTTTGGGCTGGCTTGCAAAGTGATTTGAAAGCCTTCTTAAAGGTTTTCAATGCTGGCTTGAAGGGTACCTGGTAGACACTGACAGGTTTTAAGCAGTAAATTACTTTGTCAAATTTGCAGTTTAAAAGCTACCTCTGGCTGTGGTGCGGGGGATGGATTTGCAGTGTGCTGAGACTAAAGGCAAGGAGAAGCTTCTGGAACGTGATGCCACTACCTCTAAGAACCGCAGTAACTGAAACAAGAAGCAGGATCCTGCGAAAAGAGTGGGGCGAGAGATCAGGTTCTGGGACACCTCTTCTTTTTTTAATGTATTCATTTTTAATCGGGGGATAATTGCTTTAGAGTATTGTGTTAGTTTCTGCCATACATTAACATGAATCAGGCATAGATATACATAATTCCTTCCCTCTTGAACCTCCCTCTCACCCCCACCACATCCCACCCCTCTAGGTGGGCACAGAGCTCCCTGGGTCAAAGAGCAAGTTCCTACTGGCTATCTCCCAGGTGGATCAGTGGGTAAAGAATCCATCTGCAATGCAGGAGACACAAGAGCTACTGATTTGATCCCTGGATCAGGAAGATCCCCTAGAGAAGGACAGGGCAACCCATTGCAGAATTCTTGTGTGGAGTATCCCATGGACAGGGTCTCCTGGTGGGCTAGAGTCCATGGGGTCACAGAGTCGTATATGAATGAAGCAACTGAGCATGCACACATCTTTTCTTAGAGGTAGCTTCTGAGTGCCTCTCTTGGTTTGGCCTTTGGTCAGTATGCCTGCTCCACCCCTTACCTGGTAACACTCCAACATGGGGAGGAGTATAGAAAATCAACCTAATCATAATCTAGTTCTGATAGTAAAAAAAAAAAAAAAGTCACCTTGAGTCTTTGCTTGGCCAGAGGTACTCAGTTCAGTATCTGCTGACCCTTTATCTTCAGATTACTAATCAGACTCAGAGTGTGTGAGAAACACACGTGCATACACCCTCTTACCACTCAAGTCCTCTTATATTGTAAGCTAATTATGGAACCTGCGGGCAAGAAAGCTGGGGCCAAGGATGTGGTCACTGGTTTCTCCTGCCAATTCTCACATTTGACTATGACCTTCTAGGACTGGGCTCCTCCTTTCCCCTCATAGTCATTGATATTTGCAACAGAATAGGATGAGGGCAGGGCAGGAACTGAGTCAAGTTTCTCTTGGAAGCTGAAACACAGTAGAATGTATAAAGCTGATATTCAGCTGAGAGATAGGGCTGAGCAGTGAAATCAAATGTGAAAAGTGCTGAATCACTTGATTCTAAAAAAGGACTGAAAGGCTCATCCCACAAAATGCTACTTCAGTTAGAGCTAAGAGATCAGAGATTTAGACACAAGGTTCTTGCTTGCTATTTGTTTTGTATGACTTAACTGTGCATGCAACAAATTATGACATTATAATATTGATGTTGTTAATAATGATTATGCAAGAAGGGTGACAATGGAATGTGGCAATAAGAAGATGGGAATTTTTGCCCCCAGTTCAGTTCAGTTCGGTCGCTCAGTCCTGTATGACTCTTTGCGACCCCATGAATCGCAGCACGCCAGGCCTCCCTGTTCATCACCATCTCCCGGAGTTCACTCAGACTCACGTCCATCGAGGCCGTGATGCCATCCAGCCATCTCATCTTCTGTCGTCCCCTTCTCCTCCTGCCCCCAATCCCTCTCAGCATCAGAGTTTTTTCTAGTGAATCAACTCTTCGCATGAGGTGGCCAAAGTACTGGAGTTTCAGCTTCAGCATCATTCCTTCCAAAGAAATCCCAGGATTGATCTCCTTCAGAAAGGAATGGTTGGATCTCCTTGCAGTCCAAGGGACTCTCAAGGGTCTTCTCCAACACCACAGTTCAAACGCATCAATTCTTCGGCGCTCAGCCTTCTTCACAGTCCAACTCTCACATCCATACATGACCACAGGAAAAACCATAAGCCTTGACTAGATGGACCCTGGTAGGCAAAGTAATGTCTCTGCTTTTGAATATACTATCTAGGTTGGTCATAACTTTTCTTCCAAGGAGTAAGCATCTTTTAATTTCATGGCTACAGTCACCATCTGCAGTGATTATAGATCCCCCAAAAATAAAGTCTGACACTGTTTCTACCGTTTCCCCATCTATTTCCCATGAAGTGATGGGACCCGATGCCATGATCTTTGTTTCCTGAATGTTGAGATTTAAGCCAACTTTTTCACTCTCCTCTTTCACTTTCATCAACAGGCTTTCTAGCTCCTCTTCACTTTCTTCCATAAGGGTGGTATCATCTGCATATCTGAGGTTATGATATTTCTCCAGGCAATCTTGATTCCAGCTTGTGTTTCCTCTAGTCCAGCGTTTCTCATGGTGTACTGTGCATAGAAGTTAAATAAGCAGGGTGACAATATACAGCCTTGACATACTCCTTTTCCTATTTGGAACCAGTCTGTTGTTCCATGTCCAGTTCTAACTGTTGCTTCCTGACCTGCATACAGATTTCTCAAGAGGTAGGCCAGGTGGTCTGGTATTCCCATTTCTTTCAGAATTTTCCACAGTGTATTGTGATCCACACAGTCAAAGGCTTTGGCATAGTCAATAAAGCAGAAATAAATGTTTTTCTGGAACTCTCTTGCTTTTTCCATGATCCAGCAGATATTGGCAATTTGATCTCTGGTTCCTCTGCCTTTTCTAAAACCAGCTTGAACATCAGGGAGTTCACGGTTCACGTATTGCTGAAGCCTGGCTTGGAGAATTTTGAGCATTACTTTACTAGCATGTGAGATGAGTGCAATTGTCTGGTAGTTTGAGCATTCTTTGGCATTGCCTTTCTTTGGGATTGGAATGAAAACTGACCTTTTTCCAGTCCTGTGGCCACTGCTGAGTTTTCCAAACTTGCTGGCATATTGAGTGCAACACTTTCACAGCATCATCTTTCAGGATTTGAAACAGCTCAACTGGAATACCATCACCTCCACTAGCTTTGTTCATAGTGATGCTTTGTAAGGCCCACTTGACTTCACATTCCAAGATGTCTGGCTCTAGATTAGGGATCACATCATCATGATTGTCTGGGTCGTGAAGATCGTCGTGAAGAATACACAGTTCTTCCGTGTATTCTTGCCACCTCTTCTTAATATCGTCTGCTTCTGTTAGGTCCATACCATTTCTGTCCTTTATCGAGCCCATCTTTGCATGAAATGTTCCCTTGGTACCTCTAATTTTCTCGAAGAGGTCTCTAGTGTTTCCCATTCTGTTCTTTTCCTCTATTTCTTTGCATTGATCGCTGAAGAAGGCTTTCTTATCTCTTCTTGCTATTCTTTGGAACTCTGCATTCAGATGCTTATNCCAGTCCCCTATAATGAAAAAGGACATCTTTTTTGGGTGTTAGTTCTAAAAGATCTTGTAGGTCTTCATAAAACCCTTCAGCTTCAGTTTCCTCAGTGTTACTGGTTGGGGTATAAACTTGAATAACTGTGATATTGAATGGTTTGCCTTGGAGACAAACAGAGATCATTCTGTCATTTTTGAGATTGCATCCAAGTACTGCATTTCGGACTCTTCTGTTGACCATGATGGCTACTCCATTTCTTCTGAGGGATTCCTGCCTGCAGTAGTAGATGTAATGGCCATCTGAGTTAAATTCACCCATTCCAGTCCATTTTAGTTTGCTGATTCCTAGAATGTCGACGTTCACCCTTGCCATCTCTTGTTTGACCACTTCCAATTTGCCTTGATTCATGGACCTGACATTCCAGGTTCCTATGCAGTATTGCTCTTACAGCATGGGATCTTGCTTCTATCACCGGTCACATCCACAACTGGGTATTGTTTTGCTTTGGCTCCATTCCTTCATTCTTTCTTGAGTTATTTCTCCACTGACCTCCAGTAGCATATTGGGCACCTAATGACCTGGGGAGTTCCTCTTTCAGTATCCTATCATTTTGCCTTTTCCTACTGTTCATGGGGTTCTCAAGGCAAGAATACTGAAGTGGCTTGCCATTCCCTTCTCCAGTGGACCACATTCTGTCAGGCCTCATCACCATGACCTGCCCGTCTTGGGTTGCCTTGCAGGCATAGCTTGGTTTCATTGAGTTAGACAAGGCTGTGGTCCTAGTGTGATTAGACTGACTAGTTTTCTGTGAGTATGGTTTCAGTGTGTCTTCCCTCTGATGCCTTCTTGCAATACTTACCATCTTACTTGGGTTTGTCTTACCTTGGGCATGGGGTATCTCTTCACGGCTGCTCCAGCAAAGCACAGCCGCTGTTCCTTACCTTGGACGAGATGTATCTCCTCACCGCCGCCCTTCCTGACCTTCAACGTGGGAGAGCTCCTCTAGGCCCTCCTGTGCCAGCGCAGCCACTGCTCCCTGGACATGGGTTGATCTTCCCGGCTGCCGCCCCTGGCCTCGGGCGCAGGGTGGCTCCTCCCGGCCACCTTCCCTGGCCTTGGATGCGGGGTGTCTCCTCCCAGCCCCCGACCCTGGCCTCAGACATGGGGGTGGCTCCTTCAGACTGTTGCTCCTGACCTCGTACATGGGGTGGCTCCTCTTGGCTGTGCTGAATGCGCCGGCCGTCGCAATTTCTCTGCTCCTCTCAATATTTCTTAATTGCTTGTGACCAAGGAGATAAAAAGATGCTGTTGCCTCAGTGGAGTCCAATTCTTACACTAAATATTCCTAACTTTCCTACAACATGTTCCTGAGAAACAAGTCAGCCATGCCTTCTGTGTTCAAGAGAAGAAGTGATCTGTCCTTGCACAAGAGGGATGTCTGGATGCATTAGACGGGTGAGAAATAATAGTGTTAATAGTAATAGCTCTTCAACTTAGGACTTATCCAAAGGGCTTTGGAAGATGTTTTAGACTCAGTTTAAGTTTGAGGGTTGACTTCATATGATATTGCTTATATGTGGAATCTAAAAAAATGTTACAAGTGAACTTATATACAAAACACAAATATATTCACAAACATAGAAAACAAACATGGTTATCAAAAGGGTAAGGGGTGGGGGAGTGATAAGTTGTGAGTTTTAGATCAGCATATATGCAGTGCTCTATATAGAATAAACACCAATGACCTATTGTATATCACTGGGAATTGTACTCAATATTTTGCAATAATTTATGAAGGAAGAGAATCTGAAAAAGAACATATATTTATTTTTTCTGTATACTTTGCTGTACACCTGAAACTAACAAAACATGGTAAATCAACTGTACTTCAGTTAAAAAGCAATGTAAATATTGACTCCAAAATCCACTCTTATTAAGCCCAGATTAATAGCCTCTGTGTGTCAGCCCTTCATATTTTATATTACATTGGATTGTCATTAACTCTGAATCAGAGCAGATGATATTACTTCCAACTGTAGATGAGAACTATGAGATTTGGGGAAACAAGAGAATTATCAACCAACTAGTAAATGTTAGAACTAGAATCATGACTAAGGTTTCACTGAAGGGTTTTTCACTCCCTGCTTAAGAGTATGCTCTAGGATTTTGCTTTCAGGCCTCATTTGAATGAGTTCTACTCAGGTTATCTTCCAGTGGCATGTTGTTACCAGGAAAACAAGTTGATAAAGCCTATGCCTGGCATCTCTTATATAAATTCTATCTAGTAACCCTCAATCGTTCCCTCCAAATAAATCCCAGGGCTGATCTCCTTCAGAATGGACTGGTTGGATCTCCTTGCAGCCCAAGGGACTCTCAAGAGTCTTCTCCAACACCACAGTTCAAAAGCATCAACTCTTCAGTGCTCAGCTTTCTTCACAGTCCAACTTTCACATCCATACATGACCACTGGAAAAACCATAGTCTTGACTAGATGGACCTTTGTTGGCAAAGTAATGACTCTGCTTTTAAATATGTTATCTAGGTTGGTCATAACTTTTCTTCCAAGGAATAGTGTCTTTTAATTTCATGGAGGGAATGATGCTGAAGCTGAAATTCCAGTACTTTGGCCACCTCATGAGAAGAGTTGACTCATTGGAAAAGACTCTGATGTTGGGAGGGATTGGGAGCAGGAGGAAAAGGGGATGACAGAGGATGAGATGGCTGGATGGCATCAACGACTCAATGGACATGAGTTTGAGTGAACTCCGGGAGTTGGTGATGGACAGGGAGGCCTGGTATGCTGCGATTCATGGGGTCACAGTCAGACACGACTGAGCGACTGAACTGAATTGAACTGAACCCTCAATCAGAAACCTAACACTTTATGTCAGGAACCAGTTTTGTGAAGTAAGAGTGGCAATGTTTAGTAACACAGAGAGCTAAACACCAGGATATCCAAGACTATGGTCTTGTCCCAGGTATGTCTTATATGATACCAAGAAATTCATCTGCTTCAATATTCTCCTTGTTGTTGTTTAGTCGCTAAGTCTTGTCCAACTTTTTTGTGATCCCATGAACTGTATAGCCCAACAGGCTCCTCTGTCCATGAGATTTCCCAGGCAAGAATACTAGAGTGAATCACTATTTCCTTCTCCAGGGGATCTTCCTGACCCAATGGTAGAACCCATATTTTCTGCATTGGCAGGCAGATTCTTTACTGCTGAGCCACCAGGGAAGCTTTTCCTTCTTATTACATGGGGAAATAAAGTCTTCCTGGCCTAGAAGGCAAAATGATGAGAAAGCATGTGTGAGCTTGTTTCCTAAGTGTGGGATGTTGTAAACGGTGAGATTTTGGTGTAAGTAAGGGGCAGACTGAACAGGGTCTTCTCCATCTCTCTGGCCAGAGTCTTCCCACCCTAGGAGGGTGAATCTCTCGCCACTTTCTTTCCTCAAAGTTCCATGTCCAGGCATCACAAAAAAGCCACACATATGTTCCCACTGCTACCCAGGAAGCTAGAACTCCCTCCTAGAGGTTACTCATCCCAACTCAGTACCTTGTCATTCCTTTATCCATTCATTCATTACATATTTAGTGAAATATTCTTTGAAGAACTAAAGACATGGGATTGGAAAACAAGGTCTCCCCCTCAAAGGATGTGGCCCACCAGGGAAAGTCTGCGTGTAAATAAGCTACTTCAGGCCAATTTAATATGTTTTTGGGTTGGTGCATGTACTTCAGAATAGGCTTTCATGAGATAATCGGACACAGCTAAACCAAGATGGCAAGCCTTTCCCAAGAAGGCCATCCTTCTGCAAAACATGCTGGAGAAAAAGAATAGTTCAGACATCACAAGGGAAATGATCTCCAGGGAAATCCTTGCTGCCTCTGTCGGAGCAATAACCATGTCAAGGCAGTAGGTATATGTTTTCTGTGCACTGCTGAATTCTCACAGGCTCCCCAGGAAGTAGTATTGTATCCACGGTGTACAGAAGTGGAAAGAGAACAGAAGCACATTCTGATAACGTAAGTGTGCATATTGGATCACTCAGCTGGTGAAAGGCCAGGACTTGTAACCAAGTCTATTTCAAGTTCAAGGCCATGCTATTAACCATTGTAAGTCAAAACTTACAAGTGGAGGCTCTTATAGTGTACTATTCAGAATTACACAGTTAAAAAATGGTTAGTTACTGCTGTTTAGTCACTCAATCATGTCCGACTCTTACTACCTCATGGACTGTAGCCTGCCAGGCCCCTCTGTCCATGAGATTTCCCAAACGAGAATACTGGGGTGAGTTGTCATTTCCTGCTCCAGGGGATCTTCCTGGCCCATGGATCGAACCCACATCCCTCCTGCCTTGGCAGACAGATTCTTTACCATTGAGCCACCAGGGAAGGCCAGAAAGTGGTTAAGCTGCAAATAAAACCCAGTTCTGTCTGGTTCCAACCCTTGTACCCTTAACCCTTCGCTCTCCTGGAAACACATGTGCAAATGTTTAAGAACAGTCACTTTGGAGATCATTCTGTTAGTCTGCTGGGGTTGTCATAGCAAAGGACCACAAACTTTGGGAGGCTTTAAACAAGAGAAATGCATTGTCTCACAGTTCTAGAGGTTGGAAGTCTGAGATCAAGGTGTCAGCTGGGTTGATTCTTTGGACAGCTTTGAGGAGGAATCCATTCCAGGCCTCATTCCTGGCTTCTGGAGGTTGCTGGCAATTATGGCTATTTCCGGTCTGTACATGCATTAGCTTGATCTCTGCCTTCATCTTCACATGGGCCCTGTGTGTGCCATTGTGCCCAAATCTCTCCTCTTTATTTATTTTTTTTTTTTGTAAGGACACCAATCATATTGAAGTAGATTCCCACCTTACTCCAGAATCAGCTCCTTTTAACTGATTCCATCAGTGATGACCCCATTTCCAAACACACTGACATTCTGAGATGCTAGCGGTTAGCTCTTTCACACTTGAATTTTGCCAGGACATGATTCAATCCATCATAGTTCTCCAGCAATGCTGAGGCTCCCAATGCAGATGAAGAAATTGCATCTTTCTGTGTTTGGAGAGACAGACGAGGAAGAATCATGGAGACCCTATTCCAGTCTTACTAAGGAGTTTTTTTCTCTTTGAAGAGAGACGGAGATGACTATATGAATTGCTGTGGCTGCTGTTTCTACCAGAGTGGTGAGAAGTCTGAGCATGGCAACAGAGAGGAGCCCCCACTACGGGGGTATGGGGCAGGGGGCTCCATGTAGCAACGAAGGCTGCATGTAGCAATGAAGACCTGGGACAACAACAACAACAAATATATATATATATATATATATATATATATATAAGCACAGCCTACAGGGCTGTGTGCATATGTGTGTGTGTATGTGAAATTCATCAACCTTCTTGAGTAACTAACTCTGAATACCAGTTTTTCAGAATATTTTCTATGGATTGTTAATTTCATGCCAGAATTCAAATGGAAATTTAAACCAAAAGAAAGTTTCTCAGTTGCATCTGACTCTTTGTGACCCCATGGATGATAAAGTCCATGGAAATCTTTAGCCATTCCCCTCTCCAGGGTATCTTCCCCACCCAGGGATCGAACTCAGGTCTCCCACATTGCCTGCAGGGTCTTTACCAGCTGAGCCACTAGGGAAGCCCAAAAGAAACCAAAAGAACATAAAGATAAATAGTGGAGCTTGCTTGCTTTTCACCCCATTTATTCTGTTGGTGACTTTTTTTTTCCTTACCCTGTATATTTTTATGTCAGACTCTGATTTGTGAAGCTTTTTTTTAGTCCTCATAAGGAACAGCATTGATTTTCATGCTGTGTTCTAACCTCCAGAGCAGTTCTATAGGTTAGCTCAGTTTCATAGAGACTGGAAAACGAGCTCAGAGAAGTGACTTATTTTACCCACTTGGTAGGAAGGTGTCAGAAACAATGCCAGAATCCATGTTCCTTTGTCTCAAGGCTGGTGCTAGTTCCTTGGTGGCTCCATGATCATGTACAGTTTGCAATGAGGTCCTTTTGGATAGAGGCTCATGAATGACCCAGGCAGAGTTGAGATTAAATCCATATGGAAACTTCAGGACAACTGTGGAGACGAAAATAGACTCCTCAGCCCGACTTGGCCAAATCAACATTTGTCAGGGAGAGCCCTGGGATTGGGAATTTTTTGCACACACTCCTTGACATTGTGGTGATTTTAAGGCTTTGATATTATTAGACCTGAGGTCAGAAAGCTGGAATGTTATCTGTGACTGTCATCAGTTGCAAATTTTTAAGTAGAACTGTTAGTTCTCTGAGTTTTAACTACATTTGTAAAATAAGGACAAACATTGCTTAGTTGTAAGGAAAACATAAGATCAACTTTCTGAAAGCATTTTTTGACATATAATGAAGTAGAGATAATAGCTACTACTATTTCTGTAAAGTCAGGCTTAGAGTGAACTCCTGTTTGCTGGATCACATGTTTTCCCACAGTAAGTTCTGCCATTTCAAGGCAGTGGAAAACAAAAAAAAAACAAAACCTTGATCTAAAATGTGAACTCAAGCCACATCTATGAGTGGCTTGATTCTGTATTCAAAAAAGATGTATTTGTTATGGTTCCACAGTTTCTGTCTTTGTTATTTTCCCTCAATACTTTATAAAATAACTTATCAAATCAAAAATCGATCTACATGTACTTTGGATATATTTTAAATGCTCATCAAAACAAATGGAATCCATTGAACTTTATTTGTTCTTTAATACTGCTGTTGGTGATAGTTTGATTAACAATGGCAGGTTTAATCTTCAAATCTCAGGCCCAGGGTCTCTTGATTTCTGGAACAATCTTCCCCAAGCCTGAAGGTATAGTAAGAGTTTAGCTAGGCTGGATTCAGGTTTAGCTGTCCTAAATCAGGGGTGTAGTGTTAGTTTTCATGATTATGGCTTCAATTACTCAGAGTAAGTCCTACCTTCCTGACCCCATCTTCCCACTTCCCTCCAAATGAGTTTAGCCTCTCTCAGGATTCTTCTTCTTCTTCTTTTTTTTTTTGTTTCCCTTAGCTTTATTAGATATAATTTACATATAACATTGTATTAATTTAAGATATATAACATAATGATTATATATA
>SJYQ01000648.1:1717654-1743178 GCA_006410935.1 Redunca redunca | reverse complement strand
ATCATCTCTCTGGGTCATCCCAGTGCACCAGCCCCAAGCATCCTGTATCCTGTATCAAACCTAGACTGGTGATTCATTTCTTACACGATAGTATACATGTTTCAATGCCATACTCCCAAATCATCCCACCCTCTCCCTCTCCCACAGAGTCCAAAAGTCTGTTCTATACATCTGTGTCTCTTTTGCTGTCTCACATACAGGGCTATCATTACCATCTTTCTAAATTCCATATATGTGTGTTAGTATACTGTATTGGTGTTTTTCTTTCTGGCTTCACTCTGTATAATAGGCTCCAGTTTCATCCACCTCATTAGAATGGATTCAAATGTATTCTTTTTAATGGCTGAGTAATATTCCATTGTGTATATGTACCACAGCTTCCTTATCCATTCATCTGCTGATGGACATCTAAGTTGCTTCCATGTCCTGGCTATTATAAACAGTGCTGTGATGAACATTGGGGTAAATGTGTCTCTTTCAATTCTGGTTTCCTCAGTGTGTATGCCCAGCAGTGGGATTGCTGGGTCATAAGGCAGTTCTATTTCCAGTTTTTTAAGGAATCTCCACACTGTTCTCCATACTGACTATACTAGTTTGCATTCCCACCAACAGTGTAAGAGGGTTCCCTTTTCTCCACACCCTCTCCAGCATTTATTGCTTGCAGGCTTCTGGATCGCAGCCATTCTGACTGGTGTGAAATGGTACCTCATTGTGGTCTTGATTTGCATTTCTCTGATAATGAGTGATGTTGAGCATCTTTTTATGTGTTTGTTAGCCATCCATATGTCTTCTTTGGAGAAATGCCTATTTAGTTCTTTGGCCCATTTTTTGATTGGGTCGTTTATTTTTCTGGAATTGAGCTGCAGGAGTTGCTTGTGCGAAAAGAATAAAATATTTAGGAATATATCTACCTAAAGAAACTAAAGACCTATATATAGAAAACTATAAAACACTGGTGAAAGAAATCAAAGAGGACACTAATGGAGAAATATACCATGTTCGTGGATCGGAAAAATCAATATAGTGAAAATGAGTATACTAGCCAAAGCAATCTACAGATTCAATGCAATCCCTATCAAGCTACCAGCGGTATTTTTCACAGAGCTAGAACAAATAATTTCACAATTTGTATGGAAATACAAAAAACATTGAATAGCCAAAGAAATCTTGAGAAAGAAGAATGGAACTGGAGGAATCAACCTGCCTGACTTCAGGCTCTGCTACAAAGCCACAGTCATCAAGATAGTATGGTACTGGCACAAAGACAGAAATATAGATCAATGGAACAAAACAGAAAGCCCAGAGATAAATCCACACACCTATGGACACCTTATCCTTGACAAAGGAGGCAAGAATATACAATGGATTAAAGACAATCTCTTTAACAAGTGGTGCTGGGAAAACTGGTCAACCACTTGTAAAAGAAGGAAACTAGAACACTTTCTAACACCATACACAAAAATAAACTCAAAATGGATTAAAGATATAAACGTAAGACCAGAAACTATAAAACTCGTAGAGGAGAACATAGGCAAAACTCTCTGACATAAATCACAGCAGGATCCTCTATGATCCACCCCCCAGAATTCTGGAAATAAAAGCAAAAATAAACAAATGGGATCTAATTCAAATTAAAAGCTTCTGCACAACAAAGGAAACTATAAGCAAGGTGAAAAAACAGCCTTCAGAATGGGAGAAAATAATAGCAATTGAAGCAACTGACAAACAACTAATCTCATAATTTCAAACATTTTAAAAATCTTGACTGTTGCCTTGCACTGGATTCCATTGCCTCTTCTTTACTCCAGGATATGGGTTCAGAAATAATCCCCCTTCCTGTGTTTTAAATGCTTTTCCTCTCTCTTAGGTCATACACATCAACAACTATACATGCTTGTTATCTTGTCTTCTGACAAGATAATATCTTTGATCCCATAGGACTTCTGGACTACTGTCTCATTTCACTGTGTTTATAGTAAACCACTTCAGAGTGTTATATTTACTCACTCCCCATTTACACTTCTTTTTCCTAGAACCCACTGTTAATCCGCCATATCAGGAAACTACTCTTGTCAGTCTCTACCCAGTGATCCCCCTATTGCTATGTCCATCTGTGAATATTCAATTTTTCCTCACATTACTTATGAGCCATGAAATTAAGACTCTTTCTCCTTGGAAGAAAAGTTATGGCCAATCTAGACAGCATATTAAAAAGCAGAGACATTATTTTGCCAACAAAGGTCTGTCTAGTCAAAGTTTTTGTTTTTCCAGTAGTCATGTATGGATATGAGAGTTGGACTATAAAGACAGCTGAGCACTGAAGAATTTATGCTTTTGAACTATGGTGTTGGAGAAGATTCTTGAGAGTCCCTTGGACTGCAAGGAGATCCAACCAGTCCATCCTAAAAGAAATCAGTCCTGGATATTCATTGGATATCCAATACTTTGGCCACCTGATGTGAAGAACTGACTCATTGGAAAAGACCCTAATTCTGGGAAAGATTGGAAGTGGGAGGAGAAGGGGATGACAGAGGATGAGATGGTTGGATGGCATCACCAACTTGATGGACATGTTGGTGATGGACAGGAAAGCCTGGTGTGCTGCAGTCTGTGGGGTCACCAAGAGTCAAACATGACTAAGTGACTGGACTAAACTGAACTTACTATGAGCAATAATACAAGGGTCTGTCTACCTCACCTTGGACCGTTTTCTTCATTTGGCTTCAAAGATTCTATTCTCTCATTTCTCCTACCTCACTCTCTTCTCCTCTTCATTCTTCTCTTATTAGTTCTTCTTCATCTTTCAAGTCTCCAAACATTTAAAAATAGGTACCTCTATCTCTCTGTTTCTCTTCCTTGTCTCTGTTTCACGTCACCAAAGTCAGATTTACTGTGATGTAATTTGAGGCAATAAAGCTCTCCCTTTTTTGGTGTTTCATTCTGTGAAATTTGATAGATGCAGATATGCATGTAATCACCACCACAATTGAGATTAGAGCATTTCTATCACCCCAAAATTTCCGTAACTCCTTTGTAGGATAGGGGTGCCTCGTGTGCTGCAGTCCATAGGGTCAGAAATGACTTAGCAACTGAAAAATAACAACAAGTTAGATTGCATAGATTCACCATAGTTTATCTATTTACCAGTCAAAACACATTGGGCTATTTCCAGTTTCAGGCAATTATGAATATGCATTCACATAAATATTTGACATATGTTTTCATTATTTGGGGTAAATACCTATGAGTAGAAGTACTGTGTCATATTGTAAGTACATATTTAACTGTATTAGACATTACTACACTGATTTTCAAAGTCACTGTACCATTTTCATTACCTTATCAACCCAGAATCAGTGTTCAATTTGCTCTATATGTTTTTCCATCACTTGGTATTGCCAACTTATTTCATACTCTATTTAAGATATGGTGATAACCTAAGGTTGTAAAGACTTTCTCCTGTTTCTTTCAAAAGTTTTATAGCTTTATGTGATGTATTTATATTTATTATTAATTTTGAGGGTTTTTTATATACATATATAGCATGAGGTATGATAGATATTTTTTTTTCCTGTTAGCACACTGTTTCAAAGTTAGGGAAAAAAAAAAATTCAGCCTTTCACTATTAAGAATGATATTAGCTGTAGGTTGTTTTTAGGTGACCTTTATCAGATTGATAAAGCTGACTTTAATTTCTAATTGGTTTAAAATTTTCAACATAAATGCATGTTGAATTTTATAAAATATTTTGTCTATACTCTTGAAACAATTTTATTCTTATTTAATTCTCTTGATATTGTGAATTGCATTGATGGATTGTTAATTCAAACTAAATTTAGGTAGGTGGCAGCTCCTTACTGTGGTTCTCTTGCATTTTTGCATAAGTTGGAGTGTATAGAACACACTTTTGGTTTTGGTTATGAGCCTTATACTTTCCAGTGAGTACTTTTGGTGGATTAACTAAAGTGCTGGCCAAATTCCCTTCCAGGACTGAAAGTCTTATTCTTCCATCTGCTGGGAGTATTGCAAAAAGATGACCATCAACTATTAGTCCTCTATAAGAATAAGCATAGCTGATAAAACATCTGCTTCACCAAAGGTCTTTAGGACCTTTGCAGGACTTCAACACAGTCAATCACTGATCAACATAGAGGTGTAATAATATCCAGGATGCACAATAATATCCAGGATACACAACATCCAGGTGACCTGTAAAAGGTCAACCAAAAAACCTGCAGCTAATATTCTTAATGGTAGCTATTCCTTGTTTTTCAGTTGCTCAATCATGTCTGACTCCGTGATCCCATGGATTGCAGCATGCCGGTCTTCCTGGTCCTTCACCATCTCCTGGAGCTTGCTTATTCTAAATGGTGATGTACAATCTTGCAACAATGCTGAAAGTCCATTTAGCTCTAGAGCCCTTTGGGAGACATT
The DNA here is from genome assembly GCA_006410935.1 of Redunca redunca. NCBI lineage: Eukaryota > Metazoa > Chordata > Mammalia > Artiodactyla > Bovidae > Redunca > Redunca redunca. Next base: position 1,738,744 of record SJYQ01000648.1, on the reverse strand, counting down.
GCTGAAGCCATCTTCAGAGCTATACCATAGCTGAACTGCCCCCCCCCCCTTGCCCAGTGTTGCTTCTGTTTTCTCCCTTCCACAGGGAACCTAAGAGTACTCTCTAATAAATATCTATTATGCATATTTTCCTGGTGACATAGACTGAAACAAATTGTGGTAATGTTGTAACTTTTCTGCTCTTGGGGCTTCCAGATGCCCACTTTTCTTCCTTCTGCTTTCCACCATTCATATCCATTTCACAGTTATTGGTAGTTTGTCTCTATCTGCTTATTTCTGGGGTGCGTGAAGATACTTTATCACATGGTTTTTTTTTGGAGAAATTGTCCATTGTTTTTTAACGTGGTATCCTAGTTTTTCTCTTTGTTTTATTTGGGAATGATAAAAGTTGAAATCTAGGTGATCCAAAAGCTACTGTGTTTCTACTACTATATTTATTCCAACACTATTTCCCAGTGCACAGCCCTTTAGAAAATATTTATTTAAAGAGAAGGGTAGAGATGAGGTGGTGGCTTGAGAAGGAAGCAGATTCAGAAAAGGCAATTTAGGATAATAGATTCCCATTAATTATATTTTTTAATTTAACACGGAATTGAGGAAATAATCTGAAAAGGAGAAGTAATCATAAAACCTGAGTTCAAGTCCTGATTTTAATAGGTGTCTTGTGATCTGAGTAAATTGCTTATTCCAATTAAATATGTTTCTGTATCTGAAAAATGAAAATGCAAATGCCTTCCTTAACTATTTTACAGGCATACTGTGAGGATAAAAAGTCCACATTTCAAGTGGAACCTCCAAATAAACATGAAGCAAGTTAAGAGTAATTTCCCATCAGAAAGTCATGTAGGATATACACAGTCTGACAAATTCAACTACTGATGAAATTGACAGAAAGCCAGTAAGTCAAAAGAAACTAGCTGGCATGCATTAACTCCAGCAGCACTTCTCAAGCAGTTCCAAGTGGGATAAAGGAAGACAGCTTGAATTTTTTTTTCAATTTTACCATCAAAACCTCCAAAGGGTACAAAAAAAGGTTTTATGGAGGTTAATCTATGGCAAGCACAATTGACTGGTGCTGTTGACTTCAGAATGCAAATGTGTTTGTTTTGGCAAGGGGAAAGAAGATGAATAAAGAGTAAAAACAAAAGAGCCCATTTCTTCTGTAAATCTTTCAGTGTTCTTGCAACAATGAGGACTTTCTCTCCTGGGGAGACAAGATTCCTAGGAGGGAATGTGAAAAGAAAAAATTAAAGGAAGGGAAAAAAATAACACAAAGCAAAATAACCTTAGGGCTCTAAGAAGTGTCCTCATTCTTGGCTTTGTTTTATATCTTAATTGTTGTTGTATTTCTGTTTTTCATAGTAAGTTTTATGGGAAAAGCCTCAGCTTTCTACAATGTAGGCACTTAATCAATATTCACTACAGAGCATGTGGCCCCAAGCATTCTTGCATAGTAATTTTGAAAAATATATATATATTTTAAAATAGACCACTATCATATAACCAAATGCAGGATTTGAAAGCAAAACAGATACTTTTGCTAAGGACTATTGCCAAAAATCATACAGGGAGTACTCCAAATCATGGAGTTTGACATTATAGAAATTAATATGATTTGGGGTCATTATTTAGACCTATATAAAACTTAATGTCCCAATGATTCTGAAGATTCACATCAAGAGTACTGGAATGTTTTGCCACTTCCTTCTCCAGGGAATCTTCCCAACCCAGGGATCAAACCCAGGTCTCTCACATTGTAGACAGACGCTTTACTGTCTGAGACACCAGGGAAGTCCAAAGATTAAGCACTTGGGTTGGGAGATTAAGCACTTCCCAACCCACTTGAGTGGGTAGGGAAGATCCCCTGGAAAAGGGAAAGGCTACCCACTCCAGTATGTTGGTCTGGAGAATTCCATGGACTGTATAGTCCATGGAGTCACAAAGAGTCAGACATGACTGAACAACTTTCACACACACGAAGCACTTGTATAATGCTATCATCTTTTACTCCAGCAGTACCATCAATGTACAGCACAATAAATATGAAATACCAAGATGTCACATGTAGCTAAAACAACTGTAACTGGGAGTAAGATATAAGGGTTGAGATATAGAAATATCTACGGCATGTTAGAAATACTATGCCCACATAGGACTAGCAATCCTCATATCAGACAAAATAAACCTTAAAATAAAGAATATTACAAGAGATAAGGAAGGGCACTACATAATGATCAAGGGATCAATCCAAGTGGAAGACATAAGAATTGTAAATATCTATGCACCCAACATAGAAGCACCTCAGTACATAAGACAAACACTAACAGACATAAAAGGAGAAATTGACAGTAACACAATAAAAGTAGGAAACTTTAACACCCCACTCAGACCAATGGACAGATCATCAAAACAGATGGACTAAGGAAGCACAAGTCAATAGTAAAGATTAATAAAACCAAAAGCTGGTTCTTTGAGAAGATAAGCAAAATTGACAAGCCTTTAGCCAGAATCATCAAGAAAAAGAGAGAGAAGAATCAGATCAACAAAATTAGAAATGAAAAAGGAGAGGTTACAACACTGCCAGGAGAAATATCAATAACCTCAGATATGCAGATGACACCACCCTTATGGCAGAAAGTGAAGAGGAGCTAAAAAGCCTCTTGATGAAAGTGAAAGAGGAGAGTGAAAAAGTTGGCTTAAGGCTCAACATTCAGAAAACGAAGATCATGGCATCCGGTCTCATCACTTCATGGGAAATAGATGGGGAAACAGTGGAAACAGTGTCAGACTTTATTTTTTTGGGCTCCAAAATCACTGCAGATGGTGACTGCAGCCATGAAATTAAAAGATGCTTACTCCTTGGAAGAAAAGTTATGACCAACCTAGATAGTATATTCAAAAGCAGAGACATTACTTTGCCAACAAAGGTCCATCTAGTCAAGGCTATGGTTTTTCCTGTGGTCATGTATGGATGTGAGAGTTGTACTGTGAAGAAGGCTGAACGTCGAAGAATTGATGCTTTTGAATTGTGGTGTTGAAGACTCTCGAGAGTCCCTTGGACTGCAAGGAGATCCAACCAGTCCATTCTGAAGGAGATCAGCCCTGGGATTTCTTTGGAAGGAATGATGCTAAAGCTGAAGCTCCAGTACTTTGGCCACCTCATGTGAAGAGTTGACTCATTGGAAAAGACTCTGATGCTGGGAGAGATTTGGGGCAGGAGGAGAAGGGGACGACCCAGGATGAGATAGCTGGATGGCATCACGGACTTGATGGACGTGAGTCTGAGTGAACTCCGGGAGATGGTGATGAACAGGGAGGCCTGGCATGCTGTGATTCATGGGGTCACAAAGAGTCGGACATGACTGAGTGACTGAACTGAACTGAACAACACACAATGCAGAAATACAAAGGTTTATAAGAGACTGTTAAGAACAAATATATGGCAATAAGATGGATAACCTGGAAGAAATGGATAGATTCTTAGAAAAGTCCAATCTCCATGACTGAACCAGGAAGACATAGAAATTATGAACAACTCAATTACAAACACTGAAACTGAAGCTGTGATCAAAAATCTCCCAAAAAACAAAAGCCCAGGACAGATGGCTTCACAGGAAAATTCTATCAAACATCTAGAGAAGAGCTAATGCCTATCCTTCTAAATCTCTTTCAAAAGATTGCAGAGGAAGGAACACTTTCAAACTCATTCTATGAGGTCACCATCACCGTGATACCCAAACCAGACAAAGACAACACACACAAAAAAGAAAACTACAGGCCAATGTCACTGATGAAAATAGAAGCAAAATTGCTCAACAAAACTTTAACAAACAGAATTCAGCAACACATCAAAAAGCTCATACACCATGATCAAAGATGGGTTTATTCCAGGGATGCAAGGATTCTTCAATATACAAAAATCAATCAATGTGATAAATCATATTAACAAATTGAAAGATAAAAATCATATGATAATCTTAATAGATGCAGAAAAAGCCTTTGAAAAAATTCAGCATGCATTTATGATTAAAACTCTTCAAAAAATGGGTATAGAGGGAACCTACCTCAACGTTGTAAAGGCCATATATGATAAGCCTACAGCAAACATTGTTTTCAATGGTGAAAAACTGAAAGCATTCCCCCTAAAATCAGAAGCAAGAAAAGAGTGTCCACTTTCACCACTATTATTCAACATAGTTCTGGAAGTGCTAGCTACAACAATCAGAGAAGAAAAAGAAATAAAAGGAATCCAGATCAGAAATGAAGAAGTAAAGATCTCACTATTTGCAGGTCTATTTCTATTGTACATAGAAAACCCTAAAGATAGCATCAACAAATTAATAGAGCTATCAGTGAATTTAGTAAATTTGTAGGATACAAAATCAATACACAGAAATCACTTGCATTTCTATATACTAACAATGAAAAATCAGAAAAAGAAATTAAGGAATCAATCTCATTCACCATTGCAACAAAAAGAATTGAATATTTAGGAATAAGCTTACCTAAGGAGACAAAAGAGCTGTAGAGAGAAAATTATAAGATGGTAATAAAATAAATCAAAGATGACACAAACAGATGAAGAGATATTCCATGTTCCTGAGTAAGAAGAATCAGTACTGTGAAAATGGCTATACTACCAAAAGCAATCTACAGATTCAATGTGATCCTTAGCAACTTATCATGACATTTTTCACAGAACTAGAACAAAAAATTTCACAATTCATATGGAAATACAAAAGACCTCGAATAGTCAAAGCAAATTCAATAAAGAAGAATGGAACTGTAGGAAGTAACCTTCCTGACTTCAGATTATATTACAAAGCTACAGTCATCAAGACAGTCTGGTACTGTCACAAAAACAGAAATATAGACCAATGGAACAAGATAGAAAGCCAATAAATTAACCCATGCACCTATGGGTAGCTTATTTTCGACAAAAGAGGCAAGAATATACAATAGGGCAAAGACAATATATGGTGCTGAGAAAATTGGACAGCTACGTGTGAAACAAAGAAATTAGAACACTTCCTAACACCATCAGTTCAGTTCAGTCACTCAGTCTTGTCCAACTCTTTGCGACCCCATGAACCAGAGCACACCAGGCCTCCCTGTCCATCACCAGTTCCCGGAGTCCACCCAAACCCATGTCCATTGAGTTGGTATTGCCATCCAACCATCTTGTCCTCTGTCGTCCCCTTCTCCTCCTTCCCTCAATCTTTCCCAGCATCAGGGTGTTTTCAAATGGGTCAGCTCTTCACATCAGGTGGCCAAGGTACTGGAGTTTCAGCTTCAACATCAGTCCTTCCAATGAACAGCCAGGACTGATCTCCTTTAGGATGGACTGGTTGGATCTCCTTGCAGTCCAAGGGACTCTCAAGAGTCTTCTCCAACACCATATTTCAAAAGCATCAATTCTTCAGCGCTCAGCTTCCTTTATAGTCCAACTCTCACATCCATACACGACAACTGGAAAAACCATAGCCTTGACTAGACAGACCTTTGTTTGTAAAGTAATGTCTCTGCTTTTTAATATGCTATCTAGGTTGGTCATAACTTTCCTTTTAAGGAGTAAGCGTCTTTTAATTTCATGGCTGCAATCACCACTGCAGTGAGTTTGTAGCCCAGAAAAATAAAGTCACCACTGTTTCGACTGTTTCCACATCTATTTGCCATGAAATGATCAGACCAGATGCCATGATCTTCATTTTCTGAATGTTGAGTTTTAAGCCAACTTTGTCACTCTCTTCTTTCACTTTCATCAAAAGGCTCTTTAGTTCTTCTTCACCTTCCTCCATAAGAGAGGTGTCATCTGCATATCTGAGGTTATTGACATTTCTCCCAGCAATCTTGATTCCAGCTTGTGCTTCTTCCAGCTCAGCGTTCTCATGATGTACTCTGCTTATAAGTTAAATAAGCAAGGTGACAATATACAGCCTTGACATAATTCTTCTCCTATTTAGAACCATTTTGTTGTTCCATGTCCAGTTCTAACTATTGCTTTTTGACTTGCATAAACGTTTCTCAAGGGGCAGGTCAGGCAGTCTGGTATTCCTATTTCTTTCAGAATTTTTCACAGTTTATTGTGATCCATACAGTCAAAGGCTTTGGCATAGTCATTAAAGCAGAAATAGATGGTTTTCTGGAACTCTTGCTTTTTCGATGATCCAGCTTATGTTGACATTTGAACTCTGGTTCCTCTGCCTTTTCTAAAACTAGCTTGAACATCTGGAAGTTCACAGTTCACTTATTGCTGAAGCCTGGCTTGGAGAATTTTAAGCATTACTTTACTAGTGTGTGAGATGAGTGCAATTGTGTGGTAGTTTGAGCATTCTTTGGCATTGCCTTTCTTTGGGGTTGGAATGAAAACTGACCTTTTCATTTTCATTTTTGCAGTAGCCACCAGTCCTGTGGCCACTGATGAGTTTTCCAAATTTGCTGGCATACTGAGTGAAGCACTTTCACAGCATCATCTTTCAGGATTTGAAATAGCTCAACTGGAATTCCATCACCTCCACTAGCTTTGTTTGTAATGATGCTTCCTAAGGCCCACTTGACTTCACATTCCAGGATGTCTGGCTCTAAGTGAGTGATCACACTATCGTGATTATCTGGATCATGAAGATCTTTTTTGTACAGTTCTTCTGTGTATTCTTGCCATTTCTTCTTAATATCTTCTGCTTCTGTTAGTTCCCTACCATTTCTGTCCTTTATGGAGTCCATCTTTGCATGAAATATTTCCTTGGTATCTGATTTTCTTGAAGTGATCTCTAGTCTTTCCCATTCTATTACTTTCCTCTATTTCTTTGCATTGATCACTGAGGAAGGCTTTCTTATCTCTCCTTTCTATTCTTTGGAACTCTGCATTCAGATGCTTATTTCTTTCCTTTTCTCCTTTGCTTTTTACTTGTGTTCTTTTCACAGCTATTTGTAAGGCCTCCTCAGATAGCCATTTTTGGTTTTTTTTTTTGCAATTATTTTTCTTGTGGATGGTCTTGATTTCTGTCTCCTGTACAATGGCACATAGTTCGTCAGGCACTCTAACAGATCTAGTCCCTTAAATCTATTTCTCACTTGCACTGTATAGTCAAAAGTGATTTGATTTAGATCATACCTGAATGCTCTAGTGGTTTTCTCCAATTTCTTCAATTTCAGTCTGAATTTGGCAATAAGGAGTTCATGATCCTAACACCATACACAAAGATAAAGTCAAAATGGATTAAAGACCTAAAGGTAAGACAAGAAACTATAAAACTCTTACAGGAAAACACAAGCAGAACACTCAATGACATAAATCAAAGCAAAATCCTCTATGACCTACCTCTTAGAATAAGGGAAATAAAAACAAAAGTAAACAAGTGGGACCTGATTAAACTTAAAAGCTTTGCACAGCAAAGTAAATTATAAACAAGGTGAAAAGATAACTCTCAGAATGGGCCCAAATAATAGCAAATGAAACAACTGACAAAGGATTAATTTCCAAAATATACAAGCAGCTCATATAACTCAATGCCAGAAAAACAAACAACCCAATCAAAAAGTGGGAAAAAAGACTTATACAGACATTTCTCCAAAGAAGACATACAGATTGCTAACAAACACATGAAAAGATGCTCAATATCACTCATTATTAGAGAAATGCAAATCAGAACTACAATAAGATATCACTTCACACCAGTCAGAATGGCCATCATCAAAAAGTCTACAAACCATAAATGCTGGAGAGGGTATGGAGAAAAGGAAACAGTCTTGCACTGTTGATGGGAATATAAATTGATACAGCCACTATGGAAGACAGTATAGAGATTCCTTATAAAACTAGGAATAAAACCCCCATATGACCCAACAATACCACACTTAGGCATATATCCTAGGGAAACCAAAATTGAAAAAGATACATGTATCCCATTGTTCATTGCAGCACCATTTACAATTCCAATTACCATTTTCATTCCAATCCCAAAGAAAAGCAATGCCAAAGAATGCTGAAACTACCACACAGTTGCACTCACCTCACAGGCTAGTAAAGTAATGCTCAAAATTCTCCAAGCCAGGCTTCAGCAATACGTGAACCATGAACTTCCAGATGTTCAAGCTGGTTTTAGAAAAGGCAGAGGAACCAGAGATCAAATTGCCAATACCCGCTGGATCATGGTAAAAGCAAGAGAGTTCCAGAAAAACATCTATTTCTGCTTTATTGAATATGCCAAGGCCTTTGACTGTGTGGATCACAATAAACTGTGGAAAATTCTGAAAGAGATGGGAATACCAGACCACCTGACCTGCCTCTTGAGAAACCTGTATGCAGGTCAGGAAGCAACAGTTAGAACTGGACATTAAACAACAGGCTGATTCCAAATAGAAAAAGGAGTACGTCAAGGCTGTGTATTGTTACCCTGCTTATTTAACTTATTTGCAGAGTACATCATGAGAAACGCTGGGCTGGAAGAAGCACAAGCTGGAATCAAGATGCTGGGAGAAATATCAATAATCTCAGATATGCAGATGACACCATCCTTAGTGGCAGAAAGTGAAGAGGAACTAAAAAGCCTCTTGATGAAAGTGAAAGAGGAGAGTGAAAAAGTTGGTTTAAAGCTCAACATTCAGAAAACGAAGATCATGGCATCTGGTCCCATCACTTCATGGGAAATAGATGGGGAAACAGTGGAAACAGTGGCAGACTTTATTTTTCTGAGTTCCAAAATCACTGCAGATGGTGATTGCAGCCATGAAATTAAAAGGCGCTTACTCCTTGGAAGGAAAGTTCTGACTGACCTATAGAGCATATTGAAAAGCAGAGACATTACTTTGCCAACAAAGGTCCAGCTATTCAAGGCTATGTATTTTCCCGTGGTCATGTATGGATGTGAAATTTGGACTGTGATGAAAGCTGAGTGCCAAAGAATTGATGCTTTTGAACTGTGGTGTTGGAAAAGACTCTTGAGAGTCCCTTGGACTGCAAGGAGATCCAACCAGTCCATTATAAAGGAGATCAGTCCTGGGAATTCACTGGAAGGACTGATGCTAAAGCTGAAACTCCAATATTTTGGCCACCTCATGTGAAGAGTTGACTCACTGGAAGACTCTGATGCTGGGAGGGATTGTGGGCCAAAGGAGAAGGGGACGACAGAAGATGAGATGGCTGCATGGCATCACTGACTCGATGGACATGAGTTTGAGTGAACTCCGAGAGTTGGTGACAGACAAGGAGGCCTGGCGTGCTGCAATTCATGGGGTTGCAAAGAGTTGGACATGACTGAGTGACTGAACTGGCTAACTGAACTGATGCTTATCCCATCTGTGGCTTTTAACCCAGAACATCCTAGTCTCTCTTCCTTTTACTCCCCAAACACCATTTTCTTCAATGTTTTCTCTCATCATATCCATATTATAATTACCTATTACTGTTTCTGATTCCACCCTTATCAATTATGATCCTATGAATGTGAAGAACTACTTTATTAATTTCACTCTTTCCAGTACAAAGTTAGTATTTGGTTAATGTTTAATATATTAATGAAATAATGAATGAAAACATGGGGAAAATGAAATCATATAACTTGATCCAAGTGGAAAACTATTTTGGGATGCCAGTCTTGTTATGGGATGCTTGTGGTTGGGATATTAAATTTGGATTTTACAATTTCAAAGAAGAAAGGTGTACCCAGAAAAAGTGAATAGCTGACTTCTTAAGCTTATTTTCAGCTTTTAATCAAATAAAGAGAAAGGGACTCTCTTCATTTCTCTTAGCAGATACCTAAGGGACCATCTCATGTCCCTTAGAGTGATAAGTCATCAATGTGACCCAGAGAACAGCGACTTGTGGCAGATCATATTTTACATGTTAATGAGAAGTACTCATAGGTAGATCTAAGTATTGTTTATGTTTATGCTGGATTTCTCAGAGATACGAAGGAGGTAAATAAGGTGCAGAAGAGTAAATGACCCAACCTCATCTGATGAAGTTTTATTTACAATAAAAGACCCATTGGTCTTCCCTGGTAGCTCAGTGGTAAAGATTCTGTCTGCAATGAAGGAGACTTGGGTTCGATTCCTGGGTTGGAAAAACCCCCTAGAAAAGGAAATGGCAACCTACTCCAGTATTCTTGCCTGGGAAATCCCAGGGACAGAGGAGCCTGGCAGGCTACAGTCTATGGAGTTAGAAAGAGTCAGACATTGTTTAATGACTAAACAACAACAACATTAAAAAGGCTATTAGACACGAGATTTCCTTCTTTGTTTTTAATTACAAGACACTGTCAGGATTCCACAGAGTCTTGATTCTATCATTCAGGATAGTTTATACTACTCTCTACTGCATGTCATCTACATCTGTCTATATACCTGCAATCATGTCAGTGCTTAATTAAAATATTAAACAGAATGGGATTAAAGACAAAATCCTCAGATGCAACACTAGGAACCTCTGACTAGTTTGACATTGATTCATTAATTCTTTCCTCATCATTTATTCAATCACCTATGAATTAAATTATTATGCTGTCATGTAACCCACATTTTTACATCTTTAACATGATGGGATCATGAGATTTTTGTCAAATGTTTTCTACAATCAAGGTGAAAATATGTATCTGTTTCTGAATTTAACAACCCTGTCAAAATGGTAATACATTTAGTTTGGCCTGACTCATTTTCCATGAACCCAGTGCTGTTTTTTAAATTGACAAATGCTTTTTACATAAGTACTGATTCAATTAGTCATTCAACAATTTTTTTTTAAATTTCTGGTGAATTATCTGTAAAAAGAATTATGATAAATAGTGTCTCTAATAACTAAATTCAATGCTTTGTATCTTTCTATGTTACTTTTAAAAATTAAACAATATTTGCATGACTCTAGACTTCAGGAATCTAGTTTATTCACCCCAAAATTTCAAGCTAATTACTAACAATGGTTCTCTGATTATCAACTTCAAGACTTGAAAACAAAAAATCAGTATCCTAAGTAACCAAAGGAAAAGTGGGGAGTGATAAATTTGGAGATTTAGATATAAACACTACTATATATGAAATAGGTAACTAATAAGAACCTACTGTAAAGCATAGGGAACTCTATTTTTATAATGACCTATATCATAAAGGAATCTAAAAAAGAGTGATGATATATATTTATAACTGATTCATATAACTGAATCACTTTGCTGTATACATGAAGCTAACATAATATTGTAAGTCAACTATACTCCAATAAAAATTAATTTTAAAAAATAGTATTATAAGTGTCATTTTTCTAGCACAGTCTAGACAATGAAGTCAAGATCATTGAAAGCAATTCTCTGTTTAAGTCCTTTCTGATACGTTTCTCTCCCTTGGGATCTTGTTTTCCCATACTTTCTCCATTGAGGACCATCTACTAGTTCTTGACAAACCTAGACAGTGTATTAAAAAGCAGAGACATTACTTTATCAATAAAGGTCTGTCAAAACTATGGTTTAGCTAGTAGTAGTCATGTATGGATGTGAGAGCTTAACAATTAAAAAGGCTGAGTGTTGAAGAATTGATGCCTTTGAACTGTAGTGCTGGAAAAGACTCTTGAGAGTCCCTTGGACAGCAAGGAGATCCAACCAGTCAATCCGAAAGGAGATCAACCTTGTATATGCATTGGAAGGACTGATGCTGAAGCTGAAGCTCCAATACTTTGGCCATCTGATGCAAAGAACCAACATATTGGAAAAGACTCTGATGCTCGGAAGGGTTAAAGGCAGGAGGAGAACGGGATGACAGAGGATGAGATGGTTGGATGGCATCACCGACTCAATGGACATGAATTTGAGCAAACTCTGGGATACAGTGAAGGACGGGAAGGACTGAGTACTGAACAACACTAGATTTTTGAGTTCTACTATGACCTACCTGCTTATTTAACTTCTATGCAGAGTACATCATGAGAAACACTGGACTGGAAGAAGCACAAGCTGGAATCAAGATTGCTGGGAGAAATATCAATAACCTCAGATATGCAGATGACACCACCCTTATGGCAGAAAGTGAAGAGGATCTAAAAAGGCTCTTGATGAAAGTGAAAGAAGAGAGTGGAAAAGTTGGCTTAAAGCTCAACATTCAGAAAATGAAGATCATGGCCCCTGGTCCCATCACTTCATGGGAAATAGATGGGGAAATAGTGGAAACAGTGTCAGACTTTATTTTTGGGGGGCTCCAAAATCACGGCAGATGGTGATTGCAGCCATGAAATTAAAAGACACTTACTCCTTGGAAGGAAAGTTATGACCAACCTAGATAGTATATTCAAAAGCAGAGACATTGGTTTGCGAACAAAGGTCCATCTAGTGAAGGCTATGGTTTTTCCAGCAGTCATGTATGAATGTGAGAGTTGGACTGTGAAGAAAGTTGATGGCCAAAGAACTGATGCTTTTGAACTGTGGTGTTGGAGAAGACTCTTGAGAGTCCCGTGAACTGCAAAGAGATCCAACCAGTCTATTCTGAAGGAGATCAGCCCTGGGATTTCTTTGGAAGGAATGATGCTGAAGCTGAAACTCCAGTACATTGGCCACCTCATGTGAAGAGTTGACTCATTGGAAAAGACTGATGCTGGGAGGGATTGGGGGCAGGAGAAGAAGGGGACGACAGTGGATGAGATGGCTGGATGGCATCACTGACTCGATGGATGTGAGTCTGAGTGAACCCCAGGAGTTGCTGATGGACAGGGATGTCTGGCGAACTGCAATTCATGGGGTCGCAAAGAGTCAGACACGACTGAGCGACTGAACTGACTGATGACCTACCAAGACTTTTCTGTAGCATATCTTGGGTTCTGTGTTCTAAGTTGTTTCTTTCACTCTGTAACCCATGTTTGATATATGATATTGTTGAAAATGAAAAACAAAGAAGAGGAAAACTGTAGCTTCTTTGGGTATTGTCATATTTCTATCAACCTGATTGTCAGTGATATTATGAACTTCCTTAAAACTTTTTATGGAGTCAATTTTTTATACTATGTGGGAATAGTACTTTTTAATTATTTTTTTAATTGAAGAATTCTTGCTTTCAGAATTTTGCTCTTTTCAGTCAAACCTCAACATGAATCAGCCATATGTACATATATTCCCTTCCTTTTGAAACTCCCTCCTATCTCTTGCCCCGACACACCCCTCTAGATTGATACAGAACCCCTGTTTGAGTTTCCTGAGCCATACAGAAAATTCTCACTTGTTATCTATTTTACATATGGTAATCTGAGTTTCCATATTACTCTTTCCATACATCTCACATCTCCTCCCCTCTCCCCATGTCCATAAGTCTATTCTCTATGTCTGTTTCTCTGTTGCTGCCCTGTAAATAATTCTTCAGAACCATTTTTCATGATTCTATGTATATGCATTCAGTTCAGTTCAGTCATTCAGTCCTGTCTGACTCTTTGTGACCTCATGAATTGCAGCACGCCAGGCCTCCTTGTCCATCACCAACTCCCGGGGTTCACTCAAACTCATATCCATTGAGTCCATGATGCCATCCAGCCATCTCATCCTCTGTCGTCCCCTTCTCCTCCTGCTCCTAATCCCTCCCAGCATCAGAGTCTTTTCCAATGAATCAACTCTTCGCATGAGGTGGCCAAAGTACTGGAGTTTGAGCTTTAGCATCAGTCCTTCCAGTGAATTCCCAGGACTGATCTCCTTTATAATGGACTGGTTGGATTTCCTTGCAGTCCAAGGGACTCTCGAGAGTCTTCTCCAACACCACAGTTCAAAAGCATCAATTCTTTGGCACTCAGCTTTCATCACAGTCCAAATTTCACATCCATACATGACCACAGGAAAATACATAGCCTTGACTAGAGGACCTTTGTTGGCAAAGTAATGTCTCTGCTTTTCAATATGCTCTCTAGGTCGGTCATAACTTTCCTTCCGAGGAGTAAGCATCTTTTAATTTCATGGCTGCAATCACCATCTGCCGTTATTTTGGAGCCCAAAAGAATAAACTCTGCCACTGTTTCCACTCTTTCCCCATCTATTTCCCATGAAGCAATGGGACCAGATGCCATGATCTTAGTTTTCTGAATGTTGAGCTTTAAGCCAACTTTTCCAGTCTCCTCTTTTACTTTCATCAAGAGGCTTTTTAGTTCCTCTTCACTTTCTGCCATAAGGGTGGTGTCATCTGCATATCTGAGATTATTGATATTTCTCCCGGCAACCTTGATTCAAGTTTGTGCTTCTTCCAGCCAGGCGTTCCTCATGACGTACTCTGCAAATAAGTTAATAAGCAGGGTGACAATATACAGCCTTGACATACTCCCTTTCTTATTGGGAACCAGCCTGCTGCTCCATGTCTGGTTCTAACTGTTGCTTCCTGACCTGCATATAGGTTTCTCAAGAGGCAGGTCAGGTGGTCTGGTATTCCCATCTCTTTCAGAATTTTCCACAGTTTATTGTGATCCACACAGTCAAAGGCTTTGGCATAGTCAATAAAGCAAAAATAGATGGTTTTCTGGAACTCTCTTGCATTTTCCATGATCCAGCAGATGTTGGCAATTTGATCTCTGGTTCCTCTGCCTTTTCTAAAACCAGCTTGAATATCTGAAAGTTCATGGTTTATGTATTGCTGAAGCCTTACTTGGAGAATTTTGAGCATTACTTTACTAGCCTGTGAGGTGAGTGCAATTGTGTGGTAGTCTGAGCATTCTTTGGCATTGCCTTTCTTTGGGATTGGAACGAAAACTGACCTTTTCCAGTCCTGTGGCCACTGCTGAGTTTTCCATATTTGCTGGCATAATGAGTGCAGCACTTTCACAGCATCATCTTTCAGGATTTGAAATAACTCGACTGGAATTCCATCACCTCCACTAGCTTTGTTTCTAGTGATGCTTTCTAAGGCCCACTTGACTTCACATTCCAGGATGTCTGGCTCTAGGTGAGTGATCACACCATCATGATTATCTGGGTCATGAAAGTCTTTTTTGTACAGTTCTTCTGTGTATTCTTGCCACCTCTTCTTAATATCGTCTGCTGTTAGGTCCATACCTTTTCTGTCCTTTATCGAGCCCATCTTTGCATGAAATATTCCCTTGGTATCTCTGATTTTCTTGAGGAGATCACTAGACTTTCCCATTCTGTTGTTTTCCTCTGTTTCTTTGCACTGATCTCTGAGGAAGGCTTTTGTATCTCTCCTTGCTATTCTTTAAAACTCTGCATTCAAATGGGAATATCTTTCCTTTTCTCCTTTTCTTTTTGCTTTTCTTCTTTTCACAGCTATTTTAAGCCCTCCCCAGACAGCCATTTTGCTTTTTTGCATTTCTTTTCCATGGGGATGGTCTTGATATCTGTGTCCTGTACAATGTCACAAACCTCCGTCCATAGTTCATCAGGCATTCTATCTATCAGATCTAGGCCCTTAAATCTGTTTCTCACTTTCACTGTATAATCATATGGGATTTGATTTAGGTCATACCTGAATGGTCTAGCGGTTTTCCCTACTTTCTTCAATTTAAGTCTGAATTTGGCAATAAGGAGTTCATAATCTGAGCCACAGTCAGCTCACAGTCTTGTTTTTGTTGACTGTATAGAGCTTCTCCATCTTTGGCTTCAAGGAATATAATCAATCTGATTTTGGTGTTGACCATCTGGTGATGTCCATGTGTAGAGTCTTCTCTTGTGTTGTTGGAAGAGGGTGTTTTCTATGACCAGTGGATTCTCTTGCCAAAACTCTATTAGCCTTTGCCCTGCTTCATTCCATACCCCAAGGCCAAATTTGCCTGTTACCCTAGGTGTTTTTTGACTTCCTAGTTTTGCATTCCAGTCCCCTATAATGAAAAAGACATATTTTTTGGGTGTTAGTTCTAAAAAGTCTTGGAGTTCTTCATAGAATCGTTCAACTTCAGCTTCTTCAGTGTTACTGGTTGGGGCATAGACTTAGATAACTGTGATATTGAATGGTTTGCTTCGGAGACGAACAGAGATCATTCTGTCATTTTGGAGATTGCATCCAAGTACTGCATTTTGGACTCTTTTGTTGACCGTGATGGCTACTCCATTTCTTCTAAGGGATTCCTGCCCACAGTAGTAGATATAATGGTCATCTGAGTTAAATTCACCCATTCCAGTCCAATTTAGTTCGCTGATTCTTAGAATGTCAAAGTTCACTCTTGCCATCTCCTTTTTGATCACTTCCCATTTGCCTTGATTCATGGACCTCACATTCCAGATTCCTATGCAATATTGCTCTTTACAGCATCTGACCTTGCTTCTATCACCAGTCACATCCACAACTGGGTATTGGTTTTGTTTTGGCTCTATCATTTCATTCTTTCTGGAGTTACTTCTCCAGATTTCCAATAGCATATTGGGCACCTACTGACCTGGGGAGTTCCTCTTTCAGTATCCTATCATTTTGCCTTTTCATACTGTTCATGGGTTTCAAGGCATGAATACTGAAGCGGTTTGCCATTCCCTTCTCCAGTGGACCACATTCTGTCAGACCTCTCCATCATGACCCACCCGTCTTGGATGGCCCCACACAGCATGGCTTAGTTCCATTGAGTTAAACAAGGCTGTGGTCAGTGTGATTAGATTGACTAGTTTTCTGTGATTATGGTTTGTGTGTCTCCCCTCTGATGCCTCTTGCAACACCTACCATCTTACTGGATTTCTCCTACCTTGGACGTGGGGTATCTCTTCACGGCTGCTCCAGCAAAGCGCAGCAGCTGCTCCTTGCCTTGAATGAGGGGTATCTCCTCACAGACACCCCTCCTGAACTTGAACGTGTAGTAGCTCCTCTGGGCCCTCCTGAGGCGGTGCAGCCACCAGGCTAATCATATGTTAATATAACAAATTAACATTTATCCTATTAGGGCTTTAACCCCAGAACCTAAATTAGGACTTTGGGATTAACATAAACACCTTTCTCTATATAAAATAGATAACCAAAAAGACCTATTGTATAGCACAAGGAACTGTATTTATCAGTAATATTTTGTACTAATTTATAACAGAGAAGTATCTGAAAAGGAATATATATCTGAATTTCTGTGCTGTATGTCTCAAACTAACACCATTTTGTAAATCAATTGTACTTTAATTAAAAAAAGAAAGAAATTTAAACATCACGGGTAGAATAGAAAAGTTTCCAATAGGTGTTAAAACTAAAAAAAAAATAAACAAAAACTAGAATTATAATGATAATAACAGCAACAACAACAACTAGTAAAATTTAGAGGTAGGAGTGGGATAAAGGATCTTATGGTCCTATAAAAGAATGTCTTATTCTTTTGGAAACTTAAGTTGCAAATCACCACCCTCTTGTTCCTTCTCAAATCATGGAGCTTCAGCTATAGACCCAAAATCTTGGCCAGCACTCTCTCTAGTGGTGGACCTATGAACTACCCTTCTGCAGATTTCCTAAACTGCTGGAACCTGATGGACAAGAAGATACCCAAAATGTAAAGAACCAATAATTCTCTGTTATATCTGGCCAAGAATAAAAACTTCAAGACTATAGCAATATATCTCCAAGAAAGCACTTTCAACAAATAAAAAATTGTATCCAGGAGATCTCAGCTAGAAGTGGAACCGACCAGAAAACAAACATGCAAAGATATTTAGAGACCTAGCAATCTATGACACAGTAAATGACCTGGTCAAGAAGAGGGCTAATTTTGACTCACAGCTAATGTACTGGCTGATGAGTCATCTCAGAAGTCTGTATCTTAGTCTCCTTAATTGATATATTTGGGTTGACCATATGTCCCAGTTTGCCTGGGGCAGTTCTGGTTTATGTCAGTTGTACCAGGTGATGATTAATAGCATTTTATTTCATTCTTTAATGTGCTCCATTTGGGTCCTAAAGTATATGGTCACCCTAGTTACATGATATAAGGATAATGTTCTTTTACTTTTATGCGGGGGGGATTAAATGAGCATGGATTAATGGAGGTTCAACCATGACTTAGGTGTTTGGTTCTTGCTTAGTGTGTTTTTACACTAAAGCTTGCCCTTTGGAGCTAATCGTCTCAATGATTCTGATTACTGTTTATCTCTGTCTTCAATGTGTCATATTAAGGATGAATGGGGAGAGTGTGAGCTGTGAATCTTCTCATAAAATTAATAAAGTTAATTTCACCCAGAAAAATAGGAAAGTTCTTCTGAACTACATGTTCCCTTACAAATTCTGACCTCTTGAAATTCTCTCTCTTTTTTGTAAATATCTTTAACAAATAATTCTGGGACACTAGCATTTTCACTAAACTCTAAAAACGTATGGAAAAGGAAAGAAAACTGGGAAAATGAATGCCCTGTATTTTGGGTTTGGGTTAAGATGGGCATGCCCCACAGCTGCACATTCAACTCCACTAAAAACAAATAGAAAACAACCTTACTATTCTAATAATAAGTGATTAGTGGAACAAATTATAGAGCATCTGTACAATGGAACACAGTGCAGTCTCCAAAAGTGCTGGTATAGAGCTATATTTATTGGCATGGAAAATTGCTCACAGCATATTATCAAGTGAAAAAGGCAGGTGCTGAGAAGCAGGTGCAGGGTTATTGTAAAATTACATAGAGGTATGTAATATATAGTTTATATGTTTATGTGGAAATAGACATGTTTGAAATACTCTTCAAAATATTAATAGTGGTTAACTCTGTGCTGTGTGCTTAGTCTCTCAGTCATGACTATTTGCAACCCCATGGACTGCAGCCCAGCAGACTCCTCTGTCCATGGGATTTCCCAGACAAGAATACTGGAGTGGGTTGGCATTTTCTTCTCTAGGAGACCTTTCTGACCCAGGGATCAAACCAATGTCTGCTGTGTCTCTTGCATTGCAGGCTGATTCTTTATCCACTGAGCCATCAGGGAACGTTATCTCTAGGTGGGGTCATTTAAGAGGACTTTTACTTTCTTTTTCTTAAGTGACAAGCATATTTGCCTTTAGTAATTAAAAAAATAAAATTCATGATTTACATGGAATTTCAGAAATACCTTTGACTAGAGTTTCAGAGGTCAGAATAGCCTATGTACAGATGATGAGACTAGATGTTGATATAAATATCTAACTAGTTAGAACCTACACACACTAAAACTCTTTCTTGCAAGAAGATAAAAACAGAAGACCCTTAATACTAACACCACATGTGGATACCAAGCTTGAAGATGATCCCCAGTGGTTCCTGTCTCTTGGTCATATTGTCCTTGTGTAAATCTGTCCCACTGAGTGTGAATTGGACTTGGGGGTGTTATTTAGAATGAATTGAATAAGGCCAAAATGGTGTACGTGATTCAGAGACTAGGTCGTTAACAGCATAATGGCATCAACTTTTTCTCTCTGTATTATTCACTTTGGGAGGTCAGCTGCCATATCATGAAAATATTTAATACCCTAAGAAGAGAGCTAATGGGTTAAGAACTTGGATCTCTGGGTAGCAAGCAACCAGAGAGAAACAGAAGCCTGTCAACAACTTACGTGACTGTAACCTTCACCAACACATTAGGGCAGTGTCCTGAGGGACCCTATGGCAGAACCAGTTAGCTAAGCCCCTCCCTGGATTCCTGAGCCACAGAAGCAGAGTGAGATAATACATGCTTATTGTCATAAACTGGTCAGTTTTTGGCAACATCTGGTACGAGGCAATGGGTAACTAACACACTTCCAAACACACTTGACAAGATTTCTTTCTGGAAGCATGTAGTTAAGGCACCCTAATCTTAGTCAGCTTTTGTTTTCATGTCAGGCGCACTTCCTCCTCTACTAATGAAAGATTCCTTGAATTGTCTGTTATGCTTTTTTTTCCCCTCTGTTTTCCAGTTCCAATTGTATTTCACGTTCTTGGCACTGAGTTTCTAGTCAGATATCTAAAAAGTGTGGCAGTTGGTTTGGGGTTGAAAGCTTGCCTGAAATTGAGATTCCAGATGCATTGCTTGTTCTGACCTCTGACCTGTTTTCCCTCAGAGTTTCTTTCTCTAAAGCTGGCTCATAATCCAAGTGTCTTTTCCACATCTACTCACTTAGTTGATAACTCAGAATGTAAATCACACCTCTTCCTGGCATAAGAGCCTAAAGATTGTGGAGTATTTGTTAGTCCTTGGAAATGTAGATGATTTATAATTGAATACCAAAACAAAAAAGAAACTACTTCCTTTTTGGTCATGATGGATTATGAATGCTGGACTAATTCTTTGCCTGCAAAAGCAGCAACAATGACAAAAAGTAGGCAAAATATAGGAAAATGTTTTTCAGCTTTACCAACAGAGATCACAGGGCTGTGGTCTTGGTGAAATAAAATATAACACAGAAACAAAAACAGGTGAGACTAACAATAACCAAAACACAACAGACTTAAATCAGTCATATTAACTTTAAAAATTATTTGTAAACGGACTAAACATTTCAATGAAAGGTAGAAATTAGCATATGATAAATAAAGAAGATATTGTGTACTGTTAACATGAAACACTCTTTAAATAAAAGGCCATAAGTGGGTTGAAAGCAAAAAGGAGAGGATATATCTTGTAAACAGTAATCAAAGGAAAGGTGGAGTGGCTGTAGTAATATCAGATAATGTAGGCTTTCAAACAAGGAATGTTACCTGGGACAAAAAGAAGAATTTTACAATGATACAAGTGTCAGTTTTTCAAGGAGATAGCAGATGCTAAAATGTATCCCATAATAGAGCTTTAAAATGCATGATAAAAGCTAATGAAACAAAAGCCCTAGATTTTCAAAAAAGTCAACAATTGCAATTTTAGGTTTTATCATTTCTTTCTCAGAGACTGACAGAGCAGACACAATATCACTAAAGAACAGAAAAACACTATCAGCTAACTAGACCTAATCGATATTTATAAAATACCCCCAAATTACAGAATGTGGGGTGATTTCAAGTATTATTAAAATTCACAAAGGTAGTCCATATGCTGGGCTGTAAAACAACTCGACAAATTTTGAATAAATTAAGTCATACAGTCTATGTTGAAATTGTAGTATAAAACCAATTAAAAATCTAAAAGTAGTCAGATATTTTGGTATTTAAGCAAGAAGTCATCAAAAATAACAGAGGATCAAAAAATATATTGTAATATATAGTTCTATTTAGCATGTAATTAATACTAAAAAGAAAATGA
>SJYQ01000648.1:1688026-1711534 GCA_006410935.1 Redunca redunca | reverse complement strand
AAAAAAAAAAAAAAAAAAACCTTGGAAAGATATATTTATATTTTTTTGAAAATTTTTATTTCTAGTCTACTGATAGACTTTATAATATTCATACACTTTTTTATAAACAAATATAACAAAAATGTTCTGAAGTATTAATCATAGGAAGTAGATGGAATAGCCTGAAATTAACAGCCTTGGGATATTTTGACTATACTGGCCTTACTGGCAACAATATTTAATTTGGGAAGGAGTCAGGTATGAGGTAGCCTCTCTTTAAATAAGCCTTTTGATTTGTGTGGGTTATGAAAAGCCACAGTCACTACTATAAACAGTGATTATCACTCATGTTTTTATCCTTCTGACATATTAGAGATATTTTCCAAAATTTCATATCAATCACCTACCTCCATCTATTACACATATGACAAACTACTATTTGGTAAAATCCAGTTCAGACTGAACGACTAACACACAACACAACACACACAATTCCGTCTCATAGAGTCAAAGTTACAAGAAATAAGCTCTCGAGGGCTGAGCAAATTTGAGAAGTTTGAAATGTCAGTACCTCCATTTTCCTTCTTTTCCAAAGGAATCATTTTGGGAGACCCATGGGAAATGCCTTCCCAGGCTCCCTGCCATGAATGTCTTCTGTGCTATACCTAGAAAAGGCAAAATCTTTTCTTCTATTTCTGCACCACACACATAGTGAGCATGTCCTCTGTTTCCAAACACTGTGCTGAGTACTGGAGATAAGAGATGAGCATGCTTTTTGCCTTGGGAACACTGACACACAAACAGATCATTCCATGAGTTGTGATGGGTGCCCACAGAGACAGGGATATGAAACTCTGCCTTTGGCTGACAAGGAGAGCAGATATGTGAGCTTCAGATGTTAGAGTGCACTAGAGTTTGCTTGGTAGGGATGCAGTGAAGAATGATAGAGAATTTCAGGCATCAAGAAGAACTTAAAATACTGCAAGGCTTGGAGAGAGCATGGCATAGTTCTAGAACTCAACAGATGAGTATGCTTTTGAGGCAGACAAAAAGGAGTAGGGAGATGAAAGTTAGGGAGAAAACGGATTATGCTAAGGGTGTTGAATATCATGCTTAGGCATTTGAGCTTTTTTTTTTTTTTTAAACATTAGATAGCTCAAGGGAATTTTTAAGCAGGATTGTATAATTAGATTTCTGTCTCATAAAGTCTGCTGCTGCTAAGTCGCTTCAGTCGTTTCTGACTCTGTGCAACCCCATAGACAGCAGCTCACCAGGCTCTGCCAACCTGGGATTCTCCAGGCAAGAACTAGACTGTTACCAATGTGGACACTGGGGCCAAAGGGATTGTAGCTATGAAACCATTGTCATTGTGCAGTTCGATTGTAAAGAGGCCAGCATTAGAGTTCTTTGTGATTATGTCATTATCGATTTGATATTTAACAGAATACAGGGGAGTGGCTAGGTACAAAAAGCATATCAGAAAGTATGTATCTTATAAATATCATGAGCTTCTAGGCATGTCTCTGTTTACTCAGTCTTCAAAATTTTTGTGTGTGTTAGTTGCTCAGATATGTCCAACTCTTTAAGACCCCATGGACTATATAGCCTGTGAGGTTTCTCTGCCCATGGGATTTCCCAGGCAAGAATAACTGGAGTCAGTTGCTGTTTCCTTTTCCAGGGGATCTTCCCAACCCAGGGACAGAACCCACATATCCTGCATTTCAGGCAGACTATTGTCTGAGCCACCAGGGAAGCCAAATAATCAAAATAATAATTTCACACTTTTATTAGACGTCTTATAACGTCAAAAGCGTTTTCTTGTATATTTGCTTATGTCTGTCTCACAAAAGCTTCTGTAAAACAGACAAGAAAAGAAATGGAAAAAGTGACTTGCATTGAAAGCCCAAGACTAACCAGGGGCAGCATTGAAGGTAGTCTTCTAATTTCTAGTTTAGTATTTATTCCAGTTCACTGCACAGACTTCTATTATTAACTGTTCTTTGGCAATGACTTACAAGCATCTTCCTTATTTTTCTGTAACTCCTCAAATCCTGTTTACCCAGTATGAGGCCCATCGACTCTCCCTTTCTGTGGGTGACTTGGTGACTGCTGGGGTTTTGGAAGTTAGGCTTCTGCCTGGCACTGCTCAATGTCATTTGTGTCATACAGTCCCATAATGTGTGTGTCCTAGACCCCAGGAATCAACTTCTTGTAGGTGTTCCTCTTACGCCTGAACTTGAACAAATTGAAGAGGACTCTAACAAGCAGAAGGTTTCTCTTCAAGGACAATATCCATTGTAACTCTTAGTATAGATAACTGGATTATACTTCAGGGTTTTATTTATTTACTTTTATTTTTCAGTTCAGTTCAGTCACTCAGTTGTGTCTGACTCTTTGTGACCCCATGAATCGCAGCACGCCAGGCCTCCCTGTCCAAATGGACCTCAAATGCAACTGTATTATCTATTACCTGTGGTCATGAATGTATATTGATCTGTGGATTATTCTATTTTAAACTTTTTTTAATGAATAATGTATTTATTTGAAATAGTAAATAAATGAACAAAATGAAGCAGGGCAAAGGCAAACAGAGTTGCCAAGAGAAAGCACTGGTCATAGCAAACACCCTCGTCCAACAACACAAGAGAAGACTCTACACATGGACATCAGCAGATAGTTAATATTGAAATCAGATTGATTATATTCTTTGAAGCCAAAAATGGAGAAGCTCTATACATTCAGCAAAAACAAGATCAGGAGGTGACTGTGGCTCAGATGATGACCTCCACATGGCAAAATTAAGACTTAAGTAGAAGAAAGTAGGGAAAACCACTAGGCCATTCTGCTGCTGCTAAGTCGCTTCAGTCATGTCCAACTCTGTGCAACCCCATGGACTGCAGCCTACCAGGCTCCTCCATCCTTGGGATTTTTCCAGGCAAGAGTACTGGAGACTAGGCCATTCAGGTATGACCTAAATAAAATTCCTTTTGATTATACAGTGGAAGTGAGAAATAGATTCAAGGGATTAGATCTGATAGAGTGCCTGAACAACTATGGAAGAAGGTTTGTAACATTATACAGGAGGTGGTGATTAAAATGATTCCCAAGGGGGAAAAAATGCAAAAAGGCAAAATGGTTGTCTGAGGAGGCCTTACAAATAGCTGAGAAAACAAGAGAAGCTAAAGGCAAAGGAGAAAAGGAAAGATATACCCATTTGAATGCAGAGTTCCAAAGAATAGCAAGGGGAGATAAAAAGCCTTAAGTGAACAATGCAAAGAAATAGAGGAAAACAATAGAATGGGAAGGACTAGAGATCTCTTCAAGAAAATTAGAGATACCAAGGGACTATTTCATACAAAGATGGTCACAATAAAGGACAGAAAAGGTACAGACCTAATAGAAGCAGAAGATATTAAGAAGAAATGGCAAGAATACACAGAAGAACTATACAGAAAAAGATCTTAATGACCCAGGTAACCACGATGGTGTGATCACTCACATAGAGCCAGATAACTTGGAGTGTGATGTGAAGTGGGCCTTAGGAAGCATCACTATGAACAAAGCTGGTGGAGGTGATGGAATTCTAGTTGAATTATTTCAAATCCTAAAAGATGATGCTGTAAAAGTGCTGCACTCAGTATGCCAGCAAATTTGGAAAATTCAACAGTGGCCACAGGACTGAAAAAGTCAGTTTTCATTCCAGTCCTTAAGAAAGACAATACCAAAGAATGTTTAAACTACTACACAATTACACTCATCTCACATGTCAGCAAAATAATTTTCAAAATTGTCCAAGCTAGAGTTCAACAGTACATGAACCAAGAAATTGCTGATGTTCAAGCTGGATTTAGAAAACACAGAAGAGCCAGAGATCAAATTCCAACATCTTTTGTATCATAAAATAATCAAGAGAATTCCAGAAAAAGACATCTACTTCACTGACTGCACTAAAGCTTTAGAATGTGATGCATAGGATCACAACAAACTGTGGAAAATTCTTAAAGACATGAGAATACCAGACCACCTTACCTGCCTCCTGAGAAATCTGGATGCAAGTCAAGAAGCAACAGTTAGAACCAGACATGGAACAACAGACTGGTTTCAAATTGGAAAAGGAGTACCTCAAGGCTGTATATTGTCACCCTGCTTATTTAACTTATATGCAGAGTACATCACTTGAAATGCCAGGCTGGATGAAGCACAAGCTGTAATCAAGACTGCCAGGAGAAATATTAATAACCTCGGATATGCAGGTGACACCACCCTTATCGCAGAAAGCAAAGAGGAACTAAAGAGCTTCTTAATGAAGCTGAAAAAGGAGAGTGAAAAATCTGGCTTAAATCTCAGCATTCAAAAAGTGAAGATCAAGGCATCCAGACAATCACTTCAATGCCAATAGATGGGGAAACAACAAAAACATTGAGAGACTTCATTTTCTTGGGCTCCAAAATCACTGCAGATGGTGACTGCTTCCATGAAATTAAAAGATGCTTGCTCCTTGGAAGAAAAGCTATGACAAACCTAGACAGCATATTAAATAGCAGAGACATTACTTTTCCAACAAAGGTCCATCTAGTCAAAGCTTTGGTTTTTCCAGTAGTCATGTATGAATGTGAGATTTGAGCTATAAAGAAAGCTGAGCACTGAAGAATTGATGCTTTTGAACTTTGATGTTGGAGAAGACTCTTGAGAGTCCTTTGGATTGCAAGGACATCCAACCATTCAATCGTAAAGTAAATCAGTCCTGAATATTCATTGGAATGACTGAGCTGAAGCTGAAACTCCAATACCTTGGCTACTTGATGTAAAGAGCTGTCACATTAGAAAATACCCTGATGCTGGGAAAGATTGAAAGGAGGAGATGAAGGGATGACAGAGGACAAGAAGGTTTGATGGCATCACCAACTCATTGGACATGAGTCTGAGCAAGTTCCAGGAGATGGTGAAGGACAGGAAAAGTTGGTGGGCTGCAGTCCATGTGGTCACGAGTCAGACATGACTGAGTGACTGAACAACAACAACCAATTTGTTTGAAATGGGGTCATAAACATCCATGAATCCACAGATCAAGGCAAGGCTCTGACAGCACTGTGAGGATATCTCTTGACTCATTTAATCACCTGATGGACTGCAAGGAGATCCAACCAGTCCATCCTAAAGGAGATCAGTCCTGAGTGTTCATTGGAAGGACTGATGTTGAAGCTGAAACTGCAATACTTTGGCCACCTGATGTGAAAAACTGACTCATTTAAAAAGACCCTGATGCTCAGAAAGATTGAAGGCAGGAGGAGAAGGGGATGACAAAGGATGAGATGATTGGATGGCATCACCAACTCAATGGATATGAGTTTTGGTAAACTCTGGGAGTTGATAATGGACAGGGAGGCCTGGTGTGCTGCGTTTCATGGGGTCGCAAAGAGTCAGACATGACTGAGCGACTGAACTGAACTGAACTGAACTAACCTCAAGAGTCCATGATTCCAAATATTCTATTGGGCAAGTTTCTCTAACAGTTGAGGTAACTGAGTACCCCAAAGGGACAAGAGACTTGTCTTGTTCATGATTAATGGTCTGTGATATAAAAATCAATGATCTTTGGGGATTAGGGGACTTCCTGAAAACAAAGTTATAAATTTTCTGGAAAATGCTGGTTTTATACTTCCACATTTAAACTTGATAAGAGGGAACAAATTCTCCCCTGAGAATGATTGTAAATCTAGTGCATTTTGACATGTGCATCTATGTATTTGAGCATGTGTATGTCTGTGTCTGAGTGTGAAGTGTATGTGTTTGTGTGTGTGTGTGTGTGCGTGCGTGCACACACACAAGAAAGAGAGATTCCAGCTTCAGGAGTTCCACTCTGCAGAACAAAAATGCTCTTCACTGATATTTATTCACATATACTCACATACTAGTAATATTTGAATTATCTTTTGAAGTTGACAGTTTTTAAAAATTCATTTCTTTATGCAGATGCTCTAAGGTTAGTAATTGAATTTTCTTCCCATGGATTCTAGGTGCTGTTTAAACTGGTGTGTTCTTTTTTCTGTTTCCCAGGGCAGGTGAGTCTCATCTCAGACCCCTCAGTGATATCCCTTCTTCTAGCAGTTCACTGAGTTGGGAATGTGTTCCCATGGATACTGCATCTCCATCTTTCCTACTGGTTTCTCTGTGGTCCCTCCCTCTATGTGCAGAAACTGTTCGATCAGAACTCAGTCTTCTTCAGGAAGGGCTTCTCTATAGATTAGGTATGGATTCCATGTGTCAGTAGGAGGAGGTGGGTTCAGTGTCTTCCAAAGCTGCCAGCTTGGACCTCTCATTATTTTATATTGTAGACAGAGGTATCCTAATTCTTTTAATTTCAGAAAATGTAACTGAAATAAATATAATGACTCTCATATGGAGTGAGGGATTTTCAATATGCCAGTTTTTGATATGGTGCTTTATAGATTTTTAACTCAGTTAATCTTCATATCAACTACATAGCATAAACTCAGTTTATACTTATCAATAACTTTGGCAATATTAATCAGTAAATATCATCAGCATTAAACAGATGAAGAAATTATAGCAAAGATTATCTGAGTGACCCCCTCCCCTCAAAGCTGTTCACTTGACTGGTAAATTATAATTCTGGGGTTTGAACCTAGGCACTCTGGCTCAAGGGGTTTCCCAGGTGGCACTGGTGGTAAAGAACCCACCTGCCAATGCAGGAGATGTAAGAGACCTGGGTTTGACCCCTGGGTCAGGAAGATCTCCTGAAGAAGGCCATGGCAACCCACTCCAATATTTTTGCCTGGAGAATCTCCATGGACAGAAAAGCCTGGTGGGCTACAGCCCATGGGGTCAAAAGAGTTGGACACGCCTGAGGCAACCTAGCATGTTTGCATGCAATCTGGCTCCAGAGTCAGGCTCTTAATGACTCCAGAATACTGATGCTGTCTCGTCCATCATTATCCAACCTGTAAACTTTAATTTTTGACTGAAAATATGGCATTTTAATTATCTGCTTTTTAAGCCTTATACCCCTGCAGTCCATGGGGTCGCAAAAAGTCGGACATGACTGGGCGACTGAACTGACTGATCCCTGGTAACTATTGTAGTTTACTAAAGCCCATTTACGATTATTTCTTTATTTGCAACTCAACAGCTGTGTGAAACAAGTAAAATTACTCTCCTCTCAATCACAGTTGGAAACTGGTGTTCAGGCTCAGAGTTCTCAAAAGACACACCCAGGCTCACATTAGCCATTAGCAGCAATCATGTGACTGGAAGCCAATACTCAAGACCCCTCAACTACAGTGAAATTTGTAGACCACCAGTTTATGCTACTCTGAGTGAGTTCTAGGTATAGGCGTGGTTGTCATTTTTTCCAACCT
This sequence comes from Redunca redunca, assembly GCA_006410935.1. NCBI lineage: Eukaryota > Metazoa > Chordata > Mammalia > Artiodactyla > Bovidae > Redunca > Redunca redunca. Next base: position 1,704,176 of record SJYQ01000648.1, on the reverse strand, counting down.
CATCCTAATAAAATGATGAACTGGATAAAGCAAAGTGACCCACAGTTCCTCTACAAATAAGCCACGAGTACAGCCCCACTTACAGCGCTGGGACCAGCTCTCCTGGAAATGGGAGGATGTAGGTTCTGGCAAACTTTGGAGATAAGCAAGTGAGAACGTCATCTTCAGCTCCCACAAGCCAGCAAGCTGGTGTGAATAGAAACAGTGGTGTTCACAGTGCTAGGACCCAGAAGGATTAAGGCCTTCAAAGGGAATTATGTGGTTTCTTGTTGGAATTAACTGTGAAAAGTGTTGATAGGTGCCATTTAATTAAAAATGCTATATCAACCTCATGGTTGTTCACTCTCGTAAGTTAGCTTCACTTCTGTGTCAGGTCAAATATAGCTTTCCTTTGCCATTGAGATCACAGAGTGATCTATTTCATGTGCAAATTATATGCAGTTAACTTTAAGTGTGCTGAGCTACGCTACTGCTGATTTATTTCAAGTTTAAGGCCTGTTGTACAGCCTTGCTGAAGTTGCACACACAATTTAGGGGTAACTTCAATCACTAATGAGTTCAGCTCTTTCTTTTTCAGCAATTTTCTCCTACACCGTTAGCCATTCAGTCACTCCCAACTATAAAATCCAAACCCAGATCTGCTGGTTGCTTGACATTTCCTAGAGCCCAGCCATCAGTAGTTTCTCCCTTGATGCTCACAAAAGCTTTCAATTGAGTAGTATCACTGTTTCTCTTTACAGAGGAATGTACCAAGGCTGCAAGAAATTTAGATGCTTGCCTGAGGTCACACAGTGAATGTTAGCCCACTCTGGTGTATATGCAGGAGTTTGAGGCTTTCTCTTCTGCAGGGCACTGGGTCTTGAAGAAAAAAGATGCAGATAATTATGCCAAATGTAGTTAAAAGCCAGTACACACAAGAGTGTGATGCAATTCAGATGCTTCTCTATCCTGCTTTTGTTATTTCAGAGGCAATTTTCTTACTGCTTCCCTTTTAATCATCTCATACTGACCAAGGGTCAGGAAAAGGTCGCTCTCCTCAATGTGATTTTTACTATCTGGCTCTTTTCTATTCCAGCAGCCTTAGTCCCCAGTCTTACCCTGTATGCGCTGTAGCTTCCATCAAAGCAGAATTGTCATTCCAAACACAGCCATGTTTTCTCCTGCCCCTGCAGACATTATTCTTCTGACTGGCCTGCTGCCTCTGTTCCCTATACCTGGTGAAAATCACTACCTGTGATTATTCAAGTCATATGTCAGCTAATTAAAAGCACACTTTTGACTCTTTCTCTGTTCAAGTATAGCAGCAGGAACTCAAGGTCCAGATAGGGTGACCAGTTGACCTGGTTTGCCAAGGACTAAGTAGTTTTCCTAGATTTGGGGACTTTCACTGCTAAAAAAAGGATGCTCAAGGACAAATAGTTGTTCACCCAGGATCTAGAGGAATATGCAGACCTTAATAACACCTTCATGTACCTGAGTATTAAATATTGCCTTCTCTATGCTTCTTGGTTGATATCTCAAGATTTATCTCATTGCTCTGTTTCATTATGAAATGTCCATCCCCAATGAAGACAATAAAACCTCTACGGGGAGAGCAGAGGGTGTGGATCTTGCTTTACTCATCTAGAATCCCGGATTTCAGTCTGGCACACAGTGAATACTCCTTAAATGCTTGGCAATTAATTTTGCAGGAGAGACTCAAGTTCCTGCGAGGGACTCAGGAATTGAATAGTGGGTGTTTTAGTAAGACAGGAGCATTCTGTGCTCTGAGAATATTGAGGGATCATTTCCTGAACCCTGATATGCTCCATCTCTTGGATCCTTGAAACTTCTTTAGGAAAGCAATTTGGGACAGAATCAGTTTAGACAGTTTTATAAAAAGAGGAAAGACTGTCAAGAGAAGAATTAAAGTGAGGAATTTGAAGAGTGTGTGTGGGATCATAGAAGAATGAATGGTATAATTAGTATGTTTTTCTTAATTCAAGATACATGACTACTACATCAAGAGTACAGTGATTCTCAAGAAAAAAATGGCTGAATCTATCAAAAAAAAACTGGCACCTTGCTCAGAAGATATCACATTCAAGTTTCAGTTAGCAACCAAGATGTGAAAGGGTTAATTCCAAACTTACACAAACCATTCCAGAGAACTCTTGAACAGATAATCCATCTGAATTTATTTTATGAGCCTGAGATAATCTTGGTATCAAACTGAACAAGGGCCACTGATAAAAATTATATGGAAAACTCACTTATGAAAATGGACATAAATTTTTTTAAACAAAATATTAGCAAATTGATTCCAACCATATATTAACAAAATCAAGACTGTGTTGGGTGTCTTTCAGGAATACTAGCAAGGCTTAATATTGAAAATATCTAAAATGATTCACTTCCTTAATTCATTGAAAGAGATATACCATAAAATCACTTCATTAGATTAAAGAAAAATGTTAGCTAAATTAATTTTTTGAAAGCTAAAAGAAAACATAAAATCTTGAGAAAAATATATATAGACAAGCATTTTAGTAATCTTAGATTTCAGGAGAAGGATATTTTATACATGACACAGAAGCACAGATTATAATAAAATTAATCCCATATCAAAGACACTATAAAAATGGAAAAGAGAAGTCATTAACTAAAAGAATATTTGCAATACCTATAGTCAGCAGAAGACTAGGATTCACAATATATTAAATATAAAACCACTGGGCCATATCTCTGTCTTAACATTGGCATGTGAATGTAAACATTTATTTCTCCCACCTTTGAGAAACAGTGAGAATTTGACATGAATTGAGTCTAGATCATGTTTATATCCCCAGACTATAACACAGTACCTGGCAAATATTGGTACACAGTCAGTGCTTACTGAATGAATAGAAATATTAACTGTATAGAACAAACCTACTAACTCCCAGTATGTGTGGTCCATGAAATACAAGACTCTGTGCTGAATCCTCTCCAGCGATTTACAGATAGTCAACCATCCACATCAATCAGGGATTTAGGTTGAAACAATACAGTTATTTCAATCTGCTTTAACAGCATTCCATAGCCTGGGTGGCTTACACAATAAAAGTTTATTTATTGCAGTTCTGGAAGGTGGAAAGTCCAAGATCAAGGCACGGGCAGATCTAGAGTCCAGGAAGGGTTGTTTCTGTTCTGTGAATTGAATTCTTCTAGCTGTATCCTCACATGGCCCAGAGCAGAGACGGTGGGGTGGGGACAGGAAGCAAGTTCTCAGGTGCCCCTTCTCATAAGGGCACTAATCCCTTTCATAAGGACTCCACTCTAATAATGCAATTCCCTCTCAAAGGTCCCATCTCTTAATACAATCCAACTGGGAGTTAGGGTTTCAACACATGGATTTGGGGTGGGGGGAGCACAAACATGCAGTCTACAACAGCCAACTAGAGCTACTTTAGGCAGAAACAGAAGCATTTACTGAAAAGATAGGGAGTGATTTGCAAACTTCCAGAAAGGCTGGAGAACCAAACACAAATGATAGAAATGAGAAGAGACTTACCAGTCAGAACCACAGTAAAACAGAGCAATGGAACTAGTCTAGGGAGAATCTGAATGCAGTATCCCCTGCTGCCTGCAATTGCATGCAGGATGCCCACCATGGTAATTTTACATTCCTGTACATTACATTTACCTAGTAATTTTACATTCCTGCTAAGTCTGCTGTCCATCAGAAAATAAAATTTTTTACTCCCATCACTAATCCTGATAACACTTTTCTGGGCTGATAAGTTAATTTGCAGACCTTAACTCTCATTTCCCCAGGAGCTTGGAAAGTTAAATCTGGACCCCTATTAACCTTCAGTGACAGGCAGGGATTATGTAAACACGAACAAAAGGTTTAAGTTCTGGACAACCAAAAAAAATGTCAGATGTCCATTACATAACACTTTCATATTTTGACCACTGACACCTCATTTGCATTCTAGGTCCAAGGGTATACTCAGTTCAGAGAAGAGGAATGGGTTTTCAGACTCCTCTTAAGAATCCAGCCTCAGTAACAACTAGCTATAAGCCCAGAGGCTCTCAACACAGATGGCAATTCTTCCCCAGTAAGCATTTGGAACTGTGTGAAAACCTTTTATAAATTTATTGTGAGGCCTTAGTAGAATTTCACATTGGGACAAAGAAGTAAAAGAAACCTGCAGTGCACAGGACACTCGAGGTAGCAAAGAATTGTTGCACTTCCTGTGCCCATATAGTCCTGAGGAATGTTGGACCCTGTCACCCAGGGTGGAGAGCAGCTGTTATTGCATGGCTACTGCCACACTCCACGTGGGGACCCAGAGCCAAGCCAACTGGAGCCTTGGGGAATATCAGAAGCAAACTTCATTATCTGTATCAGGCAAGAAGAAGGGCAACTAGGTTGTTCTGAAAATATTCCCACAACAGAGTCAAATGTGGGTTTGGAACCTGGTCTATCACACTTAAGTTTTTTCCTGAATTAAGGGGTCCCTTGGAGAAGGCAGTGGCACCCCACTCCAGTACTCTTGCCTGGAAAATCCCATGGACGGAGGAGCCTGGTAGGCTGCAGTCTATGGGGTCGCTAAGAGTTGGACACGACTGAGTGACTTCCCTTTCACTTTTCACTTTTATGCATTGGAGAAGGAAATGGCAACCCACTCCAGTGTTCTTGCCTGGAGAATCCCAGGGACGGGGAGCCTGGTGGGCTTCCATCTATGGGGTTGCACAGAGTTGGACACGACTGAAGTGACTTAGCAGTAGCAAGGGGTCCCTTTGAGAGTAGTTCAGGCTGTAGGCAACTATAGACCTAAGAAGTCTCTAGACTCAACACTGCTTAATCTACCCCTACGTGTCAGGGGAAATTTCATCCTCATATGAACTCATTATCATCTTCATTTCCTTTGATTTTCCATGTTGTCCATGTGTGTCCGTGTGTGTGTGTGTGCGTGTGTGTGTGTTAGTGAATACAAGAGTCTCTAGATATTATGTAGCTGTGCTGTGTTGTGTTATGCTTCGTTGCTCAGTTGTGTCTGACTCTTTGCAATCCCATGGGCTGTAGCCCACCACTCCTCTCTCCATGGGGTTTCTCCAGGCAAGAACACTGAAGTGGGCTGCCATGCCCTCCTCCAGGGGATCTTCTCAACCCAGGGATCAAACCCAGGTCTCCTGCATTGCAAGCAGATTCTTTACCATCTGAGCCACCAGGGAAGTCCATTATGTAGCTAGGAAGATTTTATTAAATACAGTTCTTTCATATACAAAGGAGAAGACCCAGCAAGATGGTAGGAGGGGCAAAATAACATTTAGAATCAAACCCCAAACCCACCAGAGATGCTCGGGGAACTCAAAACCTTCTGCACACCAGGAGATTCCACAGAGACTGAGCCAGACCTGCTTTTGAGCAATTGTTTGAGTGTCTCCTGTGGAGGCACAGGTCAGAGGTGGACTGCTGCAGGTTCAGGGGCTCTGGGTGCAGCAGACTTGGGTATGGCATAAGCCCTCTAGGAGGAGGTTGCCATTAACCCCACCATAGAACCATCAGGACTTACACAGGACTGGGATAACAGACTCTTGGAGGGCACAAATAAAACCTTGTACACACCAGGACCCAGGAGAAAGGAGCGGTGACCCCACAAGAGACTGACCCAGACTTGCCTGTGAGTGTCCAGGAGTCTCCAGCAGAGGCTTGGGTTGGCAGTGGCCTGCTTCAGGGTCAGGGGCACTAAGTGTGGCAGTGCGTGCATGGGACCTTTTGAAGGAGATCTCCATTATCTTCATTCCCTTTGCCATAGTTTGGCCTCAGGCCAGGGAGGGAACACAGCCCCAGCCATCAACAGAAAACTGAAGTAAAGATTGAGAGTTGTACTATAAAGAAAGCTGAGTGCCAAAGAATTGATGCTTTTGAACTGTGGTGTTGGAGAAGACTCTTGAAAGTCACTTGGACTGCAAAGAGATCCAACCAGTCCCTCCTAAAGGAAATCAATCTTGAATGTTCATTGGAAGGTCTGATGTGGATGCTGAAACTCTAATACTTTGGCCACCTAATGCGAAGAGCTGACTCATTTGAAAAGACCCTGATGGTGGGAAAGATTGAGGGCAGGAGGAGAAGGGGATGACAGAGGATGAGATGGTTGGATGGCATCACCGACTCAGTGAACATGAGTTTGAGTAAACTCCGGGAGTTGGTGATGGACAGGGAAGCCTGGAGTGCTGCAGTCCATAGGATTACAAAGAGTCGGGCATGACTGAGTGACTGAGCTGAACTGAATTCACATGCTGGGTTGTGATGTAATTTGTAGCATTAATGGCAGTTGTGTTCACAATTGTGGCCAATTTTAGTCATCATGCTATTTATTCCGAATAAGGTATAAATAAGTATATGTGTAAATATATATACACATATGTCTATAAATACACATACAAACCCTTCTTCATATATATGGTATTAGTACCCTAAATCTTAGCATTTAAGAGTTTTTCACAACATTATTTATGGAATTGTAAAGTAATTACAATTTTTAGTTATACTTACAAAACTCTTTTCCCTAAAGAAGTAATATTTTTTTTTAAAAAAGTCATAACAATAGTAACTGATGTTTACATAGTACTTAATGGCTAATGGAACATTTTCAAATCTTACACACCAATGAATTACTAATCACATAAATGAATTGCTAATTATGCAGCTGCAGTTCAAAGGATCAAGTCATGAGAACAGAATAGAGCATCTTACACAAGTTAGAGCCAAGATCTGAGGCCAGGGTCTTATATCTTCAAATCTTTGCTCATCACTGCTAGCCAACTTCTTCCAGTGATTACTGTCTTGAAAACTTAGACTTCATTCCTAAAAGGAAAACTCAATTTCTCCTTCCTCGTCAAGGGACAAAACCCTCAAAAATGTTTATTCTTTACTGACTGAGTATCTTGAAACTTGAGGAAAAGAAAACATAATAAAAGCAACAACATAATTAGATTAAAAATTATTAATCTTTTTCTTGTTTACACCCATACCTTAGTTGCAGGACAGGCAACCAAGGTGAAACAAGACCATTTAACTTGAAGCAACCAGGATAACAAATACAGATCTATTAAGCAGAACACAGGCCATGTCAGTGTGTAGCAAGTCTTCTCTGATATTTGATAATATCCTGAGCTGGAGGCAATCTGAACAGCACAGGGAAAATGGAGGATGGAAGAAAACACAATAGCTATATTGATGTAACTTTTAATAAAACCGATTTTCATACTCCTTAAAGAAAAGCCTATAATAAAAGACAAAATTAAAATACTGTTTTGATGATAGCAATAGTACTAGTTGTGACTTTTCTAAAATTAAGAGGCATGTCTGGAATCATTTATTGCCTAGATTTGCATGTATATGTATTTTTAACCATTATTATTATTATTTTCACTTAAACAAATATAGCAGAGACTGGTGACAGTTAATTGACTTGCTTAATATAACTTAGCAGCAGCTTGTAAGGAGCAGAGCTATAATTCAAACCTGCCTCTCTGACTCCATACCATGAGTTTTTCAGAATTACTGGCTCACAATCTTTCTTGTCATTTTCCTTTTCACATTAAATAAACTTCCACAAATGTAAAGCCCCTGCCTGTCATATCCTGTAACCTTAGTCATCCTGTCCTATGCCAACAACTTAACTCATTCTATTTCTAGTGCTCTTTGTGGCCAGTTAGCAGGGCAAACCTTGTGTTTAGGTAATATTGCTGTTTTTTATTTTCTCAAAGTCCTCAAGTATCATCTTTGGTCTTTTCAAGTTTGGAGAAAAGAAAAAGAAAAAACGAACAAAGCAAGAATTTTGCTGTAAGTATGGCAAAATTCAGTTCTCAATTCATTGATGTGTGGCAATCAAGAAGTAATTATTATTTTTAAAAATTTTCTTCTTTTTAAAATAAAGATTTTGGTTCAAACAAATCATAAATTTCTAGGGAATTTAGGAGGAAGGTAGTCAGTTATATAAATCTTTTTCAAATGTATCAAGAAAGCTAGGTTAATTCTCAGAATTTTCTCAATTATGATATCCTCTTCCCTATTTTTTTTAAATAAGCATAGCTCCTGTGAAGTATCAACAAAAAGCAAACTGAATGTACACAGAGTAAGTGCTTGCTAAGTCACCTCTGTTGTGTTCAACTCTTTGCAACCCTATGGGCTGTAGCCCACCAGGATCCTCCCTCCGTGGGATTCTTCAGGCCAGAATACGACAGTGGGTTGCTATGCCCTCCTCCAGGGGAACTTCCTGACCCAGGGATCGAACCAGCATCTCTTGCATCTCTTGCATTGTCAGTCGTGTTCTTTATCACTAGTGCTACCTGGGAAGTCCTATAGACTGAGTAAGAGGCATCAGCAACAACAAAAATCAAAATGGTAAAATTCTTGTTGAAAAAGATAGCTTCTAGTTACCTTCTCCCTGGATCCTACTATAACAGTATGACTTTCGTGTTGCATTTATGTACCCTTATCATATTTTCTTGATGCTGGGTAAGATTGAAGGCAAAAGGCAAAAGGGTTGGGAGAGGATGAGATGGTTAGATAGCATCACTGACTCAATGGACATGAATTTGAGCAAACTTTGAAAGACAGTGGAAGATAGGGAAGCCTGGCCTGCTGCAGTCCATGGGGTCACAGAAAGTCTGATACAATGTAACTATTAAAAAATAACAAATCTAATTTTCTAATAATAAATATTTTATATGATAAATTTAAAAATATGATATAATCATTGTACCACAGAATTTAATATAGAGATCCTGATTTCCTTTTTTAAAATTTTGTAGAAGTATATTTGTGTAATGTCAGATTTACAGCAATGGCAGTCAGTTATACATTCATCACTAATTTTTAGATTCTATTCCCATATAGGTCATTAGTAAAAGTGAAAGTTTCTCAGTCATGTCTGACTCTTTGCTATCCCATGGACTGTACAGTCCATAGAATTCTCTAGGCCAGAATACTTGAGTGGGTATCCTTTCCCTTCTCGTAGGGATCTTCCCAACCCAGGGATCGAATCTAGGTCTCCCACATTGCAGGCATATTCTTTACCAGCTGAGCCACAAGAGAAGCCCAAGAATTCTGCAGTGGGTAGCCTATCCCTTCCCCAGCGGATTTTCCTGACCCAGGAATTGAACTGGGTTCTCCTGCATTGCAGATGGATTCTTTACCAACTGAGCTATCAGGGACGCCCCATACTGGTCATTAGAGATTATTGAATCGAGTTCCTGTGCTATACAGTAGGTTCTCCCAATTTATCTTCCTCCACTCCATTTCCCCCCTTAACCATAAGATTAATCTTATCTTAATCTCAACCATTATATTGTTTTCTGAATCTGTAACTCTATTTCTGTTTTATAAATAATTTTATTTGTAACATTTTTTTAAGATTCCACATATAAGTGATATCATATATTTGTAGAGACCTTGCTTTCTAATAAAGCAAAGTGTTATCTCATAAAGAAGTTTAAGTTATTTCATAAATAGTACACTAGATATCAAAAACCTCCCATGGAACTAGTTTATTGAATTCAATGTGATTTTCAAATCAGTTCTCTCTTAGTAGTCAGATATGATAATCCCCATACACACAAATGAAAATTTTTAAGAATAAAGATTACCTAGAGGATTTTTTAGCATAACCATACTCAAAAGAAGATAAAGTGGCCCCTCAAGAATATTTGCATTTTTGTTTTTTTTTGTTTTTGTTTTTTTTTTTGTAAATAATGGGGTTCCGAAGCATCTATATGTTTTTTTGGGCAATTAGCAAACACACATAGTGGCATAAATTTTCCCTCTCCCTACTGCAGACTAAAGTTTGATGCTCAGAAATTAATCAGGCTGCAAAGTTAGAAGCTTAAGAAGTGTGTCTGAGACCATTTCCCTAGTCAGTTTGGAGGCATTGTGGTTTAAAGTATTGCCCTAAGGTAATCACCTTCATTTTCTTTCAAAAATATCCTGGACTGGTCATCTGTGCCATTATCATTTTCAGTATCATTCAGTTCAGTTCAGTCACTCAGTTGTGTCTGACTCTGTGACTGCATGGACCGCAGCACGCCAGGCCTCCCTGTCCATCACCAACTCCTGGAGTTTACCCAAACTCATGTCCATCAAGTCAGTGATGCCATTCAACCATCTCATCATCTGTTGTCCCCTTCTCCTCCTGCCTTCAATCTTTCCCAGCATCAGGATCTTTTCAAATGAGTCAGCTCTTTGCATCAGGTGGACAAAGTTTTGGGGTTTCAGCTTCAGCATCAGTCCTTCCAATGAACACTCAGGACTAATTTCCTTTAGGATGGACTGGTTGGATATCCTTGCAATCATTATCACCACTTTAATGATACTGATCATTTTTCACTTTGCATCATGGCTAATAATTTAAAGACATGTTCACATGCTTTGTTTGTTTTAATCCCTACAACCATCCTGTGGGTAGATGGGGGAAAAGTTGTCCCCATTTTCAAATAAAGAAACTGGGATTTATAGCTGCACATTCAGATGAATTTTTGGTAAGCAAGCAGAGCTTGGATCCACGTTTTTGTGAGCACAATTGTGAGTTTTCCCACTATTCCATACTGTTTTCTTAACTTTCTTGATAATACCTTGACTCTTTGACTTTATGATCTGGTGGGATAACACATCTGAAAACCCCAAACCAGTTGGGAGAGTATGTAGTTATACAACACAAATATTAACAGGGATATTTTAAGAGACCCACCCTTGGTTCACAAACTCACATATCAATGCCCAGATGTTTCCTCTTGCTAACCATGCCCTCTTCCTTCTTATCGGCCTGAAGGCTGAAGTCAGCAACTTTTCTTCAATCCTTCTGCAAGGGCAGGACAATAGGAAACTTCTTAAAAATCTTCAAAGAGGTAGCATATTTAAAAGGAAATCCTATGAGAGGAAACAAATTTTTGAACAAAGAAGCAAAACTTTTACTTGGCAGTGAAAGACATTAAACACACATATCTATGTGTTTTTCTTTCCTTTTTTTTTTTTCTTAGTTCACAGAATGTAACTATACTAATCTTCACTCATTTAATTTTCACTTCAGGAGTCAAGAGTGCTAATGGATATGAGAGAATTTAGTTCTCTCAGAAATGCTTCAGATTCTGAATGGCAAACTTTCCCCATGTTAACACTCATTTTCTCTATGATGAAATTGTGTTCCAATGTGTGTGAAATGGTACCTTATAAGGAAAAGTGCATCTTGCTTGCCCTGGAGAAGCCTCTGGGTTTTATGTCATATCAAACTGAGACAATCTTAGATCAATGTTCATCTTTGAAAAAAAAAAAAGCAATTTGACCTTGAAGATGATATTTCTTACACCGGACTCCTCAATCTTATTGTGTTAGGCCCTGCTGGCCATCTCTTTTGCATCTTCTCGACTCAGCCATCCAATGAACTCAAAAGCTGCATAGTGCAGATTTAAGTGCATGAGGGTGGCTGTATTCTAATAAAACTTTATTTACAAAACACAGATGACAGGATAGATTTCATTGGTAAGCCATAGTTTGCCAACCCTTTTACAGTGGAAAAATATCATCTACTTCACAAGGTTGTTGTAAGAATAGCATTGCCTCAGATAAGTGACATGTGTGATAGAGGATCTGATGTTAAATATGACAGTTAATTTCTTTCCTCTTCCTTTCCAACTCATAAAAATTCTGAGTGAGACAGCAGAGGGCCCTTACAGAAGAGACTGGTGTTGGTTGATATTTCCTATCTGTGGCAAGTCTTTTCATCTTTGTTTTTTCTGTTTCCTTTTAATGTATTGGGAGAAAAAATGTAGGGAGCTGAAGATACCGGATTACTAATTCAACAACTTTATGAACAAATTTGAATTCTATTCGATGTCATTTTCCCCCACATTCATGCCTTTAAAAATGTTACTTAAGAACAGCTCTTTTAGTGACATTCAATACAGACATGAAACGAAGCCTGTGGTTGGGGCCAAAGGTCCAGGTAACAGCTGTGCCTCTTTGTTTGAATAATCGTAATAATGAATAATCAGCCTCAGAGGCATTTACTATTTTAAACTTGACCTCTTGTTCCTGCATTTTATGCCCTCCCTCGCCCTCCTCCAAGAGCAGTCGCTGGACCTGCCCCTTCACTTCTCTGAAGTGGTGTAGTCTTCTTTAGAGCTTGTCCTCTTGACCTCAAGTTTGCAATTACTCGTTTAATGTTCTTACATATCTCATTTGGGTATTTTTTTCCCCTCAGGTACCTTTAACGCATTAATATAAAAGACATATTACCCTAATACACTAAAATATAGCCAAAGTAAAAACGCACCAAGATTGCAATCAAGTGACTCCAGTTCAAGGTCTGCCTGTATTGCTAATTACTTGCCTGTACTTGAGCAGATCACTTCCCCAGAATGAGCATCAGGCTTCTCATCTGTGACTAGACGTAGGAATAACTGCTCTTAAAAATATCAGCAACCCAAGATATACAGATGATAACACTTTAATGGCAGAAAGAGAAACGAAAGAGCCTCTTGATGAGGGTGAAAGAGGAGAGAAACAAAGCAGACTTAAAACTCAACATTCAAAAAACTAAGATCGTGACATCCAATCCCATCACTTCGTGGCAAATAGAAGGGGGAAAAAGTGGAAGCAGTGACAGGTTTTCTTTTCTTAGGCTCCAAAATCACTGTGAAAGGTGACTGCAGGCATGAAATTAAAAGATGCTTTCTCCTTGGAAAGAAAGCTATGACAAACCTTAGACAACAATACACAAAAGAACTGTACAAAAAGGATCTTCACGACCCGGATAATCACAATGGTGTGATCACTCATCTAGAACCAGACATCTTGGAATGTGAAGTCAAGTGGGCCTTAGAAAGCATCACATGAACAAAGCTAGTGGAGGTGATGGAATTCCAGTTGAGCTATTTCAAATCCTGAAAGATGATGCTGTGAAAGTGCTGCACTCATTATGCCAGCAAATGTGGAAAACTCAGCAGTGGCCACAGGACTAGAAAAGGTCAGTTTTCATTCCAGTAACAAAGAAAGGCAATGCCAAAGAATGCTCAAACTACCGCACAATTGCACTCATCTCACATGCTAGTAAAGTAATGCTCAAAATTCTCCAAGCCAGGCTTCAGCAATACGTGAACCGTGAACTTCCAGATGTTCAAGCTTGTTTTAGAAAAGGCAGAGGAACCAGAGATCGAATTGCCAACATCCGCTGGATCATGGAAAAAGCAAGAGAGTTCCAGAAAAACATCGATTTCTGCTTTATTGACTATGCCAAAGCCTTTGACTGTGTGGATCACAAGAAACTGGAAAATTCTGAAACAGATGGGAATAACAGACCACCTGCCCTGCCTCTTGAGAAATCTGTATGCAGGCCAGGAAGCAACAGTTAGAATTGGACATGGAACAACAGACTGGTTCCAAATAGGAAAAGTAGTATGTCAAGGCTGTATAATGTCACCCTGCTTATTTAACTTATATTCAGAGTACATCATGAGAAACTTTGGACTGGAAGAAGCACAAGCTGGAATCAAGATTGCCGGGAGAAATATCAATCACCTCAGATATGCAGATGACACCACCCTTATGGCGGAAAGTGAAGAGGAGCTAAAAAGCCCCTTGATGAAAGTAAAAGAGGAGAGTGAAAAAGTTGGTTTAAAGCTTAACATTCAGAAAACCAAGATCATGGCATCCGGTCCCATCACTTCATGGGAAATAGATGGAGAAACAGTGGAAACAGTGTCAGACTTTATTTTGGGGGGCTCCAAAATCACTGCACATGTTGATTGCAGCCATGAAATTAAAAGACGCTTACTCCTTGGAAGAAAAGTTATGATCAACCTAGATAGCATATTCAAAAGCAGAGACATTACTTTGCCAACAAAGGTCTGTCTAGTCAAGGCTATGGTTTTTCCAGTAGTCATGTATAGATGTGAGAGTTGGACTGTAAAGAAGGCTGAGCGCCAAAGAATTGATGCTTTTGAACAGTGGTGTTGGCAAGGACTCTTGAGAGTCCCTTGGACTGCAAGGAGATCCAACCATTCCATTCTGAAGGAGATCAGCCCTGGGATTTCTTTGGAAGGAATGATGCTAAAGCTGAAGCTCCAGTACTTTGGCCNAATGGTTATAAAAAATATATAAGTAATTATATGGCAAATTTGAATAATGAAATTGAAGGTTTAGAACTAATATGGATAGATAAGGAAAGAAAAGAAAGAAAAAAACTGAAAAAAATTTGATCTTAAGAATACTTATAAATTTTGATCACAAACTGTGCTATAATACAAGCCTCTTATCTTCCTTTATTTAAGTATAGTTGACTTACAGTATTATATTAGTTTCAGGTATATAACATATTAATTAGATATTTATATACATTACAAAATGATCACCATGATAACTCTGTATGTCCTGTCGCTTCAGTTGTGTCTGACTCTTTGCAACCCTGTGGACTGTAGCCCACAATGTTCTTCGGTCCATGGGATTTTGCAGGCAAGAATACTGGAGTGGGTTGCCATTTTCTCCTCCAGGGGATCTTCCCAACCCAGGGATCTAACCCATGTCTATTACATCTCCTGTATTGGCAGGTGGGTTCTTTACCAGTAGAGCTACCTCACCATGCAAAGCTATTAAGCGTTATTGACTATATTCCCTATGCTGTACAGCCAATCCCAGTGACATTTGTTTTATAACTGGACATTTGTATGTCAACTTCCCTCACCTATTAATATTTTATCAATACCTGTGATGCCATCTTATCTAATTATCTCCAGCTTGTTCTCTATGAGTCTTTTACTATTTCATTATGAATGTTCCTTTATTTGTTTTTGCTTCCACATGTAAGTAAAATCATATGACATTTGTCTTTTTCTGACTGACTTATTTCACTTAGCAAAATGTAAGGTCCATCTATGGTGCTGAAAATGGCAAGATTTTATTCTTTTTTATGACCATTTTAATTATAATGTGTTTTTAGTGTGGACCTCTTTGGATTCATCTTGTTTGGGACTCTCTTTACTTCCTGGACCCAAATGTCTGTTTTCTTTCCCTGGTTAGGGAATGCTCAGCTATTATTTCTTCAAATAAATTTTCTGCTCCTTTCCTTCATTCTTTCTGTGACTCCTATAATGCAAAAGTTAGTACATTGGATGCTGTCCTGTGTGTATCTTATGAAAAGTGAAAGTCACTCAGTTGTGTCCAGCTAAACTTTGTGACTCCCATGGACTGCAGCCCACCAGGCTCTTGTCCATGGAATTCTTCAGGCAAAAATGCTGCATAGGGTAGCCATTCCCTTCTCCAGGGGATCTTCCTGACATAGGGATTGAAACTGGGTCTCCGGCATTGCAGGTAGATTCTTTACCATCTGGGCCAGCAGGCATGCCTCTTCAGCTATCTTTAATTTCTTTTCTTTTCTTTTTTTTTTCTGTTCAGCTGGTGTGATTTCTACTACTCTTTCTTCCAATTCACTGATCTGTTCCTTTGGACATCTAATATACTGTTGATTCCTTCTAGAGTACTTTTTAAATTTCAGTTATTGTATTCTTCCACTCTGTTCAATTCCTCTTTATGTTTTGTAACTCCTGTTAAAAATTTTACTGTGTACTTTTTCTGAATTTGATGAACATTTTTATGATCCTTACCTTGAATTATGTGTTATATAGATTGCTTTTCTCCACTTCACTTAGTTCTTCTGGAGTTTTTGCTTTGTTCCTTGTTTTGGAACATATTCTTCTGTTTCTTCTTTTTACCTGCTTCTTTTTGTTTATTTCTATTTATTAGGTAAATTAGTTACATTTTCCAAGTGTGGAGAATTAGCCTTATGTATAAGATGTATTGTGGAGTCTGGCAACACAGTCCCCTCTAGTCCAGAGCTATATGCTTTAGGGGTGCCCCTTACATGGGCTGCATGGGCCTTTCTGTTGTGCTGGGGAGATTATTGTAGGTGCACAATATGTTATTCTAATACATAGTCACCCTGTGAATAGCTGTAATTTTGGTGCCCATGAGAGGAACTGAGCTCAGTGTCTCCCTATTCTGCCAGCTGGACACACCTCTAATCTATTTTGTTTTCTAAAAATAAAAATCCCATCGATCATGTCTGCTAAGGACAATGGAAGCAGAATTAGAAATTAAAAGAAAACTAAATTAAAAGAAAATCCGGGG